>JAMZAV010001156.1:0-372705 GCA_024449915.1 Sweltsa coloradensis | reverse complement strand
GATTTTTGAACCGATCCAAACCCAGATTCAAAAAGGTTTACATGCATTTTTGAAAACTCAAAACGTTTTGAAATCGTTTTCAAACCTGCATGTAAACGAAAGTAAGTGTCCCATAACAGCATCCTCGAAAAGCTTGGCAAAATAGAATTTGCGATTATAAATTTAACGTAATAGTTTATCAAAGTTCTTTTTTTCTAATTAATTTAAACGTAATAACATGCAAATTCTATTTTGCCAAGCTTTTCGAGGATGCTGTTATGGGACACTGTACGTTTATGTGGAAGGGTACATGAGCTTGGCCCTTTTTTAGATCTCATTCCTTTTGAGTGTGTAAGGTTTGGATGTATTTCTACAAGTTTTTGTTATGTGTGTGATCTCATACTTTTTCAAGTTCCATTACAAAATTATTTGCTAAAATATAATATTTTATCAAAGTTGATTTAAATTCTATGGTATTAGCAGTAACAATAGACAATAGGATGTAAAATATCTAGACCCGGATTCATGTAGGGAGACCGGGGCTAGTTGGCCACGTTTTTACAGTTGGAATTTTAGGAAGGAATCTAATTAAAGAAATGATTGATATCTTCTTGTAATCATTTCTTCCATCTTTGATGCACTTTAAAAAAAAATACTTCAAATTTTTACTTGCTTTGTTTAATACATTAAACAACAAAAATACATTGGAATGTGAATTGGCCAACCTGCCCCATGTCAGGGGTTTGGTTGGCCCAGTACATGGGGCTGGTTGGCCCGGGTACATAAGAATAGCTATTTTTTTTGTTTATTGTATTTTTTAAATGTTGATATATTTATTTTAAAGTGCAAACACAGATTGAAGAAATGATTACAGAAAGAAAGAAAGAATTTCTTTAATTAGATTCCTTCCTAAAATTCTAAATGTAAAAACGTGGCCAACCAGCCCGGTTCTCCCTAGGTCTAGCATCAGAAATTCCACATAACCTGCAAAGGGAATGGGTGGGCCAACCAGCCCATCACGCATTTATACATATTGTTTGTGTTTTTTATTAGATCCTACAGTTTCATTATGTTTTCAATACATAATATAAAATCCCTAATGGACATTGTACAATTAAATTATTTACTTCAATATAATGATGAAAACGGAGTGGCTTTATAATGAAATGCGTAGCTTTGGTTAAAATTTACAAACCAGCTGTCAAAAATTCATTTCGCTCTCAGACACAGTGCTGTGAAACTAGCGTCTTGAAATTTTCACAGCCATCTCAAGTAGTGAACACGCATGTTCAATTCAAATTTGGCGGCAACAGCCTTTTAGATATCGAGATCTGCCTGGTGGCCAACCAACACTTGGGCCAACCAGCCCCGGTCTCCCCTACATCCTGGGTATAGGTGGTATAACCATGGTATAACGACGGTATAAGGACTGGACCCCAATTCTTGAGTTCGTGGGAGATGAGTTGAAAAACGCAATTTGAAAACGAAGTCGTTTTCGTTTTCGAAGGAATTGGTATTCTTGAACGGTATCGTGGAAAACGTCATGGGTTGTGAGTTGAAAGCATTGATATTTGAGCGAGCGAAGCGAGCGTCTCCACTTGACTCTTATGGCTCGAATGTCTGTTTTTTTTTTTTTTTTTTTTTGTTTTTTTTTTTTACTGCTTCGATACAGGTCGCACCGTTTCTCTTATCGAACCTGAAATTTTGCACACATGTGCATACCACCTAGGCGGGTTGCTGTATAGTTTTGAACAAAAATCCAATCGTTGGTTATAAAAAATAAAAAATAAATAAAAAAATAAAAAAATAAAAATGTACCGATCTTTATGAAATTTTGCAGGGTCAATAAGTACAACATTCTCTTCTATTTTCCAAATTTTCAGCTAAATCGGTCAAGACCTTAAAGACTTATTCGTAATCATATTTCGAAAAATGATGTTAAAAATGAAGGAGGCAGTGAAGATACAAAGATACACTTTAGAAGGCATGACGTGAATTAGAACAATGCAAAGATGTTGGAATAGTATAAAGTGTACAATGTCAATATCCAGTTAGGCCTACACTGTGTGGTGGGCCTAATGGGAATGTCGTACTCGGGTCATGTTGCACGTACCGGTGCTCGCTCAACAACGCGTCCAACTGAGCGTTTTCCTAGTAAACCCCTATAGTAGGCTAGATTAGCAGTCTCCTATACCTCCGCACAGGCGCGAGCGTAGCAAATTGAAGACTCAACGGCCCATTTCAAGATGGCGATTTGTGTTTTAATTTAGTTAATGCATATAAAGTATTTTACTGATTGTGTGATAGGTTTTAGCTTTGGCAGCATGGTTATTAAAACAAAAGAAACAATACGAAGTGATTGCATAAGGGAATAGTATCATTTGGTGTTAAAGGCTAGATGACTGACCTGGTTCAACCTGGCGGCAGATCTTTGAGAAACTATGTTGGCCACAAATCGCTCCATTTGATAACATGTAAACTTTCATTTTAAGATGCTTCTAATGTACCGGAAGTGGACAACCGACCTGCTGGGTCTAGCCAATTATATAGGATGTCTATGGTTTGAAAGAGGTATCACGAATAAATCCAACACTTTAAAAGATTTGCGTTATAGCAAAGAGCTCGAAAAAGTTCACATTTATTTCTAGATGGCAGTGCCTTCATTAAACGCGGGCCAATCGAAAAGGACAAGTTGTATGAAATGATTGATTGTTGCAATTATGTAAACAAACAGATGAGCAAAGTTCATATCCGAACAAGGTTGTGCTGGCATTAAGGGGTTGGCTAGGCTTGTTTCAAACATGTAATGAAGTATGAATTTTTACTAGTCTGAGCCAAAATGGAACTTAGACTACCACTTTGCATTTATACAATAATTTCCATATCTGGGGCCTAGGGCCAGGGACGTTTTGAATTGTGGTTTATGAGAGTATAATGACACCTTTTCTCGTTCCACACAAAAGAAGAAAAATTTTAAATGCCGCTATCTGTTACGTATCGCACTTTCCCGCCTAACTCTGCTTTTTATACCGTCAACAAGTCTTTGGTAGTGATCAAGTAACTATGGTTACTTGTTGATTGTATGCCAAGTGTTTAAGGATTATTTAAAACCTTTATTTGGAAGCCTTCCAACAACTTTTTCAACTGTTTTTTTGTCCAAAAGAGACTCTATGTCTATACCTTAATGTCATGTAAAATATGAACATTGTATCCCACCGTCTGGTCAGAATCGCGGGCCGACGTATTAGAGGTTGCAGTAGTCCCAGTAGTAGACAGATAGCAGTAGCTAAACTCCTTAAAGTGATTCTTTGAGCATGTCTTCAAGCATTTTTTCACCAAGAAGGATATCGTACCCCAATTAAATTTGGATGTGTTGTCAGGACCTAAATCACCTCGACTTTGATAGTTTCAAGTTACATCACGTTTACATGACGGCTGGGTAACACCTCGGAAATCACCCCAACTCTGCTGGTGTTAAGAGTGCTTGAGTGTGTTCTTTTTCTTTTTTGTAGCAGCACCGCGGCTTGCGCGGGCGGCGCCCTAAACGGGCACCCTAGATTTCCTTTTCAAAAGGGGACGTGTTCTTTTGTCCAGCTGGTAGGGTAATTACAACTTTACACTTTTTGCACTGTCTCTGAGGAGGTGTAAAGGTATCTATGAAATCGCACCAATTTCCAAAAAGTAACCCTGCGTGTAATGTGCAGTTGTTTAATAAAATAGAAGATAAAACTGGTAATAATAAAAATAAACGGAATGAATTGTAGAAAATGCACAAAGTTGTGTTATTGACGTGAGATATCTTATGAAAGTGTTTGATAATGCATTTAATGAATGAACAAATATAGAAAAGGGTGGGGAATGAAAAGAAAAGAAAAGGAAAAAAAAGAAAAGAAAGAAAAGGAAATGAAAAAAGGAAGAAAAAAATGAAAAATAGAAAGAGAAACAAAAACATAAAAAGAAAAACGAAAAGAAAAAACTGAGTATTAGACGATCCACTAAAACGTGAATATGAGGTGCCAAAAATCAGGAAAACAGCAAATCAGGGAGTATAATCAAAAAAACCTTGTCGCGGAAGAAACCTCTTGTGTTTCAATCTTCATTTTTGGTTTTGTGTCAAATCTTGATAACAGTTTAGTCCAAAAAATGTTGACACTTATCTATAATTATATCAGATATATAATATTTAAAATTGTTCAGGCTAAAACTGAATCGAAGCAATGAATAACAGGACACATAAACTCAAGTTGCAAGCTCCATCAGTAGGCTGGAACAGACAATCTAGGCAGAAAAAAAATAAAATTGAAAATACATTTGATTAGATCCAAATTATAATCAAAAGAAGACTGGAGCATAACAAAGAGAAAAGCAAAAATATTAATAAGAAACTTATTGGGAAGGTAAATTAACATTACACAAACACACAGACCAAATAACTAGCAAATAAATTAGTAAAAATCAATCTTTTGCTCTTGATTCAAAATCATTGCTAAAATTTTACTTTTACATTGTACAATTTCCTGATCAGTAACTGGCTTTCTAATATCATAAGAAATTGAATTCCAATAGGATACGCCATATCGTACAATAAATGACTTTCTAAAATGTTTCAGAATAATGTAGGAACTTTTATTTCTATCACGATCAAAAATTTTAAAAATATTGGTAGAATACCTAAACAAGTTTATTCGTTCAATACTTTGTAATGTATTTACCACACGCTACACTGTCATCCTTTCCCAATCGTGAAACAATCAGGACTGCAATACTCTTGGCCTCAAGGGAAATGAATCAAACAGCATGGTCAATTCTACTCTGGAGTAACAACATAATCAGTTTCGTTTACTGCCCAAACCACTAAGCAATAATCAATAAAACGTTCGCATTTATAGCATTTTATTTGTTACCAAAATTGTTGTGTAAAGGCATTGTTGGTGACTGTACTATGTCAACTATTTACTTAAATGTAGTTTATTGTTGTTCTGCATCTCTGTTAATTTGATTTAATTTAGTTTGTCCTCCTTTGAAACTGAAAATCAGTTTTTATAACTGAAATAGGATAGACGTTAATTAATAAAATAAAAATAAAATGAAGACAAGTAAATACGTTTCAATCTATTTGTTACAGACTGTTTACGTGTGTAGAGCCTTCCATTGTTTCAATGGTGTGTCCCTACCTCGCCAACACAAGAGGTACACACTTCAAAATGCGAAGACAATATCCACAATACAAACTGACTACATGGCGTTTTACATTGGTATGCACTCGGCGAGTGCAGGATGTCATTTTGTCAACCTCCACTTGAATAACATTAAAAACTGAAACAACTGAAAAAAGGGACAAGGTTGCCAATCAGTGCTCCTGTGCACTAGGGCGCACTTTAGTGCGACCTGAGAGCGGCAAGGAAAACACGCCTTAAATAAAAGTATGTGCCACCGATTACCTCTCAGGCTGAAGGTTAGGATCGGTGTCGTAGGCCTAGGCTGGGATTCCCGGGGACGGAGGGGGGTTTGGTTGATGGGGGGAGTTATTGCCCGTAAATGCATGTGTATTATGGATTGTGTTCCGACAGTGCAATTTCTTTATACGTTCACTTGGTCTAAAAAACAAACGACCACCGGCTTCGAACTATGACTCATCTGTAACGTTACAAATTAATCGATAAACATTATGCATTATGCAAACACTTGTTTCGCGTTTTCGTTACGACAGGGTGCGAATAACGACTCGGTGCAAGAGGGATGGGATGGCTAGAATAGTATTTCGTTCGCAAACGGGGTCTGGGCGAAGCCCCAGCCTTCGAAAGGCGAATTATTGTGGGGGTATTATTTGCCTTGAGATGGCATAAGAAGAAGCGATCTGAGGAAAATATTTGGGGGTATATTCGCTCTCAAGATGGCCTATAGAGCGGATCTGATGAAAATTTTTGGGCATTATTTGCCCTCGAATGGCCGCAGGAAAGATTGAATCTGAGGAAAAATTTGGCAGGGTATTATTGCCATCAAGATGGTATAGAAGAAGCGATCTGAGGTATTATTTGAAAGGAATATGTGTAAATTGGGACGCATTATTATTAAACATTACGAGATAAAGTCCACTTGATATGTTATGAGATGAGATGGGAATCCAGAGGTGGGGATTTAGCCATCCCTGGCGGGGATACCTTTCAGTAAAACAGAGCCACGGATGAAATTACCAGGGGGGGAAATCCCCCCCGTCAATTCGCACCCTGGTTACCGAGATATGAGCACTTTAGTCGGAGAATGCCGCGTAGGTTAAAATGTTCGCACTATAATGGCATTCACGCCGACAATTCAGTGGAGGAACCTAGGGCCACACTTGACACTGGTCTTTTTCAAGACCCCTAATGTTGCCAATCATAGCTGAAAGGTTGACGAAGGTTTCAACACACACATAACAAAAACTTGTAGAAATACAGCCAAACCTTACACACTCAAAAGAAATGAGATCTTAAAAAAGGGCCAAGCCTCATCTGCCCTTCCACATTTGCGCATTCTTAATTCATAAACGTACAGTGTCCCATAACAGCATCCTCGAAAAGCTTGGAAATAGAATTTGCGATTATTAATTTAAACGTAATAGTTCAACCAAGTTCTTTTTTCTAATTAATTTAAACGTTATAACATGCAAATTTTATTTTGCCAAGCTTTTCGAGGATGCTGTTATGGGACACTGTACGTTTATGAATTAAGAATGCGCAAATGTGGAAGGGCAGATGAGCTTGGCCCTTTTTTAAGATCTCATTTCTTTTGAGTGTGTAAGGTTTGGCTGTATTTCTACAAGTTTTTGTTATGTGTGTGATCTCATTACTTTTTCAAGTTCCATTGTAAAATTATTTGTTGAAATATAATAATTTTATCAAAGTTGATTTAATTTCTATGGTATTAGCAATAACAATAGACAATAGGATGTAAAATATCTAGACCCGGATTCATGTACATCCTGGGTATAGGTGATATAACCATGGTATAACGACGGTAAAAGGACTGGACCCAATTCTTGAGTTCGTGGGAGATGAGTTGAAAACGCAATTTGAAAACGAAGTCGTTTTCGTTTTCGAAGAAATTGGTATTCTTGAACGGTATCGTAGAAAACGTCATGGGTTGTGAGTTGAAAGAGTATTGCTGTTATTCACGTGGGGTACGGTTCACGAAATCCAGACACTTTAAAAAGATTTGCGTACCAAAGAGCTCGAAAACGTTCTATATTTATTCTAGATGGCAGTGCCTTCATAAACGCGGGCCAATCGAAAGACGAGTTGCATGAAATGATTTGATTGTTGCAATTATGTAAACAAACAGATGAGCACGCTAATATTCGACACCTCGCTTTGACATTGTGTGTAGCAGCAAGCTGACTTTGATCATGACTATAAATATGGCTAAAAAGAAAAGAATATGTGTATTATTTCCGAACATTTTTGTAAATCCTAGGTGGACAATCATACTATTGGTTATCTGAATTAGGCTTTTAGTAATCAAAACTAGTTATTTGTGCGGGAAGTTTGTCAGAACAATTGGTTGTGCTGGTCTAGGGTTGGCTAGGCTTGTCAAACATGTAATGTAAGTATTTATTTATCTAGTCCTTTAGCCTAATGGAACTTTAGACCTACACTGTTGTATTATAAATAATTTTCTACATCTGGGCCTAGGCCAGGGACGGTTCCTGATTTGTTTTATGAGAGTATAATGACACCTTTTCTCGTTCCACACAAAGAAGAAAAATTTTTAATGTCCGCCATTTGTTTACGTATCGCACTTTCCCGCCTAACTCTGCTTGTACCGTCAACAAGTGTCAAGTAACTATGGTCAGTGTTGGGGAAGGAACTTTTAAAAAGAACGCGTTCTCGCGAACGCGTTCTTTTTTTGTGAACTTTTCAGTGAACTTACTCTTTTTTAAATGAAAGAACTTGAACTTTTAAAAGTTCATTCCGAGAACGAACTTTTCAGTTTTAGAAAGTTCATTTGTAAGTTCTTTCCGTGCGCCGAGCAGCCGTCGACTCGCTGCCGTCAACGCTTAAAAACAATAACAAATCGTTGTTTATCGTAGTTTTTTTTGTTTATTTCGATTAAGGACACGTCAACCGTTAGGTCATAATGAACCACTCTAACCTAGGGGGGGGGGGGGGCATGCTGGTCAGAACCAGCCACGAGAAAGGGGAGGAAGGGGGGTTTCTCACGTCGCGGTCGTCATCGTCTTTGTCATAGTTCGTTGTGTCTAGTTATCGTCGTCGGGGAGGTCGTCAAGGGAAGGGGACAAGGTCCCCGACGACGATAGCCAGAGCTCGCCTCTATTTATCGTTTATCGTAGGCCTACGTTGACGCACGTTCAGCTGAATTTGACAACATCACGCACGATTCACGAAGTTAAAACGATGTACGCCAACTAATTTGGAAAAAAAAATTTGGAAGCCTAAAATGCTAAGTATCTGCAATAATTTTACAAGCTGGTCGACGAGAATGTATTACAAATCATCAACACGATCAAAGACAGCTCAACACTTTCGTCCGACTCAAACTCGCGAGTAAATTGGTACTTGGAACACTCCTAATGTTTTTTTCTCGTGTTTTTCTTCAATTTACGCTAGCCTTTAATAAAATAGTAATTTTTTACAAAAGAACTTTTAAAAGAACTTAGTTCATATTTTAGACGAACTTGAACTTTTCAAAATTTTAGGTTTTAAAAGAACTTGAACTTTTTAAAAGTTCATTATTTGAGCTGTGAACTGAACTTTTAAAAAGTTCATTTAAAAAAAGAACTGACCCAACACTGACTATGGTTACTTGTTGATTGTATGCCAAGTGTTTAAGGCTTATTTTAAAACCTTTATTTGGAAGCCTTCCAACAAACTTTTCAACTTTTTTTTTCAAAAGAGACTATAGTTCTATAACCTTAATGTCCATGTAAAATATGAACATTGTAGTCCCACCCGTCTGGTCAGAATCGCGGGCCGACGTATTAGATGTTAGCAGTAGTAGGCAGTAGTAGGCAGTAGTGGGCAGTAGCTAACATCCTTAAAGTGATTTTGAGCATGTTTCAAGCCATTTTTTCACCAAGAAGGAATAATCGTACCCCAATAAAATTTGGCATGTGTTGTCAGGTACCTAAATCCCCTCGATTGTGATAGTTTTCAAGTTCACATCACGTTACATGACGGCTGGGTAACACCTCGAAATCACCCCAACTCTGCTTGGTGTATAAGGTGCTTGAGTGTGTAGCGCACCGCGGCTTGGCTGCGGCGCCCTAACGGGCACCTAGATAGAATATTGGTTTACTGCTGTCAGCCACTCAGCCCGTCTTCATTTAAATTCCAACTCGAGAAAAGGTACTGAAAACAATCATGCATATGCCATTGCATTATAACAAGCGTTATTTTAACGTTTTCATATTTATAACGTATGTTAATCAATTCCTTGTCAAAAGATGGGTCTGTGGGTATTTTTAATTTTAATTTTAACCAAATATTAAGATTTGTTCGCAAAATAACTTGACAATGTATTAACTTATTTTACGTCTATCCTATGCAGTTATAAAAACTGATTTACAAAGGACAACTAAATTAAATTATTATATGCCTATATACACATGGATAACGGTGTAATCCGTGTACACAAGAGTGAAGGAACATCCTGGATTCGAACGTGGAACGCAGGACAACAGTAATATGAAATCAACCCACGGGTTCTGCAGTGGTTTATAAACTTTTGAAGGGTACTTTGCAATTAATTGCAAAACAAATAACATAAACTTTTGATATGATTTAATCGGATATTTTCTTAAAAACGAAGATAAACACTTCTCCAAAAACGAAAATGCTTAGAAAAATGTAAATAAGACAATGAATTTATTAAAATAGAGATAATCCTATCAACTTCACTTTTAGTTTAGAGACAGTATCGTCTTTTGCACAATGGGGGTTCACTTTGATACCAAACACTCCGGAGCATTGTTCAGTTGGAACCCTTTCTAAGGGTTGTACAAATGCGAATTTGTTGCCCACTGAACAGTCGATGTGAAACTATACACAAAGACTGCGGGGCAAGGCGGGCGCGTTCCTTTCGCTTCTCGCAGCGCAGTTCCAGTTATCGCCGCTAGGCCGCAGCACCGCACGGTCAGCCTGCAAGGTGACGCGTAGGCAGCCCGCTGTACACCACAGAATCCTTGATCAATGCAGGGAGTACTATTATAAACCCATGATCAATGCATGATCAGCTGTAGGCAAACATCTCTGTATCTACAGAGGCTACAGCATAAGGATCGGCTAAATTAATTCTTTCTTTCTATCTTTCTTTCGTCTAAATTATTACATTACTATTGGGCTTTTTGACATAAATGAGCCATATGAGAGTCTTTTTTTTATATTTTTACCACTTGAATATCATATGCAGCATTTTTCTTTCTGCGTTTGGTCTGTTTATATATTAGTTAGCTACTATATCGGCCTACATTAATTGGTGTGTGCATTTTACTCTTTTAAATTTGTAACGGACATAAGCATTAACTATAAGGGAGATTATAGATTAATCAACCAATCCACCAACAACCTTTTAGTTAATATTTATGACCGTTACATACGTAATACAACTTCGGATTTGTCAGTAGGCCCTAGTATATACGGGTTGTACGAAAAGATACATACTGTTAGGATATTGTGGTGACCTTGTCTGTAAATCTGAATGTAAATCACCACCTCGAACTAATTACACTGTATGGATTGGATTGGATATTGCTTAACATAATGCTCTTCGGCTATTCGAGACGATGAGTGGTGATAGATGAGGATGAAGTATGAACAGAAGGGAGGAACGAAACCTGGTGCCGGCACATATAGCCTACTCCTTCGAAAAGTACCAAGGGGACCAACTGCTTACTGTCCCATCCGAAAGGACGGTGAACCTTGACAGTCATATCATTAGTCATATAGGTTCCTCCACTAATCCGGACTGCCGAGCAGACGTCGAGGCGAACGAAGCCGTTACACATACCTCTCGAACCCTCCATCTTCTCTAACCAGCGGAAACGTGAGTTTCAGGGCAGAGCGGGCACCCATATAACACTGTATGTTCTTACAGTTGAACTCATATGTTCTTTCCATGCATGCATGTTTGTCAATTGACACCTAGGGCGTTTAGACAGTAGAAGTGTCTCATGTTAGATGCAAATATATGCTTATATATTTTTTCCTATTGAAAGTTAATCTGCATTTCATAATTTGTTTGCCAAGTAGGGGTGTGAATTTGGAATGCATGTTATTGTTTTTGCGTGTTTGAGTGTATATTATTTTTGCACAGTTTCAATACACGATGTTATAAAGGGTTATTTTCGATTAGTACTATGCACTAGTATCTATGCAAAACAAAAAAATGCCGGTTAACCCGATAGCGACCGAAACTTTATTTGTACCGTCTGGCAAAGAAAATCGTACATCGAACGATATTTGAGAAAATTGTTTTTCCTTATAATGAGGTGGAAGGCAACGATGTATAGAAACAATATAATAAAAATCGTCGCTCTAAATTAACTGTAGCACCAAGCTCAGAGTTTCTACGTTTGTCACAAAATTTGGTTAGGTTACGTCCCGCCCCAAAAAATTACCAAATATATTTTCCTGTTATATTTGACCTCACTTTATCTAACATTGCAGTAATTTTCCTTTGATTTTAAAATATCGTTTAGAAACCGATACAATAGCTTTAAATATAATCGTATATCTAACTACTAGGATTACTTGCAGCTTTAGACACTATAATCTTCTGAAGGACTATTAGTATAATTATTGTTCTCAGACGTTCATACACATACACAATGATTCAATAGATATCATACTTAAATATGCTTTTGACTGCGTGTTTTCACGCATTTGAGAAATCACATTTTTTATTTTAACGTAAACATGAACATGAACGTGACCGTGGACATGAACATGAACGTAAACAAACATGAACGTGACCGTAAACATGAACATGAACTTGAACGTGAACATAAACGTGAACATGAACATGAACGTAAACATGAACATGAACGTGACCGTGAACATGAACTTGAACGTGAACATGAACTTGAACGTGAACATAAACTTGAACATGAACATGAAAAAATTAACAAGTACACATGATTACAAAATAAGTTCTTTGTAGCAGATTGCTTACACTTGAACAACTGAGCGGAAGAGAACTTAAGTGTGTGGCAGATCGTACGTACCCGCGTACCTGCAACGTAGGAAGATGGTCACGCCGATGAGAATCAGCAGGATCAAGATCCCAGCTTTGATCGCTAGGGGAAGAGAACTTAAGTGTGTGGCAGATCGTACGTACCCGCGTACCTGCAACGTAGGAAGATGAACACGCCGATGAGAATCAGCAGGATCAAGATCCCAGCACTGATCGCTTCGATGCTTCCAACACCCACCTCCTTCACTCCTGTGGAAACAAACATAGACTAGTTATTCTTTAGTTGCGAAGATAAAAGCCATGTTGCATTAAAACAACGATGGCTCAAATATTACTTATATTCCAAGTTATTCTAGCGCAGTGACAAGTGTAACCAGGAAACGCCAATGTCGTTGTTAGACGTGTGAGCGAGTCATGTGTGAGTACCCGAAACATTTGCATTTAAGTGATTGATGAATATGAGGTATAAATGATGGGGTTTTGAGTTAAGTTGGTATAAGGGCGCGTCAACTGTATTGACACAATGCGCCACTCTAGTCTATGATAGGCTAGGAAGAAAGACCCATGCCGGATCCAGCCTTAGGTAGGGGATGAAAGAGAATGTCACAGGGTACCCAAACATGGCTCGCTCACTCGTCTTCCCACAACTTTGGCGTTTTCCTAGTTATGTATAATTATTTTTATTATTTAGGAGTTGCAAAAAACAAAACGTATAGTTGTTTCCGCCTTCGTTTCATTGACACTTCGTTAATGAAGAATTCAAGATTGCCGCCGTGCTGTGCCGGCGCGGCGGCAGCGCGCTCGAGGCGAATGTTTTCGGACCAGCTACTACTCGCAGTTTTGTCGAGCAAACGGAGGTGTCGATGAAACGGCGGAGCCGGGCTTCTCAAAGTTGTCGATGAAACGGTGGTCACGAACATTTCAAATATTAAATGAATTTGTCGAGGAAACGGCGGTGTCGATGAAACGAAGTGTCGATGAAACGAAGGCGACCCGTTTTAGTTATACGTAATTATACATAAGTCAAAAGTGGTATAATTTAACTAAATTGTAATTTATTAACTGGAAGATTAATTATTTAGTTAAATATATTTTTTCATATATTATTTCATTTGATACCCAAGTCGACTATGTTGTGTTTATTCTGCACATAAATTTTAAATTTAAGTGATTGTCATTAAATAAATAATAAATAAAATAAATAAATAATTGAATTGAATCAACTTGATTAATGGGAATGTTACAAGAGCACAGGTTTGGGGCCATCGTTTTTTCTTCCTTTGTGCTTGTATTGTTTTAATTTGATACATAATTTGATACACACAATTTGATTGTGGTTAGTGAAATTCCGATAATTAATTTTATTAATTTCATTAATCAATTAATCTGTAAGTTGTAGGAATTTCGTTTGGGGCCATCCAAATTTGGATTTATTGGCATCATGTTAGTAAAGTGGAAATATATATTTATGACAATCGTTTGAGTTTTAGGTGTAGGTCTACACAATTAATTAAACATAAGTCAAAATGCGAAAAATTAACTAAAATGTAATTAATTAGTTGATTAATTAATTTTAAATATTTATTCGGATATATATTCCTGGTAAAATAAGCTTTTATTTGATACCAATGTCGACTATGTAGTCTTTTTGTTAAATATTGTTTTTTGTTAATTTACTAATTAATTTTAATAATTCAATAAAAAATAAAGTTACAGGATCTCAACTTGGGGTCATCGATTTCTGGATTCCTTGTGATATTATTAGTACATTCACAAATTTTCATGCTTTCTTCACGATTTGCACGATTGTTAGGGTTAAAGCCCACACTACTACTAGAAACTACGGTGCTACGGTCGATCATAGAAATTTAAAAATATCCCGCGTCGACCTTATCGAGAATTCAATGATCGACTTTTTCGTCGTGGTGCGCTCAGTGGGTGCGCAATTAGCACTTACCAGAGTAGGGCCTCCGCCTAGGCCTAGTCTGCCAGAAACTTCTTTTACGGTAGGGCCTTTGTGTATCCAATGGTAGGGCTGATCTAATCCAGGTTCTGTAGGCTGAAAGGGCATAACAGTATTGGTAAGTATTCACTAAGGTAGGCCTATTTATCATGTTTATGTTGTTTGACTGGACCTTAGGTACTAAAAATGAATTGTGTTCATCACATTTTGTCTGTGAAGACGTGAAATAAATCTTGTAAAGAATGGTAAAGGCCAGCCAGCCTAGGGCCATTTTGTAAAACCGGTTTTAAACGCGCAAACTATTTGGCAGGCACTATTGTTGGCATGGCCCTAGGCCTAGGCCTTTCTAAACACAAAGATAATAATTGGTAGAGCTAGGCCCTAGGCCTACTTAGAGGCCTGGATCATATTAACCAATTATATACCAGGGCCTAGCCTACGTTAATGACTTGAAGTAGGGAACAAGCCACAGGTTGTTAAGGCCTATAGGCCTAGGCCTAGGCCTACCTCTACCTCTCTAGGCTAGGCCCTAGCTATGCTTAGGCCTAGTGGTACTTTTATGGTTGGCATATTGTGCCAACTTGTTAACAAGGGTAAAAGAAGGTTGGGGGGGGGCGCGAAGCGCGTAGGCCTAGGCCTAGCCTATGTAAAAATAAAATTATTATTAGGCCGTCCCTCCTATAGTGGTCCCAACGAAAGAATGCAGGTGGCTCGAAATTGTTTTCCCAACATAACAACTTTGCCAATTCTATTCACGCTAGCTCAGCGCGGATCTTGCACACGGAGGAACTCTGTGATCTAGCACAGAAAATTTTTGCTTGCGTTGGTAAAAGATATTTTTCTTTCAAACACAAAGGTGATGTTCCTTTTACCGCGCATTCTTCCTACCCTCACCACTACCAAGCATCTGCATTCTTTCGTTGTAGAGCAAGTATACCAACCCCCCCTGGCAGCAGTGAGGCCCACTGCGTAGCACACTGCCAACCTCCCTACTAGCGAATCTAGTGTGGGAAGGTTGCAACTCCAGTTTAATTGGTACCCCCCCCCCTGGCAGTAGTGTTGTCTAGTACCGTGCCCTGCTACCAACCCTCCCCCCCTGCCGGTACTTATTCGGCTAGGAGGGTCCAACTTTTATATACACTGTATCGGAAAGGATTTCGGGTGCGCTCTTATCGATTATATCCTAGAAGTAGCGCGGCACACTGTAGCCAGCGGAAAGTTCGGCTAACCTAACGAAAGTACACCTTTAACATAAGTAGTAACAAGGCAATATAGCAGTGTAAAACAAGGTGTATTAAAGTTGGACCCCCCTAGCCGAACAAGTGCCCCCCTGCCTACCTCGTTTAGGCCTATAGCGGGAATGATGGGGGGGTTGGCAGCAGTACACCGTATCATTTCTCTGCCAGGGAGGATGGTCAGGTCGTCAAATTCCAATTCCTCGTATTAATACAGACCTAAACTAAACAGAGGGCCCTATACTACTTGCCAGTCGGACGAATACCATTCCCGCTACAGGCCTAAACGAGGTAGGCATGGAGGGGGGGTTGGCAGCAGGGCACGGTACTAGACAACACTGCTGTCAGGGGGGGAGGGGTATAGTGGTCCCAATGAAAGAATGCAGAGTGGCTCGAAATTGTTTTCCCAACATATCAACTTTGTCAATTCTTTTCACGCTAGCTCAGCGTGGGTCTTGCACACGGTCGAAATCTGTGATCTAGCACAGATAATTTTTGCTTGCGTTGGTAAATGATATTCCTCTCTCATACACAAAGGCAATATTCCTTTTACCGAGCATTCATTCTACTACCAAGCATTTGCATTCTTTCGTTGGAGCAAGTATTCCAATTAAACTGAAGTTGCAACCTTCCCACACTAGATTTGCTAGTAGAGGGGTTGACAGCAGTGCTACGCAGTGGGCCTCACTGCTGCCAGGGGGGTTGGTAGGAGACACAGCCTAATTATTATTATTATTATTATTATTATTGATTCATAGGCCTAGCAGTTGTCATAAAAGTTTGCCCCGACTGGGGTTCGAACCCAGAACCTCCGGCTTAACGTGCCATAGCTCTACCAATTGAGCCACCGGGACAACAGAACAAACCTTTACTTTACTGCTAGGGCCTAGTTGTTGGATTTATCCATGTGATCTTTCAGATTTGACAGCTACATTGCAGTCTTCTGTTGTATTTATGTCATGGAAGTCAACAGTCACAACAACTAGCACTTTAGTAAAGGTTTGTTCTGATGTCCCAGTGGCTCAATTGGTAGAGCTGTGGCATGTTAAGCCGGAGGTTCTGGGTTCGAACCCCAGTTGGGGCAATACCCATGCCTAGGTAGAGGTAGGCTACTAGCCTAAAACATTGCAGATTTAAATGATTGAAATGTCGTGGCCCTGGAAACTAAACTAGGCTATGCCTAGGCCTTGGCTAAGTGTAGGGCCTAAATGTGTGGGTCCTTAAATTTGATCTGTAGGCCTATGCATATGCCATGACTTTTTCATTAGGCCAACCCTAGGCCCTATGTTAAATTTGCAATGATTTTGTTTGTTAATTTCCTAGACAACCTGTGGCTTTTCCACCATCTTAGTTAATTTGTTTCATTGTAGGGTAGGCCTAGACCTACTCCACTAGACCGAGGGCATACCCTTTTAATGTATCCTAGTCCCTACTGTAGTCTAGGCACTCCTTCGGTTGGGGCGGTCCAACTATCAACACAACAACCAACAACAACAAAAATAACCTTCAAAACCTTTAACGTCGCTATTTCAAACGTAAGTCCTTTTGCATTGAAAGTACTTTATATTTAAAATAGCGACGTTAAAGGTTTTGTAGGTAGAATATTTTAAGAAACGAGGAGTGGCGCGGCCTAAAGATAGTTGGACCGCCCCAACTGAAGAAGTACCGTAGTCTAGGCCTAGTCTATGCTGCTAGGCCAGGGCATAGGTAATAAGGCCAATGCCTAGGCCTAACCTGCCCTGAGGCCTGCTAGTCCTAGGTTTTTGTGAATGAATTGTTTGCCTAGGGCCTAGCTCAGACAAAGCAATGTTTGTGCTGTTGCCAACCACGGGCAATAGCCGCAGATTGTTGACGGCATGGACAAACTTCCAAGGACACAGGCCCTCCAGAGTTGGGGAGTAACTTAACGAAAATAATGCATTAGCGGTAACGCGTTATATTTTTAGTAACTTTTAGGGTACTGTAACGCGTTACTTTTTCAAAATCGGCAACTTTTTAAATTAACTGATAGTTATTTGATCGGTAACTTTCAATAAACCTTAAGTTGAAAGATACTTTTGTTAGGCAGCCTGTACTTCGTCAAAATAAATATTGCATTCATCAGGATAGGCCTATATCTCGATATCCGGTTTTCCTAATAATGAAATTTCTTGTCCAAAGCCTCGTTTCCGAGAAAATCTCGTATCAGCTGTCCTGTAGGGATGGCAACCCCCACCCCCATACGTATTGTGGTAGGGCTAGGCATTGACGGTCATCCTAGCATCATGTGCTGCAGCGAGATTGCTTGTTTTGGTGACATTTTTCATTTTGTTTCAATTGCAAATTTGCAGCCCAAGTTTCCTCAGCCTTTAAGGTGCATGTAGTGCATTATACGCTCGTTATGCCTCAATAATATTCATTGTCATAGTTTAGTTTAGTTTAGTTTATTTATTCACTTTGATCATACATTTTAGGTAAGATATACTTCTCAGAGAGAGAGAGTGTGAATAACTATAGCTAGTTTACATCATAATTGTATTTACAACAGTATAAATTAGGCAATGTAAAATTAAATTAAATTAAAAATTAAATTAATAGTAATATGCAGTAAATGATATAAGTAAAGTAAATGAAAAGCGTTGTGCGTTCCATTCAGTGTTCGTAAAAGTTGAATCTAAGTGGAAAGCAAGATAGTGGAAATGGCCTGTTTACAGGCAATTTATGTAAATTCACATTAAAGTCAGAATCATCAATACATTACCGGTAGGCCTATAGTCTACATTATTGAATTCAATTTCATGGATTTTAATTTACAAGTAGGCCCTACAGGCCTACGACTATGAGTTCCCTAAAAAATTTTTTTTGTTCAATTAGTATTTCTGCCACGAACGCTGCAAAACCAACTTTTACAAGTTACTTTTTATGGTAACTTAACTTTCCAGTTCTAGGTACTTAATTTTTGGACTAACTTTAACCAATTTCTTTTAAAGTCCACTAACTTAACCTTTAAAAAGGTACACCAGTTGATTCACTCTCGATGAGGTGGTTTGCTCAAAAGATAACTTCAAAATATGTTTGGTGCTTTAAGAAATGTAAAATATTACAATGTCTAAATAGATGATCAAATATATGTTTTCTGATATTCGAACTTGAAATATTAAAATGTTTGAACAAATAATTACTTTCGTAGTACGGTAGTCAATTTGTGTTTGATTCGAATTAACAAGACATCATCATCATCATTATCATCATTATCCATCACTGTTTCCTGCTTCTGGCGTCAGCTTGGGTTTCGCAACCAAATTCTTCCACTTATTTCTATCCTCCCACAATCGTGTCTCTGCTACATGCTCCCAGCTCTCTCCTCTAGTATATAGGTCTCTTGCTATGGTCTCCTTCCATCTCTTCCTTGGTCTCCCCCATATTCTTCTTCCTTCGATCCTTTTCTCATACATTCTCCTGGGCATCCTCTCTTCCGTCATTCGTTTCATATGCCCAAACCATCTCAGCGGTGTCCTTCCCATCCTGTCACCTAACTTAGCCACCCCAAGCATCTTTATGATGTTTGTATTTCTAATTCTATCTCTTCTTGTACAACACATAGGCTACAAGACATAGATTTGCTAAACTCACTACTGCTACTGACAATACAATGTTTTGCTCAAACAAACTGGTGTTGAAACCAGTAGTTTTATTAAATTGTTAGTTTTAACCATTGCTAAAATGCTAAATATGGTTTAATGATGCTTAGAGTTTATTCATGGAGCTTTGAGTGATAGGCCGTCTCTATTGCCCAATTTTATTAATGATAATCAGTGCTAATCAGTTACACTCAAATATACTTAGCAGCATGTTTGCTAAAGCATTTGCATTTGCTAAATCAATTTTTTCTCAATTTGAATTTGATGCATTTTGCAAACTTTGTAGGCTAGTAGAACCAAATATACTTTGTAGCAATTTTATCCAAAAAGTACTTTTATCATAATTTGTAAATTAAATTTATTTAATTATTTATTTTATTGTTTTAACACAATGATGCATTATAGGTTGCTAGAAAGGGCATAGTCCCATTCACATTTACTGTCTAGCTCTAGCATCCTACTTAAAATACTAATACCTACTAATACATTGCAATTAAATTAATTAAAAATACATTAGGCCTACACAATAATTGAAAACAATGTGTGTGTGTGTGTACACATGTAAAAAGTGAGTGATGAAATTATGACAAACATGAACGGTATTGAGCATGTTTGTTTTGTTGAATTCAGTGTTAGAACAGCTGTCAGGATACATCAGAAAAGTATTTTTTTAGTGCAGAAATGCTAGGTAATTTCGGGGAAATTATTCAATTAATGATGTAGGAGAAAAAGTTGTTGCTCATTTCAAGGGGGCCTGCCATTAGCCTAGATTTATTTTTTGTTTGGCTTTTTCAGAACTGTTGGCTACCACCTGCAAACCATTAAACCTACACACAGGCAACAATGGCAGATCATTATATCTTCAAGGGAAAGTATTATCAGAAATTTCCAGGATTATATAAAGTGTTAAAAAATAAAGGTAAATATGACATAATACTGGTTGTTGGACCAAAAAATATTCCCGCACATCGTAATGTCTTGGCGTCAGGCAGTGATTATTTTGATAAAATGTTTACTACTCCGATGAAGGAATCACGCCAGAAGAAAATATCTATGAAGGATGTGGATGGACTTGCTATGGAGGCATTGGTTACGTTCTTTTATACAAAGAAAATAGTTCTTCACATTTCTAATGTTGAAGACATATTGTCAGCTGCAACACTGCTGCTAGTGGAGGAAGTAAAAGACATGTGCTGCGAGTTTTTAGAGACACATTTGCACGCTCACAATTGTCTCGGCATTGGTGCTTTTGCTGATGCACATGCATGTAAACTACTTGCAGATTCTGCTTTCCAGTATGTATGCAAATCTTTCAGTGCAGTCATAAAAGAAGAAGAGTTTCTTCTGCTACTTCCCAATCAAGTTATTGCACTGCTATCAAGTAGTGACCTCAAAGTTGAAGGGGAAAGTATCATTTATGAAGCCGTTATGCGGTGGGTAAATCACGATTTGTCACTGCGGCGTACTCTGTTAAGTCAAGTGTTCTGTAAAGTTCGTTTAGTGCTTCTTGGAGTTGATTTCCTATTGGATACAGTCGCCTGTGACCGCCTTGTTGGTCAAGACGTGGAGTGCTGTCGCTTGGTGGAGGAAGCTAACAACCAGTTGAGCCTACTACAACAAAATCAAGGTCCAGACAAATCATCAGAAGTACTTTTCCTTGGTAAGGATTTAGACCTACATCACAGAATGATTGCAGATCATACCAAAATTATATGTTTAATTAATTATTAAGCGTCCACCACCGTGATTGCCTGGTTAATAAGTCAACCTTTGTGATGTTTTACTACGTAACAATGACTTTGTGCACGGAACATTTATGTTTATTTTTCATATTTTAAGCGGGCTTAAAAGATCTCTGAGGTGCAAATAATGTACACAGTTACAGCACCCTAAAACTAATAATAATAATAATAATAATAATAATAATAATAATAATAATAAAAATACGGTTTTAACCGAGTTTGTTAAGCGAGCGAAGCGAGCGTTTCCATTTGACTCTGCCAAAAAAATTAGTCACTGGTTTTGTTTTGTTTTGTTTTTGTTTTTTTTTTTTTGTTTGTTTGTTTGTTTGTTTGTTTGTTTTTTTTTTTTTTGTATGTCTCGCCATAACGTTCGAACGGAGGCTCGGATCGAGTTGAAATTTTGACCATCCGCAAGCTTCGTTCTCGATTGAATGCCATTAGTTTTGTAGCAAAATCGTTCAAAAAGTTAAAAAGTTACATTAAAGTTAATCGAAAGTTTTTTTTCAAACTAAACGGCGACAAAATCTGAGATAGCCAAATCATTTAGAATGTCCGTCCGGTCACGAATATGTTAATTTTATTTTGATCCGATAAGTAGTGTAGATGGAAATTACATTATAACAAAAGTAACGTTGCCATGGCAACGAAAAGACGCGCGAAGTTTCTAATGCACTGCCATCTAGAAGTAATCAAAATACTTTCGAGGAAGCAGTCTATTATTTGTCACCAAAGAGTTTAAATAGTTTTCCCAAAGAGTCAAGGTCCTCTAGATGGCGGTGGATTTTTTTCACAAAGTAAAGGTTTACACACGGGTTTACCCACATACCTTGGTAATAATAAATTATATTGGAAACATGGCCCTGTGGACAGCGAACGTCGCAAATTTTAAAATAAAAAAAAATGTGCAATGTGGGTCTAGCTATAGCACGTGCTCGCTTATCAACGCGTCCAACTGAGCGTTTCCTAGTATGAAATACATCCAATACAATAATAGGCCCTACTTATTAGTGAATTTTTAACATTGTGTGGCTTGTTGGTCTTGTGGTTAGGCTACGTGCTTCCAATGCAGAAGGTTCAGGGTTCGATTCCCGCTAAAGTCAGAAGTTTTCTAACTTCTGATTTGGACTTCAGTCCATCAGTTCTTATCTTAGGAATTTGTAAACGGTGACTTTGGAGCCGTTTTAGCAACGAGGCACATAATAAATTCGAAGTTGTTCTGAATCGGCCTTGTTGATTCTGGCGTTGATCTGGGGCTGCGGGTGTTCGCACTGTCCATACCACTGATTGCTATATTTCCTATCAAAAATATTGATCTTTGGTTGGTTATCATTCACTCGTCGATTGCGTCGGGGCCTGCAGGGTTGGCTTGGTCACTTTGGTTTACTGTCCCCCACTGAAAATCAGTTGTGTGACTGAGTGGGTAGACTCTAAATACGGATTTATTTATTTATAGGCCTTACAATTTCCATAAAGGGTTACTGGCAGTCGGGGCATACTTTTATGGCAATTGTTATCATTCACTAATAATGTCGTCAAAGCGGGCTTACGCTTAAAAACTAAATACTCATAAATTCATAATAATAATATTTCACTGACCCCCCCCCCCCCACACAAAAAAAATTAGCTCGGGTGTTTTTTTCCTTTTTTCTGTCTGTTTGTTCGCGCTCTACCGGGCAAACGGCATATGCGATCTTGATGAAAATCGGAGGGGACCTTCGAAATCTCTGAACTTAGACCTGTCACATTTTTGGGTACCTTCAAATAAATATTTCTCATGAATATTGTACTTTTATGATTTTTTTAAATGCAATATTTTCGTGACATTTGGGCTGATTCTGACCGAACGGGTTGGGGCTACATCGTTCATATTTTACATACATTTTACATTTACAATAATATATATCCAACCATTTTTTGAAAGTCAGGTTTCACTTTCTTTTTCCTCAGGTCTCTTTGACACCAGCTCTGCAATATTTGTCTTTCTTCCCACTACATACTTTAATAACAAAATAGCCCTACAGTAAGCCCTTTTTTACTAAGCCAGATTTAGACGGTTCAATGTTTTGTTCAATTTTCCTTAAATTCAAGGCTTAAACACATGAAAATGTGCAAAGATATTAAAATACATTAGCCTAATTCCTTCTTCGCATTTATATTTTGTCATACAGGCAATCCCGAATAAAGTTTTTTTGGAAGTTTTCCTTAGTCGATAATGCGAATGCGAGGGATTGAATGTCTTCTTAAACAGCCTGGAACATTCCTTTTCCAAATACCCTGAACCCCTAACCTAGCTACTCCTGAAGGGGGTCACACACGGTCACACCCTGCAGAGAGCATCCCCACAAAAAGCTTTTTTTTTTATTCGAGGAATCTTGAACGAGACACTGAACTGTCCAACTCGGGCTTCAGATAAGATGTTGAATTTTATTTTAGGTCAAAGGATTTTGTTTTTTTGGTTGAAGAACACTGAAATCTATTTTTATTAAATGTTAAAGAAAGTCTAGGAGTAAAACAACCCAAATCTGCTAACCTAGTTATTACACTTTTCAGTTGGTGGTCAAAACCAATGTTCCGTCCTAGAGGGTTTTGATACGTGGCCGTCACGATGGAGGCAAATGGCTCCAACTCTGCAGTACCATAAACCCAAAGCCGCTTACCTTGATGGATATGTATACCTAGTGGGTTGCGTACTGGAGGGAGCTGTACAATGCTCAAGTATGGAGATATTAGACGTGGAGCGGAACAGATGGTCAAGGGCCGTCGCCCCATCTGCCATATATAGTTCACTGACAACTTGTGAAGGATATCTGTACAGTATCGGAGGACATGAAACCCGCAGCTCCACAGGACTATCTCACATTCGGGTTGAGAGGTGCGAATTCTTGCTTGCTTACTTTTTGTGGCTCGTTGATACAATGGCTAGTGGCCCTGCTTCCAATGCACGAGGTCCAGGGTTCGAATCCTGCTTCAGGCAGAGTTTTTGAACATCTGACATGGACAATTAAAGTGTGTCTGACATGGTAGTAGTAGTAGTAGTAGTGGTGGTAGTAGTAGTAGTAGTAGTAGTAGTTGTTGTAGTACCTAGTTTAAAGTTAAGCTCACAACTCTAAGTGTTGTTTTTTTAGTAATTAATCAATTTTTGCTAGCCTAGGTCTGTCTCTATACAGTGCTGTACATGTTCTTTAATTAACACTTTCAACAAAATAAACAAAGCCAACACTATTATGTAAAAACTGAAATATGGATTCAATTTTACAAACAAACAAACAAACATTCAATATTCATTATTTTGAAAGATTCCATTTAAAGTTCATATTATTGGCTACTTCGATCCATATTAATATTATTTATGTATTTAATATGACAGCCCAACTCGCATAGTAGTATGTACTGTCCATACCACTGATTGCTATATTTCCTTATTAAAAATATCGATCTTTGGTTGGTTATCGCTTGGTCGCTTTGATTTACTGTCCCCCACTGAAAATCGGTTACTTATAACTGAGTGGCTAGACTCTAAATTCAATTTATTTTATTTATTTATTTTACAATATATCGGAAACTACCAGCATCAATTAAATACTCTAGTTCACTTGCACTCTTTAAATTAAGATCCTTTTTTTTAAAATAACGCCTAATGAGGCACCACGCTGCACTTTAGCCCTATCTTGCCCATGTTATTTGTCTAAAACATACTCTGGTAAAAAAAATCTGACTGACGAACGATTCAAGATAACGTGTTTCACCTTGCACGATGTTCTTGATTAAGATTGGATCTATGCTTGCATGTTGTTAAGAGGATGATTGGTAAACAATTTATTTATATAAAATACACCAAACATTTGTAAAATATATGTTGGAAGGATAAATATTTATCTGTTGTGGTGAATTTTTGCTAGTTACATTATGTAAATAGTGTTGTTTGAGGTATTAGCACACCGGTGTAGACCCTTTCCTTTTCTTTTCATTCCATTTTATTAAGTAAGGGTTGAGATGGATTCAATGCTTGTCTTTCATTTCCACCAAGTGCGCCTTTTGAAGGTAGGGGAGAG
Organism: Sweltsa coloradensis; assembly: GCA_024449915.1. Taxonomy (NCBI): domain Eukaryota; kingdom Metazoa; phylum Arthropoda; class Insecta; order Plecoptera; family Chloroperlidae; genus Sweltsa; species Sweltsa coloradensis. The sequence goes on along the minus strand of JAMZAV010001156.1, from coordinate 347,925 downwards.
GGGGGGACATTGGTACAGTTCAGAACGTTTCAATTTTTTTACATATACATGTGCAAATTTGGGAATGAGACCTTTGTCATAGTAAAATACAACCCTTAATCTATGATATGTGTACTACATCTTTCACATTTGTGACCACTACTAATAAATAATCCACATATAGAAAATTATTACAAATGTACCAATGTACCCCATAGGCGGGGCACATTGGTACTAGTATGGGGCACATTGGTACACACATGTTTACTGGTCAGTATTTACAAGTTTAGGCCTACATAGGGTGTTTATTTTATGTATGTCAATAGTGGTTGAACGAGTGAGCGTAGCGAACGTAGTGATTTCCATTCGACTTAAACGGCCCTTATTGTTTTTCTGCGTGCGTGCGTGTGTGTGTGTGTGTGTGTACGTTAAAAATCAGCCGAATCGCTGAACAGATTGCGCTGAAATTTTAAACGGACATCCGGTACGAGTTTATTGAGAACTGCTAACAAAATCAGCAAGATTCATTGCGATTTAAACATACAAGAAATAATAAACTGAAAAATAGACTTCCAATGTTATGAAATTATTTTAACGACAATGTTTTAGATTTTGAAAAGATATTTTTTGTTTTTTATTTACCTGGCAGTGAAATGCCGTGTCCATTCAAGGTCTGTCGAATGTTTTAAGTCAAAGTACCCCCAAATTCCGCTCGTAGATTGAGTAAACCTTGCAATGTTTTCACGTATTTCGTACTGGCTATGTTTACCATAGTAGGCCCTATTGCCACAGATGATGGACTTCACTGCGTTATATGCATTTCAAAACATGTTTAATAATTTTTTAAATACAATCTCGAAATTACAAAATCTTTCCCGACCAGGGGATTAAACCCACGTCTCCCATATTTCGGCTATAAGGGCGCTTTAGCCAACTAGACCAGGGAAACGCCAAAGTCGTAGTTAGACGAGTGAGAGAGTCATGTGGTGAGTACCCGGGAACATATGCATTTAAGTTTGATAATTATATTCGTATAAATAATAGTTTTTTAAAGTTTAGTTGGCATACGGGGACGGGCGCGTCAACTGTAAGGTCATAATGCGCCTCTCTAGCCTATGATAGGCTAGGTAGGCCTAAGGTAGGGGGAAGAAAAGTAATGTAATCGGGTACAATGTTTTAGATTTTGAAAATATATTTTTTGTTTATTATTCGCCTGGCCGTGAAATGCCGTGCCCATGCAAGGTCTGTCGAATGTTGCACGTCAAGGTACCCACAAAATTCGCTCGTAGATTGAGTAAACCTTGCAATATTTTCACGTATTTCGTACTGGCTATGTTTACCATAGTAGGCCCTATTGCCACAGATGATGGACAACACTGCGTTATATTATGCATTTCAAATCATGTTCAATTATTTTTGAAATACAATCTAGAAATTACAAAATCTTTCCCGACCAGGGAATTGAACTCACTTCTTTCACATTTCGGCTACAAGGGCGCCTTAGCCAACTAGACTATAGGGAAACGCCAAAGTCGTAGTGAGACGAGTGAGCGAGTCATGTGGTGAGTACCCGGGAACATTTGCATTTAAGTTTGATAATTATATTCGTATAAATAATAGTTTTTAAAGTTTAGTTGGTATACGGGGACGGGCGCGTCAACTGTAAGGTCATAATGAGCCTCTCTAGCCTATGATAGGCTAGGTAGGCCCAAGGTAGGGGGAAGAAAAGTAATGTAATCGGGTACTTAACACATGGCTCACTCACTCGTTTAACAACGACTTTGGCGTTTCCCTAGTTTACATACATGAGCTAATAAACTTGTCCACATAGACCCTAGTATTAGGTGTGTGCTTAAAATTAGCTTAACGTTAAACTACATTATTGTGGGAAAATATCTAGATCGAGGTTTGCCTACAATAGACAGACAGCTTATATACTACACTAGAATGCTATTTTACTATGTATATATACTAAATACTAATCTAGGCCTAAGATAGACTGCAACATTAGGTCTACAGATAGATTTTTTTATTAACACTAGCTGGTGCATAGGGCCTGTAATGTACCAATGTGCCCCCAAGGCTGTGTACCAATGTGCCCCATCTGGTATTGTTTTAGAAAATAAATTAAAAAAATTTGAGGTTAGGTGTACAGTCATAGCAATGTGCTTACAATTTAATCAGATAAATTGCGGTCATCACATAAAAAAAATAGCTTGAATTACCTACAATAACATTATAATCAACCATTACAAAGTTTATCACAACTATTTACTTTCCACATCACTAAATACAATTTATATCATAACTTAGCCATTTATCAATGGAAATGGCTCAGATTTTCAGAGCTGGACTGACGATTCTATACTCTGACGGAGTTGGAACCCGGGCGTTTCAAACGGTATGTCTCTGTTGTAAGTGATCGACCCGTTTAGGCGATATCGTTGCCGATATAATCCGTGACAACCGAGTCCGACTTGGTTATATTTTATAATGTGATGATAGCCTTGCTAACGTTAAACACAACCAATTATTAACTTTCTCAAACGAATAACAATAGTATGCTCAAGCAAAACCTACCTCTATAAGGGCCTCCCTAAGTCGTGCGTTCCCTTTTTTCGATAAAATTATACCATTTTTAATCAATTTCTCCCGATGAATTTACCACATCTATTCATTTCGAAAATTTGACGTCCATGCCATGTAAATATACCTTTCGACTCGACGAGTCGGTCCCGTGACGAGTTGAACCCGTGAAATTCTGAATAGGAGCCTGTAAGTTCCTCACGCATCTGATCCTCTATACACTGCTGAAATTAACATGTGCAATTCAAACTGTACCAATGTGCCCCCTGTACCAATGTCCCCCCCTCTCCCCTAGAGTTAGTATTATTATTTTTCTTGTAAATTAAACAAAATAAAATAACCATGTTCACTTCAGAAGACTCACTCATTGATGAGGAGATCCAATGCGCGAAATGGGCAACGGGCGCCTAATTGAGGTCACTTATATTTGGAAGCGATGGACTCGCCGTTCTCTCTTTTAGGAGAATCTGTCTTCATGATTTGACATTTACATCATTGCATGAAGGGAGCATAGAAATGATTGCTCTTTCAGAGAACCATCTCTTGTTTTCTTTGTGTGGCTATCTTGATTCGAAGTGGACTTAAGTTGTCAGTCGGATCTTTTTTCGTTAGCTATGTTTTCTTCTCAACTCCTGCCTGAAGCACAATATTACGAGAATTTCTTCATCATCATTTTAGTTTACAATTTAATTTTTCATCTTCACTCTTAAAGGGGTATTCACCGGCTAAACTCAAACAATATTTCATTCAGGCTGACTAGTAATTTAGTAAATAACAGAAATATTATTGAGTCCACCATGACCTGGAAAAAAATGATCAAACTTGCTATTTTTCAAGCTAGGTCCCATCGGCAAAAATCTCCCATAAGAAATAACATGGGGACGACCTTTATGCCCCGTGACCTTGGAGGATTTTGATCCAAAAAAAATATTGGCCATTATTGACGTACTCGGTAGCCTTTTCTGTAAATCCTCTGAATTTTGTTTTGTAATTTGGGCAAGTGGTTTGGTCAAAATATGCTGATTACCAAGCAGGGGTGTGATTTTGGAATGCATATTTTTGTGTGTTTGAGAGTATATTTGTGCACCGTTTCAAGACATGATGTTATAAAGGGCCATTTTAGATGGGTATGATGCTCTAGTATCTATGTGGAACAAAAAAGTAGCAGGTTAAACCGGATTTAAGAAATTTCCCAAAACGCCAATTTTCTCAAATTTCTGGATCAAAACACTGAAAAATTTGTAAAAGGTTTCAGTTACGTGATATAATTTTTTAATCGGTCATTTTAATGTGGTATTATGCTATAGGCCTAGGCCTAGATTATGTGGTAAAAAATAATTTTATGGGGTAATCTAGCACCTTTAACAATTTTCCCCCTTTTTTCCTTTCCTTTATTCACACAATTACTAAAGCCTAAATACCAATGGTTAACATTGAAAAAATATCACTGTATATAATAGGAAAATGCCAAAGTCGTTGTTCCATGCCATGCGTTGAGTAAAAAAAAAAAAAAAAAAATGTTCCCGCGTACTCAACACATTGCTCGCTCACTCGTCAACAACGAATTTGGCGTTTTCCTAGTACAATCTTTGCACAAACATTTGTGGTTACAGACCCTTGTTGAACAGATAGGCTACACCCTAGGCTAAATGGAACGGCCGGTGTAGGACCCCTAGAACAGATAAGTCTTCCTCTAGCGTCAATGTATGAAAAATTCGATTTAGGCCTAGGCGAACAGAGAAAGTGGTATTAGTTTTTTGGTTTCAGGGTGCGTCAATTGTTTGTGTCGTCGTTTTTGCCGTCTTTTGTTATCAAAAAAAAGGCTAGGCCTATATGTCTCAATTTAGTTTTAGTTTATTCTGATTAAGGGGGCTACTACCGCTAGGTCAAAAAGCGCCACTCTTGCCTAGAGTATATAGGGAGGAAAATCCCATGCTGATCAGAACGATCTACCGGTAAAGAGGAAAGAAAAAAAAGGGTTCTCACATCGTGGTCGTTATCGTTTTTGCCATCGTCTTTGTCATCGTTCATTTTGTCATGGTCAGCGGCGGCGGCGGGAAGGTCGTCAGAGCATACTATTTAATGCTCAGAGAATATGGGATGTTCCCCACGACGACTGCTAGAGCTCGCATTCTAGTTTCGCGAAGTAATACTTCCCTACTTATCAGCTGATGTTTGCGAGATGTAATTCGTCTCTTATGCACGGCTTAGGTAACGGAAGCGTACTCCTAGACTTCCTAGCATAGGCTAGAATAAAGTAGGCTAGTTTACGAATTAAATTATATACGTCATATAGGCTACTCATATTACTTTAAGATTGACTTAATTGCACTGTTTCTTGTAGATCATAGCCAGCCCAAACGAGTGCATAATATTAATAGTATCCTTGATAGCCAGCATTATTTACAAAATGACAGAAGCCATGCATAACAAAAACAAAATAATAAACATCAACTTGGTTTATCTGATTGCAACTTTCAAAATTGTTTGTTGCACAGGCTGTGTCCTTTTTTACAAATGGGTATTTTAAACATTTGCAATCTACGTTCAAATTTTTCACATTTTTATTTCTTGTGAGCTTAAATCGCAACGGATATTGATCATTTTTCAAATTTCAGCTCAATCTATTTGGCCGTTCGGCCGTATGGGACCTGACAGACAGACACTTTACCAGACAGACATTGTCACAATGAGAGCCAAAAAAGTGGCGTTGTACCACTTTGTTTGCTGCGCTCACTCGTTTAATTAGGACTACATATTATTTGTTAGCCTATTATATGTATATATTTTATCTTTGTATGCTATATCATAATATGTAATGCATACTTTGAAGGCCTTTATTATATCCTTTGGTTTTGTTATAAAATATAAATAAAGCACACACCAAAAATTAAAATACGTATACGTATAGCCTATACACTACTAGGCCTATTATAAAAAATGAAACTATATAACAGGAGTAACGTTATAAATATAAATCATTGGACGTTTTCACTGTTAGTTAACAAAATATTTATTTAAATGTGATATTTCGATTTCTTTACAGAAATCTTTATCAAACAAAATTAGCAATTAAAAAACCACAACAGACAGGACAAAAAACATTTCACAAATTATTATAAATATGGCTGTGCATTAGTACCAAATTATTAACAAAAAAGTTTATTATGAATAAAAATAAAAAACCAAAAAACAGAACATTAAATTGACATGTTGGACAGTTATTGATGTATGATAGATAGATAGATAGATATTTTTATTCACTTAGACTAGTAGTGTACAAGTATAACTCTTTGCAGAGAAAGTGAATAGTCTATAGTTAATAATTAATAATAAAAGTGATAGTAATTATAATGATATACACAGTGTTAGAAGAAAGAATAGTTGGATATAAAGCATAATTGATAATTGATATGGATATTGATAGGGTAAGGGAACTAGTTCTGGATCGGGGTTGAGTTGTGGATCAAAATCTTTGGGCTTGTGTAAGTTCTACATGTAATGTACTAGATGCACTGTCAGTATATTTTTCTGATGAATTGATCCAAGGAGCATTAGAATTGCACACTGTCATCACCAGGTTGAGTCATTTGTCAACTTAAGTACAAATAGTCAACAATGATATCAAAATGGTTGCCGTTTGCAACAGACGTAATTGATATACACATGCATTTATCATTGTAATATTTCATCAGTTATTAGCACAACTTTCAAACTTTGTCAGAATTTTTATTATTAGTTTTGCTAATAATTGACTATAATAGGTTTACTGTACAACTACTCAAAGCACCCTTGCGGGTGTCTACAAATAAGAGGTTTTTGTCCTTTTTTGTAGATCGTAACACCATGTTAAGTGAATAGGACATATGCAGTAAGCCTAATAGTGTTTAAATACCAAGTTAAAAGTGGTTTAGGCACACTTATTTTTAGAGCTTGTCTTGTGCAGATGCAAATCTAAAAAAAAATGTTTTGGTCTAGCCTAATTTTTTTATATTTTTTTAAATTTTGAATTTGATATAAATTTGTGTTTAGAATATTTGGCTTATAAAATTTATGCCCAGGTGTTAGCTCTTGTCTTTGTCTTTAAATTTTGTATTGAAAAAAAAATTGTGGTTAGCATAATTGCTGCAAATAATTCACAATTACAATTTTGATCCACAACTAATCCGGGGACTGATTGTGGATCAATGCTGATACCGGGCGTTCAGAATCAAATTTGTCAGGTGCGGCTGCATCACTACTTATGAAACATATCAATGAACCCCTGATATCAATTTGAAAAGTTTTAGGCTGATGATCCACAACTGATACCCAGGTATCAGTTCTGGATCAAAGCACTACTTTTTTAAATTGGCTCATTTTAGTACCTTCGTAAACTTTTTTAATTTTTTTCTTTTGCAAACATTGTCGGAAAGTTAATCAATAAGAATATAGTATGTGGGAGTAACAAAAAAAAAATTCTGATACTCAAAATTGTAATATTGCTTAACCCGATCCAGAACTAGTTCCCTTACCCTATTGATATGTATGATGATTGATAATATTGATATATATATATATATATATATATATTATATGATGATTCATTAATTGATTAATAATGATAAACACAGTGTTTATGTTAAAGTAGAGTAGATGCAAAACAATAGCATGCGCTTCTATAGATTAAGAACTCATATATAATAAAGAAAAGTTGGATATAAAGCAATTTTTGATGTGATGTTGTGATAATAATTGCTGATGGCACAGAAAACAGCAATGATGTACAGGAGAATGTGTCTAGTATATATATGATGATTGATTGATTGATTAGTGTTTATGGTAAAGTAGAGTAGATGCAAAATATGCCCTACTAGATTAAGAATTCATATAGACTCTTATGGCTCGAATGTCTGTTTTTTTTTTTTTTTTTTTTTTTTCTGTTACTGCTTCGATACAGGTCGCACCGTTTCTCTGATCGACCTGAAATTTTTCACACATGTACATACCACCTAGGCGAAATAAAGCTATTGATCTAGTGATGAAATTGATGGACAGAAACTTTTCCAAATGGCTGGATAATTAACACTAGGCACACTGATTGTATTGGCCACACACGAAATCAAACCAGCTTCCTTAATTTTCCGTGTTGTGGCATTAGACTCATGTACAAGGATTGAAGCGTCTTCCCAATTAATACAATGATGATTTCATAAACATGTTCTGCGAGTTTTGAAGTATCAATCTTATGTTGTTTCACATTGTTCTTGTGTTCTTTTATTCTTACCATCAAAGGTCTCTTGGTTTCACCAATGTATCTTGCATCACATTTGCAAGGTATAGAATAAATAACATCCTTAGATGACTGAACCTCATCCCTAGGTTTAGTCTTGGTGAGTATGCTGCGCAACGTATTAGACGAACTAAAAACAACTCTTATGCCATACGGAGCTAAAATGCGTTTGATCTTTTCTGAAAGATTCGGATAGTATCCAATGCAGACCGTTTTATAAATCCTAGGTTTAACCACCTCAATATCTTTACTCATGTCAGGTTTGATGATATCTTGTGGAAAAATAGTCTTTTTTAACCAGTCATTTGAGTATCCGTTATTCTTCATAGAACCAAATATTTTTTCCAGTTCAATTTTTAGGCTTGTGGGAGTTGAACAGATCAGTTGTGCACGAGAAACCAAACATTTAACCATACCTTCTTTAACATGTGAAGGATGATTTGAATTGGCATTCAAATATTGGTCGGTGTGTGTTAGTTTCCTATACACAGATGTAGAAAACGAATCTAAATCTTTCTTGATGAATACATCTAAAAACGGTAGACCGCCATCCTTCTCCTCTTCAAACGTGAACTTCATCTTAGGATGGTAGGAATTAAGATCTGATAATAACTTATCTACCTTGTCTTGATCTTCACAATGAATACAGATTATGTCATCAACATATCTCAACCACAAATCTGGTTTAAGCGATGACTGTGCGAGAACGTCTGTTTCAAGAGAATCCATGTATATATCCGCAAGTAAAGGTGACAAACAACTGCCCATAGCTAGACCATCTAGTTGATGATAGACGACTTTATCAAATTCAAAATTGCAAGACATGAGAATTAACTGCAAAAGCTCCATTATTGCATCTACAGATAGAGAAGTTCTAGACTGTAGTGAATAATCAGTTAATAATTTGTTTTTTACTATTGAAAGAACCTCCTTGACAGGTACACTAGGAAACAAATTTACAACATCAAAACTCAACAATCTAGACTTATTACTAAATGGAACTTCTCTCAACTGATCTACAAGCTCCTTTGAATTTAAGACAGCTGATTTAATGTTATGAGTCAGAGGTTTCAAGATATTTAAAAGAAATTTAGATAATAGACTAAAAGGTGATCCCGTTGAACTCACAATTGGCCTTAATGGTAAGCCCTCCTTATGTATTTTCGGCAACCCATAAGCATGTGGGGTTTTGGAGAAATGTGGTGTTAAATGAGATCTTACCTTAACTTAAAGTCAATGCTTTTTTCATATTTCTTCAGCATGTGATATACTTGTGTTTCATATGCAGATGTAGGATTTTTCTTCATAACTTGATACTGTGATTCATTTTTTAGTATTAAGCTGAATTTGTCCACATAATTAGTTTTATCCATGATGACGGTAGCTTTCCCTTTATCTGCCGGCAATATAATAATTGTTTCATCCTTCTTCAGGTCTTGAAGAATATTCATTTCATTGAAAGTCAAATTAGGTTTAGGCTTTTTTCCATATCTCATTAAAGAGTTTCTAATACTTGCTCTTACTTCATCTTTAGATTTGTCTTCTACGAAAAATAAACTAGGTTCGACTATAGACACAATATCAAATTGGTCAACAAGTTTGGGTGTTATTGAAAACCCTAATCCTTTTGAAAGGAACATTTCTTCTTCAGGTTTAAGGACTCGAGACGATACTAACACACACCGACCAATATTTGAATGCCAATTCAAATCATCCTTCACATGTTAAAGAAGGTATGGTTAAATGTTTGGTTTCTCGTGCACAATTGATCTGTTCAACTCCCACAAGCCTAAAAATTGAACTGGAAAAAATATTTGGTGCTATGAAGAATAACGGATACTCAAATGACTGGTTAAAAAAGACTATTTTTCCACAAGATATCATCAAACCTGACATGAGTAAAGATATTGAGGTGGTTAAACCTAGGATTTATAAAACGGTCTGCATTGGATACTATCCGAATCTTTCAGAAAAGATCAAACGCATTTTAGCTCCGTATGGCATAAGAGTTGTTTTTAGTTCGTCTAATACGTTGCGCAGCATACTCACCAAGACTAAACCTAGGGATGAGGTTCAGTCATCTAAGGGTGTTATTTATTCTATACCTTGCGAATGTGATGCAAGATACATTGGTGAAACCAAGAGACCTTTGATGGTAAGAATAAAAGAACACAAGAACAATGTGAAACAACATAAGATTGATACTTCAAAACTGCAGAACATGTTTATGAAAATCATCATCATATTAATTGGGAAGACGCTTCAATCCTTGCACATGAGTCTAATGCCACAACACGGAAAATTAAGGAAGCTGGTTTGATTTCGTGTGTGGCCAATACAATCAGTGTGCCTAGTGTTAATTATCCAGCCATTTGGAAAAGTTTCTGTCCATCAATTTCATCACTAGATCAATAGCTTTATTTCATACATCAATAACTGTCCAACATGTCAATTTAATGTTCTGTTTTTTTGTTTTTTATTTTTATTCATAATAGGGAACCACAAGTCTAACGCGGGAAGCGAGCTCAGTGCATTGGAAGAGAATGTTCCCATAAGAATAGCATTGGTCAATTTTTAAAACGCTTGTATCTTTTGAACGAGAAATATTTAAGAAATATCATTCACATTACGTTAATCACCGTTCTTTTCTTGACACATTTGATGCATTCAATTTACAAAAGTCGCAACAGAATTTGAATAAACGTTTTAGAAACACATGTATGTTTCGCGTTTTGGAGCGATTCAATGGAAAGAGACGCACGGTAGAAAAGAGAGAGAGAAACCAACGCATGCGCACGGCCGACTAGCGAGGAGCAGCTTTGCACGTACAGCATCCAAGTGCACGGCGTGCTCAGCTGTCCGACATGTTAGTTTCTTCGATTCAACAGCAATCACGGAGGATCGGCGCGCGACGCAGATGAAAAATGCAAACATCATCTTGTTAAACTCGAACTCATTTAAATTCTAAACATGGTATTAGAATTCTACTATATGTGATAGTTGAAGAAAAGAATGGTGTATGACGTAATGTGAATGATATTTCTTAAATACTTCTCGTTCAAAAGATACAAGCGTTTTAAAAAATTGCCTAATGCTATTCTTATGGGGACATTCTCTTCTAATGCACTGAACTGGCTTCCCGCGTTAGACTTGTGGTTCCCTATAAACTTTTTTGTTAATAATTTGGTACTAATGCACAGCCATATTTATAATAATTTGTGAAATGTTTTTTGTCCTGTCTGTTGTGGTTTTTTAATTTTTAATTTTGTTTGATAAAGATTTCTGTAAAGAAATCAAAATATCACATTTAAATAAATATTTTGTTAACTAACAGTGAAAAAGTCCAATGATTTATATTTATAACTAGTACTAGGCCTACATAAAATGTTACATTGTTCTATATCTTAAAGGATACTGCCTCATTTTGGTTTTCATTAATTTTTTAGTGCTAAATTAAAATACAACAATTTAATCCTAAATTTTTAATTTTAAAAATTTCGGCACAAATACTTATGCTCTGAAAACTTTCTGCAGGTATGATCCAAAACTCAAGAAATGGACCAGCCGAACTCCAATGAATGAACCCTTGACGGATATTATTCTGCTAACAATAGAGGGAATCATCTATGCTATTGGAATTGCCTCTCCCTGTGGATTAGTCTCTTACTATATAATTGCAATTGAGCAATACAACCCTAAATACGATGTGTGGAGTCCTTTTGGACGACATTTTGCATCGTGTTCTAGATTTGATGCAGTGGCATTAAGTGGCAAAATCTACATGTACATTGATCACTCTACATTAGTGTGGAACTCGGTAACTATGAATCGAGGTTCAGTTACTAGCCCAAAAGGACCAGCAGAAAACAGACGACGTGTAAGTTTAAGTATAGTAACTAGGGTTGCTTTTCAATATGAAATCGATAGTTGCTAGAGATTGGTAATATTTATATTGATTTTTTATGTGCATGGAATTGGATAAAATTAGATTTATAATAGCTCCAACCAAAGAATGCAGATGTTTTTGTTTTAAGTGGTAGTGGTGGGGGGAGTTTGAACTTTGAATAGGGAACCTAAGTTTTGAAGGCGGGAAGGAAATTGGTTCTCTCTGGTCTCAGCGCCCATAAGAATTAGCATGGTACGAAAATGGAACTCGCCGTATCTTTTGACTCGCGCAAAAGAAATCTAAACCAATAACATCACAAGATGCATAATTTTGTGAAAAAGATGATGGCATTCTACTTTGCTCGATGACGCTTCCTAAATTCAAACTATTATGAGTTAAATGGACCCATGTTTGAGCGCTGTCGCAAATGTACTCTGACTGAGCGGCAACCTAAGCGAGACGCAGCCACGTTGTGTGCAGCTGTGGCGTGCAGCTGTGGCATCCTCGCATACCACGCGCCTGTCCATGGTTGCTAAATGTACTTCGCATTCAAGATTTTCTTGGCACATTAAAGGATATTTTATTTGTAATGTATAATCTAGTATAACCCAGTGACCTCACAGTAGCCACAAAGCAAGTCGGATACCAAATGTTATGCTGATGCCACGGACAAAATGTTTTTACGTGCTTTTTCATGAGCAGTTTGGAAGGTTCGGCAACAGTGTAAATGTAGAGTTCACTTCAACTCAAAACAAATGTCACTAATATTTGTGATAGAGCAGAGTTATGTATATCCACGCAAAGAGGAAATATTATAGTTTCTTACAGTATGAATATAATTCCGGTCCGTGGTCGGGTTCTCGCGCTATCGCTTACAAAACATTTAGCACGGGTTAATCGCCTATACCACGCTGACCGGAGAGAACCGGACAACGCCCACTTAGGTTCCCTATGTGCAGGAAAAGGAATGTCACCTTTGTGTATGAAAGAGAATGTGGTGTAGCCTACACTCTGAAGAATGATCTGTGCTAAATCACGGAGTTCCTCGGTATGCTAGATCCACGCCAAGCTAGCTTGAATAGAGTTGACACAGTTGTTGGGAAAACAATTTCAAACCATCTGCATTCTTTTGTTAGAACCACTATATCAGTTACTTCTTACAAATACTTGGCCATGTGTTTAACATACATTGGTAACATTTGCTTCTGTGTTCAATGAATGATATATATGCCTGAGATATAAATGATGATATGCATTTAGTTGATATAAGGGCGCGTCCACGTAACTATAAGACTATAATGCGCCACTCGAGACTACAATAGGCTAGAGAGGATAGACCCATGCTGGCTAGATCCAGCCTTAGGTAAGGGGAGGCAAGGGAATGTTCCCAGGTACTCAACACATGGCTCGCTCACTCGTCTTCTACACGTGTTGAGTAGTATTACTGCCTTTTGAGTCTCGATGTATATATTGGGTTGAAGATCTAGTTGTTTAATGCTGTCATGTACAAGGTGACCAGACGTACCGGTTTGACCGGTACAGTACCGTTTTCAGAACACTCTCGGTGTCCCGAGAGACTCGTTAAAATGATGTATTTGTACCGGTTTCCAATTTTGGAGGGGAAATGTCTCGGTATTCAGTCAACTGTACCGTGTGGAAGAATAATGTTTTACGTGAAAAAAATACACTCTGATAAATACTAATAGTAAAATATTGAAATAGTTCTTCCACTTCCAAGAAGATAATTTATTTTCTTTAGGGGTGAACAGGTATTATTCAATGATTTTGGTGGAGGTGCCGGGTTGCGCTCGAGTGTTAAAACGTAAATATCGTTATCTATTCTTGCCATCTTAGCGTTACCTTAACCAACCCGGAATATCCATAACTAACCTCAGTCTTTTGACACAAATTTATGTTCTCTTTGGAAGTTCTGAACTTTTTTTGGCACAAATAATAAAAAAAATATGTCACTGTAATGTTTGTATCAACATTTTCATGTAATACCAATTACTACTGTATTATGTCATAGCCTAGCCCTAATAACATTTGTGCTTGATCATTAAAATGATCTCGAGAGAGATTACATTTTAAGTCAATTAGATGTTACTCTTTCACTTTTTGAACCAACATAGGCCTAGACATATCAATAAATAAAATTAATGTTGAACATAATTGTAAAAAAAAATGGTCAAAGAGTAATAGTGAAATTAAAAAAAAGACGAAGTACTTGGACTCGAGTTGACTCGAATAAAAAAATCAAGACTTGCACCCCCCTAATTTTCTCAGTCATTATTTGCTTTGATTTTGTTAATAGAAAATAAAAAATGAAAATATAATAATCATGCAAGATGCAACTGAATTACATTTTTGATTAATTACACACCTACACTAATTATTTCGTTGTGAAGACAAAATGTATTAAAAGTTAAAACATGCATATTATACAAATTCAATTATCCTTATTGTTATTGAGTTTTTCATTCATTCATTAGTATGATGCTCCCATCAAATACTGCAATACATTACACTCATTATTTTCTGCAGTGCTTGTATTTATATATATATATATATATATATTTATATACTTTATAAAAGTATGCCCCGACTGGGGATCGAACCCAGAACCTCTGGCTTAACGCGCCATAGCTCTGCCAATTGAGCTACCAAGACATAAGACACACCTTCATTAAACTGCTATTTGTTGTGACTGTTGACATCCATGATAATAATCGAACAGAAGACTGCAATGTAGCTTTCATTACTGAAAGAACACATGGAAAAATCCTATCACTTCTCATCTCCCATGAGTTGGGTAGTATGAATATAAGGTTTTTAAGCATAAGCCCGCTTTGAGGACATTATTAGTAAATGATAGCAGTTGTAATAAAAGTATGCCCCGACTAGGGATCGAACCCAGAACCTCTGGCTTAACGCGCCATAGCTCTGCCAATTGAGCTACCGAGACATAAGACACACCTTCATTAAACTGCTATTTGTTGTGACTATTGATTCACATAAGTGTCTACTTAACCTACTAAATATAACTATAAGTTATTGTTATAACATTTCAATAAATTCATTAAAATATATAATAAACAATAATAAATAAATGTATATAATAAACAGCATGGACCTTCTAAACAATCCAAGTATATGTGCATGTGTGTGTGTGTGTGTGTGTGTGATACTAGAAATTTAACTATTTGCCGATTAGTGATTTTACATTTTTAAAATTTGATTATCCATCGATCCCTCAAGCATCGATCAACTATTATTACTGAAATACAAATTTGAAAATTCCCACTATCAATTATCTAAAGTACGTATCATTGAATAACAAACTCTTCTTATTAATTATAGGCCCCTACATAAGTTTTACTTACACTGGTATTGCAATAATAGCGTTATTACATAATGTCCTGTTCTCTCCCTAAATGTAAAAGCTGTAATACTTTAACCAGCTACCATCTTGTTTTTGTTTTTTCAGTCTTGTACCTCACTACTTGTTGTCAACAATAAGTTGTATGCACTCGCTGAGTTCCAAAGAACTGCTGGCAATTGCTGCCATGTTGAGGTTTATGACGAGAAGACTAATACATGGACGAAGTCGGGACATTTGTTGCTACCATTCTCTGGCCACCGTCTCGGAAAGAAAATGATTGCTATTCCTACACCAAAAACGTACACTAGCTCAAACTTTTACTTGGAAACTGTCGCTCATCAGCCCAGGTATGCTTTCATTGACAAAAATATTAGTCATACCCCAAAGAGATTCACAAGCTGTAACTCATTTACCGTATTGTGCCGAATATAGGCCGAACCTGAATATAAACCAACCCCTTAACTTTTCTTGGGAAATATAAAAAACATATGCATAAGCAATAAGCATGCATTTATATAAGCTGGTGAGGGACTTTTGAGACTTAAAATAATGAAAAAAGGATAGGCTAATACCGTATTGTTCCGAATATAGCGCGATGTTTTTTTCCGAAAATACAATCTCAAAAACAGCACTCGCGTTATTTCCGCGCGCTTGCATTTGAAATAGCGCCTGAACATAGGCCACGCCTCTATACAACTTCCGCGCATCGTCTGCTGCGCTTCGCCTCGCCCACCCACTCGATGCCACTGAACTCGGCCGAACCTTGGGCGAAACTGTCTGCTAGTCGTCAGCTGGTCGTCAGAATCCTTGGCCGTGATCACATCGTGACCTAGCTTGACCTACATAGATTTTGTTCGTGGGGTTGTCTATCTACGTTGCTTAAGAGTCAACGTAACGTAATAATGAGTGATGAAGAAGGAAAAGATGAAATGGCTCAAGATGAACAAATGAAGACTGCTGGAAAAGATAGGTTCCTCTTATTTCTCTGCCTTACAAATCAGCAAGGGATTGCGAAGCAGCTAGGCCTACGACGTGAACATTGAAGACCAGGAATCAGACTGGTGAACTGTGGACTGTGGTTGACATATGTGAGCTTGTGCTTGGCCCTACCCTGTTAAAAACCATAGGCCTAGGCCCTAACATTGTTCAAAATGTTTTGTTGTAAGTGTTTCATGTACATTTTAATTTTCTTTGATTTTTTCTTTTTTCTTGAAATGATTCTGAAAAATTGGGGGTCGTGTTATATTCGAGGTCGTGCTATATTCGGAACAATACGGTATTCAGGACAATACAGTATTTGTGTTTTTTGCAGCCAAAGAATTGTATTGTAGCCTTGTAGGTACATTTCTAGGGAGCGAAGCAACCCAATTCATGAGGCCCTTGTTATTTGCAAATGGCAACACAACCAAAATATGTAGGCCTATGTGCAAATACATAAATAAATAATACAAAATGAGCAATAATTGATCAAATCTAAACCAGCAAATGGCAAAATCGAATCACTGCCAATTGCCAAACACCAAAATAGCAATGGCACTCACAGGATTAGGCCTTGGGAATGTGGGGAAGGGGGAAGGGGGGGAGGTATGTTAACAAAAGTGTGACTATTAACACTCGACAGTTATTTATTATATTGACTTAATTTTTTATTTTGTATGGGGTCACAGAAATGTTAGCATGATTGAATGACAAAGCAAGTCCACTCAAACGATTTTCTGCTGTCGTGCTCTGTAAGTAATTTTTCAATTACTTCAAGGAAGAGAAGTATCTTTTGCAGGAGTTAGTCACGGGTAATGGAGCCACTAGCCATTATAGTCAGGAGGCTGTGTTTTGTCGGAAGCAACGCAGGATTGCATACTTGAAAATTGCAATGCATCTAGAGCTCTCGGCAGAGGCGTTGAAAGTTCTTTCACATTTTGTTTACAACACTTTGATGATCAGGTCCTTAACACATATACCCTTTAGACAGCCCTGGAGCCTAAAGTTACCATTATACTAAAGGGGTATTTAACCGCTAAACTCAAAAAAAATATTTCATTCAGGCTAACTAGTAATGAATTTAGCAATTAACAGAAAAATTATTGGGGCTACCATGACCTCCCAAAAAATTGTCAAACATGACATTTTTAAAGCTAGGTTCCACCGTCAAAAATCTCCCATAAGAAATAACATGGGGACGATCTTATGCCCCGTGACCTTGGAGGATTTTGATAAAAAAAATATTGGCCATTATTGACGTAATCGATAACCTTTTCTGTAAATCTTTTACATTTTGTTTTGCAATTTGGGCAAGTGGTTTGGTCAAAATATGCTAATTACCAAGATGGTGTGATTTTGGAATGCATATTTTTGCATGTTTGAGGGTATATGTGGGCACCGTTTCAAGACACGATGTTACAAAGGGCTATTTGAGATTGGTACTATGCTCTAGTATCTATGTGGACCAAAAAAGAAGCAGGTTAAAGCCGATTTAGGAAATTTTCCAAAACACCAATTTTCGCCAATTTCTGGATCAAAAAAATTAAAAAATTCTTGTTAAATCACAGTTACAAGATATAATTTTTTAAACTGTCATTTAAGTGTAGTATTGTGCTATAGATCACGTGGTAAAAAATAATTTTTGGGGTTTTTAGCCCCTTTAACAAACAAACATATTATATTATGTTAAACCTTAAATTATTTAAGAATTTAAAAATAAAATCAGTTAATATTTGAACAAGTTACAAGCATTATTGGATGAGCAAAGCGAAGACTTCAATTTCACTGACCCCCCAAAAACTTAGCTCTTTTTTTTTTTTTTTTGCGCTTGACTGGGCAAACGTCACATGCGATCTTGATGAAAATTGGAGGGGACCTTCGAAATCTCTGAACTTACACATTTTTGGGTACAATCGAAAAAATATTTCTTATGATTATCGTTCTTTTACGATTTTTTTAAAAATTTTAACGAGATATTTTCGTGGTATTTGACCCGGTCCGGACAAACGGCTACTCCGATCTTGATGAAACTTTATGGGATCGTTTGAAACCACTAAAATTATATATGTTATGATTTTAGGGACATTTGAAGAAATATTTCTTAAAGAAATCGTACTTTTGCAATTTTTATACCAAATTTTAATACAATATTTTTGTGATATTTGGGCCGATTCTGACCCAACGGGTGGGGGGGACAACGTTCCCATTTTACATTGACATTTTGATCATGGTGATTTAGTGCCTTTTGAAAGAAAAAGTTGGCCAAAATTCATAGAAATAGAGGTTTTAACTTTTAATGTCTTTTTTAACAAGTTATCAAGTAGGCCTAACTATAGAAACTTGACAACAATCACCTATAATGTGTACAAAAAGCATGTCCTTGGGCCTCGAGATATTTTAAAATCTATTTTTAAATTGGTATTAACATAGCAATTACTAATACTACTTTATACAAATTATCCTAATATAACAAAAATAATTTTATAATGGAACTTGAAAAAGTAATGAGATCCCACTTATACTAAAACGTGGTAATCATTGGACAGAAATATTTTTAAAAAAAGCTCATCCATTAACGCGTCTGGAAAAAGCGTTCGCGAAGTGGCCTAGTTATGGAAATTGTAGAGTGCTTGACGTCACCACTCGTGACGTAGTTGGATGCCTACAGTTCTTTGCTACTGAACGACTCTACGATAAATGTGGTCGCTTCACCGCCCGCCCATTCAAGACTATCGGGCATGGGACGGGCAGTTGAATTCTCATCTTATGCTGCCTCTCAATTTTATAGTTGGTATTGTAATTTTATAGATTTTAGTTGTAGTTTTATATTTTCCACGAGTTTCATTTGATACCTAATCGTGATTTGGTAATCAATTTCAATCAAGTGTTCGGAACATAACACACACAATTAAATTTGCTGGTTACAAAGTTAAAGTTGTTAGGGTTAATTTTTGATAGCCGGTTTTTATATCGCACTGGCGACTTCTTTCTGTTGAGGAAACGGTGGAGAGGTAAGTCGATCTGACTTGACTAATTTGTTGTTTTTTTCAAACGCACAACATTATAAACATTTCTCGATTTGGATAGTCGGGAAACACTCCCGTAGGTGGAATAATTAATATTTAATACAATCCAGAAATTAAAAAATCCATCCCGATCGGGGTTCGAACCCGAGTCTCCCACTTTCCGGGTGGACGCCTTAGCCAACTAACCACCGAGACGCTACGACAATACAGAAGTTAAATAGTTACCGTCTCGGTGGTCTAGTTGGCTAAGGCGTCCACCCGTAAAGTGGGAGACTCTGGTTCGAACCCCGATCGGGATGGATTTTTTAATTTCTGGATTGTATTAAATATTAATTTTAAACATTGTCGACAAGCCATGTCACTCCACAAAACATTAATTATTGTTTATGCAAAAATTGTTATTTTGGTAATGTTTGACGTCTCTTTGTATAACACGCTTAAATATAATAACTCCCACTAAATGGATCCTAAAAGAGGCAAGTCATTATCCACACCTAAATAACAATTTTTGTGGTCTGCAGACACACAGCCATGCTGTACTTTTCATCTATGTATGTTGACACACCATGCTTATAATTATCACTCACTTACCCCCTCATGCACAAAGACTTACGTCGGTAAAGTTGCGGACGCAAATATTGTCAAAGATGGCGGAATTGTCTCCGGTGATACTGTTCGGAGATCAATGGAAACGAAATGTAAGCAAAAACCAGTCCCAAATAACTCGAATAAATTATTCTAGCACTAAAAGAGCATTTCTAGATAGAAAGCAAAATCATTTATTACATTTTGTGTTTTGGGCAACCTGCAACGTATATAGTGGTCAAAAGTTGCAAAATTTGCCGTCCTCTTTGGGGTAGTAGCTAGCGAGAGGCATTCCTATGTTGAAGGTCGCGGGTTCAAATTTAACTCGATTTTTATGAACTTTTTTGCAACGTTTTACTCAATTTTTCACGTTTCTTGCCTGCTTTACTGTTTGTTGGAACAAAACTTTTTGTTGAAATATTCATTTTCTGGTACAAAATAGTGAGGGTCGACATTTGTGTCACATCCAGAGTAGCCACAACTTTACCGAAATATCTATCGACTTGCGGACGCAAGTCTGCTAACGCAACTTCCTTTGTGCATACGGTTTTTATAGCCCTTTGATTTAACATATGAATTTGCGTAAGTCCGCCATTTTTAACGAGACGCAACTTTGCGCCGGTAAATCTTTGTGCATGAGGGGGTAAGAAACTATTAGTGGTGATGTCAGAACTGACTCCAAACAAACTAAGACCAATCCGAGCCCGTCCCTTGCGGCCTCGACCAATCACATAGCCGTATCGATGATTGTTTGGAGTCAGGCAGTGGTTTATAAGGGGTCCGTGACGTCACACTAATAGTGCCTAAGAGAAAACACTTATTGGTCTGTCACTGTGCTAAGTAACAAATATGAGAAGGCTCCATTCGCACAGAATGCCGATTATTGCCAACCCCGTACTTACTACAATACAACCTGTATTCTAGCTAGTGATGACATTGGGTAGTAAATATTGGAGTCGACTCCGGAACCTTGGGAATCGAGTAGGAGTCGACTCATCAATCGGCGATAAAGATAAGGTAAAAGTTGACTCACCAATGTTGAACACCCTCCTACAGACCTAATTTGTTCCAGGAGAGAGCCAAAAAACAATTAATGTTTTGGCAGTAAGTAATAATACTTTATTGGTTGCTGGAAAGGTTGACTTGTTTTTTTAATTTTTTACGCAACAGTTATTTTTAGCCCATACTGTTCGTACGTAGCTGTCTGTCCCGTCTTCCCCCCCCCCCCTCCTCCCATGCCACCAACTACGTATCGCTAGCTCGCTTGTCAGTCTTGGCTTCCAGTCAAGACTCGTGCTGCTTTGTTTTGTTTACGTTGTGAGATAAGATAAAGAGGCCACAAGTGGAATCTCATTCTTTTATCAGCAAAGCAGTGGGCAATGGAGTTACAGTACAATGTCCAGACCAAAGATGGTCCAGACCAAGGTCGAGACAGAGAGTTTGGGAGAGAGAGGAGAGAGAGAGATAGATAGATAGATAAAGGTCTTTATTTTAAGGCGGGATTAAGGCTAGTGAAGCCTTATCTTCCATCCAACCTAATACAACTAATAATAATAATACAAATGATAATGAAGGCTTATGAAAATTATAGATAATTTGAACACAAAGTAATTGGCCTGATGAAAATTACACATACTTAACTGAAAACATAAACATTTGAAATTATGATAAACAATTTACACAATTTAGCTATCATTTCATTCTCCGCATTCATCCATCGCTTTCATACAGTTTCATTACAGTAACAAAGAAGGCGTCCTCGTAAAGTAAATAGAGTAACACAGGTAACCGAGCATATTAATACGAAATTTTATTTTCATTATTTGGGTTGTTTGGGTGTTTTGATATCACTTATTGTTTGTACAGTTAAGAATTTGAATAATAGGAAGTAGTGGCACTTTTAAAAGCATAGAAGTTATTTATATATTTGTCTCTGATTTCAGACGGAAGAGCATTCCAAGTTCGAATAGCGTGGATTTTGAATGAGTGGTCAAGGAGATTAGTTCTGTGTATGGGAAATGAGAGTTGTATACCGGACCTAGCCCTGGTATTAAACATGTGGTTTGAGTGAAGGAATTGCAAGTTAGAGGCGAGATAAGACGGTGCCGATGTTGACAGTAGTTTGTGCACTAGGCATCCGGAGTGAAGGTTTCTACGATCCTTTAATCTAGCCCACCCAAGCGTCTTAAAACCCGGGGTTATATGGTCAGATTTTCTTATTCCTAATATAAATCGTACACAGGAATTTTGTGCCCTTTGGAGACGGCCTCGGTCAAGTCATTGTAAACAACGTCGCAGTAATCGAAATGGGGAATAATAAGAGATTGTACTAGCATTGTTTTTAGTTTAGTCGGAAAGAAGTTTTTTAGTCTGTTTAATGAGTGAAGTGCAGCATACGTTTTTTTACAAACGTGTTTGACATGTTCCGTCCAAGTCAGGTCATTAGTCATAATAAGTCCTAGGTTTCTGACTTGTTGTTGAAAGGGTATTGTTGTACCGTTTAAAGAAACGTTGTCGATTGTCGAGTGGTCTAATTTTGCTAAAAGTTTGTGGTAGCCTAAAATAATGATTTGTGACTTATTGGGTTTTATTTGCAAAACGTTTTTAGTTGCCCAAAAAGCAAGAGATTGCAGGTCTTTGTTTATCATTTCAATTGCTTGATTAATTAGTGAGGGAGAGACATGTATATAAATTTGCAGATCGTCTGCGTATAGGTGGTGATAGCAATAAATGAGTGAATTTGAAATGTCGTTAATGTACAATGAGAATAACAAAGGTCCTAAAACACTTCCCTTTCGGCACACCTAGAGATGTAAAATTTCGGAAAGATAAATCTCGGAAATTTTCCGGAAATTTTCCGGAAATATTTCCGTGCCTAAAATACATGCAAATTGCAAATATAATGTGGTGGAGTGTAAGGATACGGTTACCTGAGTCTGTATGCAGGATGATGAGACCCACTGCCACTGGTAGCGTGTTGTGTGAGCTTAAACTTTTTCTTAACATCTGAAGGACATTTAAAACACCCCTCCAAGTGCTTTCGCATACTTGTAACATTCATGATATACAGTTTTGCACAGAACTTGCACCCATAGGAATCATTTTTAGTGTTAACTTGTAGTTGTTTTATAAAGTAACTTCTTATTAGTTTATTTTGATGTTTCCCCATACTGCAAACTTACAAACTAGGCCTAGGCCTACACTAAAACAATTAATACAATGTGAACTTGTCACTTGTCACATTCACATGTAGATCAACCCTTCTTCTTCTTGTTTTTTTTTGGCCTTGGTTGCTTGGACCATGTGGCCAGTTAATATCTAGGTATTTTATTGCATTAAGAATAACTTTAAGAATAACTTTATTCAAATTGACGTGCACATGGTACATGCATAACTCATTCATTCATAAGTAATAAAAATAAGAACAAAAGGGAAATGGAAAAAGCTGGGTGTCATGAGCTTGGAAACTATAATATATTAGCATTATTTCCAAGTGCACTGCCCACCTCATTCCTTTACATCTTTGCTACATTTTGTGCGGGAAATTTAAAATATATTTCCGGAAATTTTCCGGAAAGATAAACTCGGAAAATTTCCGGAAATATTTCCATTTCCGGAAATTTCCCGTGGAAATATTTCCCCATTTACATCCCTAGGCACACCTGCCGTCACTGGTAGCCAATTCGATTGATTGTCACCTGAGATAATGCACTGTTGCCTGCCGCGGAGATACGAATTCATCCATTGTAGTGTGGAAGGAGAAAAATTTAAAGATTGAAGTTTGCTTATAAGAATGTCTATGTCAACGGAGTCAAAAGCTTTGCTAAAGTCAAGAAGTGTCAGTATGGTAAGTTGTCTACTGTCCATGTGAGTTCTTACGTCATCAGTTACTTTAATGAGTGCTGTGGATGTACTGTGATTACATCGGAAACCAGATTGGTGCTCGTCTAGAATTTGATTTAATTTCAGAAAATCTGATATTTGACAGTGGACAATATATTCCAGGGCTTTAGACAGGGCGGGTAGAATGCTAATTGGGCGGTAATCATTTGGGTGTCAGAAAAGGTTATTTGGGGGGCTTTTTTTTAGGCCAAGAGGGCGAACAAGGTTGTTTCCCATTTTAGGGTAATAAGAAACTTGTTTAAACTAGGCCTGGCCTACACTAAACATTAATACAATGTGAACTTATGTCCATTCACAGATCCTTATTCTTTGTCTTACTACATACATGTTGCAGTTACATTGTAGTATATTGAGTCGACCCGAACCTTGGGAATCGAGTAGGAGTCGACTCATCAATCGGCGATAAAGATAAGGTAAAAGTTGACTCACCAATGTTGAACACCCTCCTACAGACCTAATTTGTTCCAGGAGAGAGACAAAAAACAATTAATGTTTTGGCAGTAAGTAACAGTACTTTATTGGTTGCTGGAAAGGTTGACTTGTTTTTTTAATTTTTTACGCAAAAGTTATTTTTAGCCCATACTGTTCGTAGCTGTCTGTCCCGTCTTCCCCCCCCCCCCCCCCCCTCCTCCCATGCCACCAACTACGTATCGCTAGCTCGCTTGTCAGTCTTGGCTTCCAGTCAAGACTCGTGCTGCTTTGTTTTGTTTACGTTGTGAGATAAGATAAATAGGCCACAAGTGGAATCTCATTCTTTTTATCAGCAAAGCAGTGGGCAATGGAGTTACACTACAATGTCCAGACCAAAGATGGTCCAGACCAAGGTCGAGACAGAGTTTGGGAGGGAGGGAGAGAGAGAGAGATTTGATTTGATTGTCGTCTTTATTGATGGCGGGATTAAGGCCTGTTAAGCCTTCTCTTCCACCCAACCACTTCCTAATTACAACAAATCACAACATTACAGAGAGAGAGAGACAGAGAGAGAGAGAGAGAGAGAGAGAGAGAGAGAGAGAGAGAGAGGGGGGGAGGAGAGAGGGGGGGGAGAGAGAGACAGAGACAGAGTGAGGAAGGAACGCGAGCTAGCGCATAGGCAAGGGGGATAGGGAAGGAGCTGCGCGCAACCTGGCAGCGGCATCTAATTCCTACTTAAAACAAACCGCCAATATCTGACACAGAAACCCACTTTTATTTAAAAGAATTGACTCCTTTAAAATGGAGTCGGGTAGGAGTCGAGTACCCGAGTACTCGATGTCATCACTAGTTCTAACCGTGTCTCTCCTCGCCCCGCTCGGTCAGCAGGCATCCACCACCGTCACATGCCCCCCGGCTCGCGTAAAAAAAAACCTAGTATTGTAGAGGATGTAGTCCTCAACCAAGGTTACCACAATTTGTGACAATTCTTTTTTTTTGCACATCTACTTGTTAAAAAAATACTTCATCTAATGTGATAATATGCCTTTAATGAGTTTAAAATCAGTTTCCACTATTTTATAATATGTATATTATTGATATGATTTTGTAAAGTGCTGTACTTAGTTAACATACTTTATTTTTCCCTTCATTAGGTCTTTTCTAGCATTGTTTCGGGGAATATCATTTGATGACAACAAAATTTATCCGAACAGTTCAAAGTACTAGTACAATTAATATTACATATGTTGTAAAGAACTTGACTGTGGATTTACTAACACCAAATGGGTTAAGAACCATCACCATTCCGGTTGCCTAGTTAAGAAGAGCTTGAGCGTTTACTTGGATTCTGCCATCTCATCATCTTGGAAGACTTTGTGCATGGCAGGCATCAAACATGGGGTGAAATATCACCCGAGAAAACTGTCTGCAAGAAATGATTTACATATCAATCTGAAGATCTGTATCATTTATGTCACTTTATCATTTTGGTGAATTTGTTATTGTCATCATTTACAATGACACCAGCAGAAACCTTTATTATAAATAATAAGGTAAGCTTACATATCATTATTAATTAGTATGCATTTTGAGAACACTCAGTAGAAATATTTGTTCATTTGTTTATGTTGTATTGTATGTACTAGTAACTAGTAAGTAGTTTAGCATGTTGATAGCACTTGCCTATCTTGATGTGTTTAATGCATAAGCCTGCATGTGTGCAGTGGGTGACACAGAAAAATATGACCAATTACTAGGTAGTTCAATATACGCCGTGTCATACCATCCAATAATCTTACCAATGCCAGCAAACATTAGAGCTGTATTGCAACCAGTGAGAACGTTAATTAATACAGTAATTGACATGCATTTAAAATTTTGTTTGCTTTGTGCTTCCGCAATTACGTGAATTATTATTATTCCAGGATTATTGAGCCACAACACCACTTCTTCGTAGCAGTGGAATAGTCTTGTCTTTATACTATAGACTAGTAAGTGGCTTAGTACCAGCTGGTGGTATATGCTTAGCCGTGCTGGATAGTTTTCTTTCAAAACAATTGGAATTTAGGCCTACAGTTAACTTTCAATAAAAATAATCATTACTGTCAGGGCATCAAACCAAAATAAAAATCTTTTCGGTTGAAGACAATTACTTCATGCCCTAAACCGTAGCGAATTTCTCTGAACTCCGTGGCCACGATTTCTTAAATCATCATTTTAAGTGCGTGGTCAAAATCTCATGATTCTATTTCTAAACCCAGACATTTAACATATTATTTAGCTTCTTATCGACTTAACTAATATTACAAAATTGGGTTTACCCTAGAAACTTTTGACTCTACTTTTATGTGTTACAGACCAATTTTATGTTTCATGTTTGTATTGTTTATGTTTCATGTTGTTTGGTATTGGTAATTGGTACATAGGCCTGTTAAGACACACAACAAAATCAACACTACCTTGACTCACTTGCTAGCCTCCATGTGCCTTCAAATGAACAATTACAGCTAATAATGCATGCCTTTGCATGTAATTGTCACAGTTATCCTTATTCAGCACATTTGGATAAAATAAAATAAAATGCACTTTTGTAAACGTGACTTGTGAGTGAGAGTTTCTTGAATATAGTTATTTTTAGCCTTTGTAGTCATAGGGGATCAAATTCAATATTGTACATTATGCCTATATTAGTATTTCATGAAGAAAGTCTGAAATCTAAAGTAGAAAATAAAAATTATACACTATTATACTTTTATACATTTTTATAAATGTAAATGGTATAACCATTAATGATATGTATATAAATTATAAACCACTTGGTTTACAAAACACACGCTGTGAAAATGCCAATTTGTGTTCATCATAATCAAGTCTAATTCAATAGTCATTATAATCTATACTCTACTTTAATTACCTTCAACTACAGTTAAACATTTTAACATCTGCACTTTCATGTTTATCAAAATTTATGCTATTGAACCAAAGCGATATAGTAATTATTGTAAAATGCTTAGGTCTAGTCAGCCTTAAATTGAATGTCCCCCATTGAAAATCAGTTGTATATATTTTATTTTATTTGTAGACCTCTGGCATTTTCAAAACAACGAGGCTAAACTTAAAAGGCTTGTTTCTCTGGAATTAATATAATTTGTGTTTCTTTTATTTTTGCACATTCCAGAAAAATATCTTCTCCACAGCTCTGTTTGTTACATCTCATCATATTTATGTCTAGTTTTCATTTTTATACTAGTATTTTTAGTCAGAGACTGGGTATTTTTTATTTTTTATACATCTATGCCATACTCAAAAACTTTTGTAAAAATACTAGTTTGTAGACCTCAGTCAATTTGAGACGTGCAAAAAGTAGTTTACTGTTTGATGCCTGTACTGGGCATTTGTTACTTTTGTGGAGAACCAGGTGATATTTTAAAAATTGAGGTTGAGTTGAACCAAGACACTTTCACAAGATTTTGTGGCTAGAAGCTTGCACAGACATTGGCGGGCTGGCTAATTCTCTGAATGAATCCAACCTTATTATTTGTTTTGGTTAGGCCCGAAGGTATCTCATTGGTTGTGCATCAAGTAACAGATTCCTACAATGTAGAATTATTGTTCTAACTCAAAGCACAGAGGTACAATCTAATACACTAATAGTAATAATATATAGGTTACTATATTTATACTTACTTAACCAAAGTAATTTTTGTAGTTTGTGGTACAAATTTTATTTGTATAAATGAAAATAAATACATAAATTTGATTACTTTTGAAATAAATTGAAATTTGTACAAGTTTTTTCTTAATTTTTTACACAATTGTATTTCCTTGTTCTCTCTGACCCATGTTAATCCTCTCTCCGTAAAGGTTGGATGGAAGATAAGGTTTCACTAGCCTTAATCCTGCCTTAAAATAAAGACCTGAATCAATCAATCAACAACAATCAATCAATCCTTAAATTCTTCTACATTGAGTGTGGTGGATGTTGGGGGATCGTGTATGTAGGCTGTAACCTTTGGCAGACTCTTCTTCAAATGTATTTTATTTATCCCTACAAATGGGAAGGTTTAGATAGAAACCAGGTAGGGCCTGTTCCAAACAAAATGTTTGTTCTAGAAAAGTGATCAATGGAATGCCAAAAATCTCACCATACAAAATCCTTAGGTATATGACATGAAATAGACCTCACCAATATTAAAACCATGCCAATTACAGTTTTTTAAACTTGTCTGAAGAAAACTGAATAACAGTTGTTGTAGACACTCGAGTTGGGAGGGAAGCCCTCTTACTGGTTGTGCTGAGGTGTGGCTCGGTATGAATGGTGTGTGAAGTAACCCTAATAAGGTGCATGCCAAATTTACTTCTTGAGTGTTTGTTTAATGTGTTGCAAGTTTTGTTTGTATGTAGTTTGTTGAATTTTATTGGCCACCATCCGCCTGCAGAGTCCCAGAACGACGGAACGCATAAGAAACAAAACAACATTTCATTAATGCAGGCATCATCAACAATAGAAAAGTGTTGTTGCACCCAACCTCTCACCTCTTCTCCAATCCAATCCAACATACCCTAATGTAATTTTGTTTAGTTTTGTTTTTGTGTGTTGTCTCAGTACTGTCTGTTATCACTTTTTCAATGTTATTGAGATGCCTATAGTATTGTATTTCCACATAAAATTTCTTGGGAAGTAAGTTTTTAGATAATGTGCCAAATTAGTTTTACTCAATCACTTAGAAATTGTACAAAAGTTTTACCAATTTTCATGTTATGCCAAAGCATTTTGTTCCTTTCATGTGGGTGTGTTTTTGTAGTATACTGTCACAATGTACATCAAAATGGCTTAAAGGGCCAAAGGCATCAGGTTATTAGTTATTACCAAACATTAGGGATGAACGCGGTAACATATCTTGGGGTTATCGCATGGAATATTAATATCTTTTTATTATGTATCACAAAATCTATTTGTTTATAATTTATAAGCCAAAAATAATCTGTTTTAAGTTAATATTTTAATGTCGAACAAGGGGGAGGGGGAATATTTTTCAGGGATTTTGAATATCTGAATTCAGACTTAAGGACTGAATGTTACTCCTTAATACTGTGTTGTTTATTTCTTCAAATAAAACGGAAAAACTAACCAAACATTTTTTGTACTATTTATGTTGTTGAAAATACACTTTACGCAGTTCATGTTTTTTTTGCGTTTATGTCCTGATATCCCAAGTGAAGGCGCTACATCAGGAACATATAATTTTTTTAGTTATTTATTACAAAAACACACAAAGAAACCCGTTAAACTTCTGCATTTTGAACAACAATATTGATTAATAAATTATTTTAAAACCTTGCATTTAGTACACTTTGGTTTGTTTGAAGCATTCTCGGTTGTAAATAATCATGACTATTTTTTCGGTACTTGTTCATTCATTGAACACGGAAAATATTATTTTACATTCGTTGCTATTATATGAATATTGAATACTCATTGGAAAATCTAGTATACTGTTTCACACCCAGTTTTATGAGATTGGCACAATAAAGAAGATTGACAATAAAATAATTACTTATTCATAAAGCAGATTTGTGTCCTTCAGACTTTGAAATAAAGGTGTCGTGTTTGGGTGTCTGATCCCAGTGCAGCTGGTATTGTTTCATTACAACTTGTTCTCTGTAGGGCCTACCTTGCACTGTTGAGAACATCACCGAGGCAACAATAAGGTAGGAAACAATACTGTTGATCTACTGCATGTTACATTGTGTACACAGAGTGATGAAGTAATGTAACTTCATTCTAACATTACCCTATAGTTATTTATATTCGAATTTAAAACTAGGAAAACGCTTAAGTCCTGCCGCGTTGTTGGATGAGCATAATTGGTGCATTGAGCTGCCATGTGTTATGCGGATTTTCGGTTCTGTGAAAAAATCATTACTTTGTTGAAGATTTTTTTAACATTAATTTAAATCAAATAAAAAATAAACTTTAATTTTTAATTTTTTTTTTTTAATTAATCGTATTTTTTTTTTTTTTAAAAAAACGTAAAATTGCGATTTTCATAAGAAATAATTATTCGATTGCGCTCAAATTTCACACGAATATATTTATTCATAAAATTAAGGTTCTGTTAAAAAATCATTACAATCGGATAAAGCATGTAGGTGTTATGTCAAAGAATTGTTTAAAAAAAGAAAAAACCCGTAAAATTTCGATTTTCATGAGAAATAATTTTTCGATTGCGCTCAAATTTCACACGAATATCTAAATTCATAAAATTATGGTTCTGTGAAAAACTCATTAAAATCGGATAAAGCATGTAGGTGTTATAAGTCGAAGATATTTTTTTTTAAATCGTAAAATTGCGATTTTCATGAGAAATAATTTTTCGATTGCGCTCAAAAACGTGACAGTTCTAAGTTCAAAGATATCGAAGGTCTCCAGAAAATTCCATCGCAATTGGAGTATCGGTTTAGCCGGAATCGTGCTGACAAACACACAAAAATACAGAAAAAAAGCATTCCGGATTTTTTTCTCCAGTGTAGTGAAATGGAATCTTCGCTTTGCTCGCTACGCTCTTCCAATTAATTCATTAAGTTTATAATTCAATGATTGTAATTATTCATTTAGTGTCAAGAGTTATATTATTAAACTTGAATGTCCTTCGTGAATCTGTAAATAAGTGGAGGGAGAGGCGTTCAATACACAATTAAAATAGCATGTAATTATTTTTACGGCATTAATCTTTACAAGGGTTGACAGTAACTTCACATCATAAACATGCCGTGTTTGAGTTACTACAAAGCTTTGTTATTATTTACTACAATTCAGAAATTAAAAAAGTCCGCCCCAACCGGGATTCCATTGTGGGAGACCCGTGGTTTGAATCCCGGGTGGGGCGGACTTTTTTAATTTCTGAATTGTAGTAAAGAATAACAATTACACCTACGGGAGTGTTTCCCGACTAACCAAATCGAGAAAAGCTTAGTTACTTTTAATAGTTAGGCCTATAGTACTTTGTAAAGAAATATGTAGTAATTCTATGTAGAGTTACTATACAAGATAATGTGGTGAAAACTATACTAAATTTTATATTTTTATGGAATCTATATCACGTTTACCCGTAGAACACTGAAGGAATAATGCGACTCGGTATTTTTGCCCAACAAAAATTCGCCCCCAGACAAAAAAAGATTCGTCAGCTCAAAACCAGAAAGCATAATTATTTTAAAAGCGAATAAAAAGTGCTTTTTTATTTCCTTGGGAACTACTAAAAATCTGTTGTGGTCAGTGGCGTAGATATCGGCTGTGCAAGTGGTGCAGTTGCACCGGGGCCCACGGCCTCTAAGGGGCCCCCCGAGGATAGGGGTCGGTCGTTAAATTATACAGTTTAGGCTTTAGCATTTCATAAAATCCCTAGAATGTCATTCAACTGTGAAACACTGAAAACATGTTTCATCAAAATTCCATTGCAACGGGTAACGTCAGTGAAATTGAAGTCTTCGCTTTGCTCATCCAATAAACAGAAACGACCAAGTGGGGCTCAAAAACGTAAAGTTAAAAAGTTTCTCAACTCACTAAAATTAATTTGTTTTTTGTTTCCTCGAGTAACATAATCACTAGTTTTGAGGAAGGTGTTAATTCTCAATCTAGTATTGCAAGTGATATTGCGGGAACAAGTGATATTGTGGGAACGAGTGATATTGTGGTGACTGACTTGGTTGGTGAGTAGGTCTTTCAGTTATTTAATGTTGTTGTTGTTCTTTGTTTACTAATAAGAGGCCGTATTACCGTGAAAAATGGGCCAGAAGGGGTGCTTTTCTGCATTGTTATGTAACATGGGTATTTTTATGTTTATTACGAATTAGAAAAACAAATTTAAAAAATAAAGGATTATAATGCAATGTCTAGTTGTCCACGCTTGTTCCTATAATGCTTATTTATTAATCAGTACAAGTCGCACTCATATTGAAGGATATCAGTTGCAGTGGGAGGGGCCAAAGATCAGTAAAATATATAAGTACCGCTTATATATTTTACCGATCTTGGGAGGGGCCCATTTTATTGTATTTGCACCGGGCCCTTCCATCAACTTGCTACGCCACTGGTTGTGGTGGTGATGTGAATTTATTAAAAACCACTTCCGAGTCGCACTAACCATGGCTTCAAGTGTAGGTGAAAATTTCCAAAAGCACTTTGGCATCGCATAATTAATTGGATGAGCGAAGCGAAGACTTCAATTTGACTTTGTGTTTTTTTGTTTGTTTTTTACTTACGTTACCCCAAGAAAAATAGCTCGGGTGTTTTGTTTTTGTTAGTTTTTTGTCTGTTTGTTCGCTCTCTACCGGGCAAACGGCATATGCGATCTTGATGAAAATTAGAGGGGACCTTCGAAATCTCTGAACTTAGAGCTGTATTGTTTTTGGGTACAATCGAAGAAATATTTCTCATAAATATCGTACTTTTACGATTTTTTTCGATTTTTAGTGCGATATTTTCGTGATATTTGGCAAACGGCTACTCCGATATTGATGAAACTTTATAGGAACGTTTAAAATCACTGAAATCATATATGTTATGATTTAAGGGACATTTGAAAAAAATATTTCTTAAAGAAATCGTACTTTTACGATATTTTCTCCGGTTTTTAATACGATATTTTTGTGATATTTGGGCCGATTTTGACCAAACGGGTGGGGCTACAACGTTCATATTTTACATTGACATAAATATTATGGTGATGTAGTGCCTCTTGAAAGAAAAAGTTGAAAATGATGGTCAAAATTCATAGAAATAAAGGTTTTAATATAAGCCTCTTACAGGTGTATAATGAACAAGTAATATCAAGTAACTAAAGAAAAAGTAAGGAGATTCCACATAAAAACGTGATCATTAAACATAAATATTCCAAAAAAGCTCATCCATCAACGCGACTGGAAAAAGCGTTCGCGAAGCGGCCTAGTATAATAGATAATAGAAACGTGTGCTAGTATTTGATTAAATTTTGGTTCTTTGCGTTCACTTTACAACTACTTTGGCATAAACTTGCATGAGTAGGTAGGATATTTTACTTACTTTACTGATGGTTATATTATTATCTTTTTACAATCGTATAT
Organism: Sweltsa coloradensis; assembly: GCA_024449915.1. Taxonomy (NCBI): domain Eukaryota; kingdom Metazoa; phylum Arthropoda; class Insecta; order Plecoptera; family Chloroperlidae; genus Sweltsa; species Sweltsa coloradensis. The sequence goes on along the minus strand of JAMZAV010001156.1, from coordinate 314,812 downwards.
CATACAAAATATATTTATTATATTATACTTACCTGTATTTTGGAAGCAAATCTACTTATCAATCAAGATTGAATGTCTTGTCAAACTCGTTATGTTTTGAAACGAATATTTCGTCGGTTTTCAAAATTGAATGTAGATTTCAATTTGCTATTTATTTTCCATTGAGTATTCTTACACATTCAAGGCTAATACCTTATGAAGATATTCAAGATAAACTGCCTTTAAGTATGAAGGGAGTTACAAAACTGGACACTATTAGAAGCAACGTGATAAGAAATAAATTGAGGTTTTATTAGGTAATTAACGTATAAGATGGTTTGGTCATATGAAGAGGGTAGAAATGGATAGGATCCCAAGACGAGACTTCGAAGCAGGGTAGGGAGTAAGGTAAAAGAAAAGTAGGAAGACCGAGAGAAAGATGGGGAAGATTAATTGAGGGAGACGTAGAAGAGCTAGGTGAATCGTGGAGCTGTGGGTGGACAGGAAAGGATGGGGAAAATTGGTGGAGAAGCAGATGCAGGATGAAGAAGCGCTAAGTCCGGCAATCTCGGTAAAAATTGTTTCGTGTCCTAGATATCGGTGTGAAAAACACCACTCGACCCGACATTGTTGAAAATGAGTAGATTATTATTATTATTATTATTATTATTATTATTATTATTATTATTATTATTATTATTATTATTATTAAAACAATGACAACGATACGAAATGTAAAGAAAACTAGTATCGTTTGTACAAAAATGCGGTGACATTTTGACGCCTTAAACATATCCAGTGACTTAATCAGCATTATTGTTAGAGAGCTTTTACAGAAAAAAATATACTATACGCTGTTTAGTTCCGCCGTTTTACCAACGGTTTTACGGTATATAATTGCAGTTTAACAAGGCCATACAAAATACGTGTGCGATGGTGTTACGTTTTATTGGGAAGTCGGCCCTGGGGTTCGATTGCACTTCCCAAGGCAAGGGTCTAGTTGTGTTATTAACGACACGACCAATGAAAGCCCTCACGCCAATAATGGCAATAGTTTTCACACTCGCATATAAAGTTTCGTGATAGTTTACACCGTTTACACTGTTCTTGCAGTCTTGCTCATAGTTACGATTTGCCGCCAATTGTCAATTAATCGATTATTGATCGATTTGATATTTAACCGATTCATTTTTTTTTTATATACCTACTGCTGTGAAAAGATCCTACAACTATGAAATTGTATATTTGTCGGGAATGCTAACGATAACGTCACGGCTAAACGACATACTTTCTGCGGTATAGGCCCTACCTACTTCAAAACATTTCAACTTTGAGCACCCATAAACACAGAATGTTCTATTTTTTACTATCTTTGTAAAGTTGTGATTTTTATAAAATTATTCAATTCAACAAAGCCAATTATTTCCCTATTATATAAGTGTAAACTGAGCTTTAAATAAATTTGACCTAAAAATCCTCATGATTCACCTAACGTGTTGAAAGTTTTGAATCCCGAACAATGCAAACGCGTTTAGTTTCCCGCCAACTTCACCTATGAAAGCCTAAAATCGTCTCGATTGGTGTATAAACAGACATGTTTAAAACACGCCCAATCGCCCATGTCGCTCAGGCTACAGCATGGTGAGTATATTAAGGATTTATAGTTCAAGTGGCCATCGGAAAATTAATCCCGGTCAATATCAATCCTGACTGAACTATGGTGTTTTATTCTGAGGTCAAAAGACGAATTATTTTTATAAAATAACCGTAAGGCAACCTCCTTCCCGCCAAAAAATAAAATAAAAAATATCACTACCTTACGTTTGATAACGTTTGATAGCAATAGCTCTAAGCCATCATTCTCATAATCTGATTCAAGAGAAAAGGTCCACCTCGCAAACATCAGCTAGTATGAAGGGTAGTATTGCTACACGAAACTAGAGGCGAGCTCTAGCAATCATCGTCGGGGACATTTCCCCCTTCGCTTGACGACTTCCCCGACGACGACAATGACACCACGAACGATGACAAAGACGATGAGTACCGCGACGTGAGAACCCCGGCCCCTTTCCTCCCTCTTATCGTGGCTGGTTCTGACCAGCATTGGACCTTCCTCCCCATATCCACCAGGTTAAAACTTAAGTGGCTCATTATGACCTAACGGTTGCCGCGCCCTTAATCCAAATATACTAAAACTAAATAAACAATCTCATTCGCATAGAAATGTTAACTCTTTCTAACCCCCTGGGTAAGATTTCTGCACATGCTAAACTCATAAAATCACAAGCCATGCAAGATGATACCGCAGTCGATAAAACACTATAAGACACGGTTAGGATTGGAAATGGCTGATTCCATTGTAAATGACCAGGGTCAACATTTTATAGAAATGAGGCCCCAGAGAGAGTCAGATTTTCATATACATTGCCGTTCCATATGAAACTTAATTGTTGTTCCCATGTGCCTCGAACATACATCTTACCTCCCCCCCCCCTGCTTCCAGCACACACAATGCCGCCAAGAGTAGGACCCAAGCGAGTGACTGTGGCTGTGGAGTTGCAGAAGAACCCAGACTTGACCCAAGAGGATCTGGATGAACTCAGGCAGTGGCTGGGGACTCAGAAACACCTGCCAGAAGTAACAGGTGAGCCAACAGTATACATTAAAAGAAATTAAAAAATGATAGTCTTCGCACGACGAAGGCATAGTTCTCAGAATTCATAAAAAATTAAATCATAACTTTCAGTTACAGTAATACTGTGCTAGGAATGAAAGACACCACTCGTTTCCCTCTCCTAGACCCCCTTGGCTACGCCATACTACGGCTTAAAAAATACGGAGCCCAATAAGTTTGACTTAGACGTGAGTGCCAAGCTGGCTTTCGTGACCCACGAAGCTCACTTGATCGAGGACGGTACCAGCTTAGGGTTCCATATGGTCGTTGACATGAAGGGAGCCACACTAAGACATCTCCTCCAGACTAGCTTGACCTCATTGAAGAAGACACTTCTGTTTCTGGAGGTAATATAATGTTTTCATGAGCGATACGGAGCCCAATAAGTTTGACTTAGACGTGAGTGCCAAGCTGGCTTTCATGACCCACGAAGCTCACTTGATCGAGGACGGTACCAGCTTAGGGTTCCATATGATCGTTGACATGAAGGGAGCCACACTAAGACATCTCCTCCAGACTAGCTTGACCTCGTTGAAGAAGACACTTCTGTTTCTGGAGGTAATATAATGTGTTCATAAGCGATACGGAGCCCAATAAGTTTGACTTAGACGTGAGTGCCAAGCTGGCTTTCATGACCCACGAAGCTCACTTGATCGAGGACGGTACCAGCTTAGGGTTCCATATGATCGTTGACATGATGGGAGCCACACTAAGACATCTCCTCCAGACTAGCTTGACCTCATTGAAGAAGACACTTCTGTTTCTGGAGGTAATATAATGTGTTCATAAGCGATACGGAGCCCAATAAGTTTGACTTAGACGTGAGTGCCAAGCTGGCTTTCGTGACCCACGAAGCTCACTTGATCGAGGACGGTACCAGCTTAGGGTTCCATATGGTCGTTGACATGAAGGGAGCCACACTAAGACATCTCCTCCAGACTAGCTTGACCTCATTGAAGAAGACACTTCTGTTTCTGGAGGTAATATAATGTTTTCATGTCTTATTCAAGATGGCCGCGTTCTAATATTTAATAATTAAATCCGTTTAGCCTGCGGGTGACCAATATTCTTACAGAAACATAACCCGAATAATATTTGCCGTTGAAGCGCCCTAAAACTACTAATACTAATACTAGATCACAGCTTACCTTTAGCGTTATGATTCTCTCTTTGCCATCGATTCTTGTTTGATTGCAACCTCAGTGGTGTGTGAACTTATTTTTCTAGTTATTTATTAATCTTTATCTTTAATTATATTTTATAGCTATGTATCTTACTTTAATCTTAATAATAGACATGACGACATCCATATTTTGTATCCTGTATAAATCTACGGATGAATAAAAACTTGAACTTAAACTTGAACTTGATAATATACACATCTCGCTAGCTTGGATTTTGGGCTGAATTTCGGAACGTGACTTTATTTGCACGAGTTGTTTTGAAACTAAATATGTGACAGTTTAAACATACTTTTAAATAAATAAAACATTAATTTTATCATGTTTTCTCTTGTTCCCAGAAAACTCACGTTCGTTTTATAAATGCTACCTCATGAATTGACAAACTTTTGCTAAGCAAGGAAACGGCAGCAAGTGTAAGAACGCATAATTGAATTAAAAATTTGGGGGATGTTAATTAGTATGTATGATAGAAATGAAGTATAGTACGTTTCGAAATTTCACTAAATTAATTGCACTCTCAGTAAAAGAGGTATTCAGTCAATTTTTATATTTATAATAATTACCTAGCAAGTAACTGGCTTCTGTCGTTATTACTGGGTCGAAACTGGATACCATCCTGATGGTAGCTGATGGTAGTTCCTGATGGTAGGTTCTTCCAAGATATCCTCAGTCAAAATGGAAATGAGGGAAAAACTCCCGGTGAGTTCTATATTTGCTAACGTGTTTTAACTCTTACTTTTCAGATCTGGTGTCATTCAAGTTGCAACATGGAAACTCTGAACACATTTTTTCCTAAGAATGTTCCCAGTGACCTTGGAGGGGATTTGAAACCAGTGTCAGAATATCACGGTAAACTATGCCATACTATGCCCTTCTATAATATAGTGTGTAATATGTATGTACTATGTATATAATCACCGACAGTGTTGGCTCGAGCGTTAAACGTGCGACTCTGATGCGAGAGGTTCCGGGTTCAAATCCCGTCGAGACCGCCAATCCTGACTAAACTTTTTTCCTTGGTTTTCCTCAGTCGTTAATGAGATCACTAGGGATTGAGTCCTCTTAGGCAGCCCTCGGACATCCTTTCACAATTATCCATAGTCCAAAATACTTAATTAGACACCTGAAGAGGGGCTTTCCACGATTTAAAATGATTATTATTATGTATATATTTATCTCTTGACGAATGTTTTTTACATGGCCTGTCATTTGCAAAGTAGCGAACGTGGCGGGAACTGGGCAAAGACATTGGAATAGTGGAACTGGGAAGGGAAGTGTGGTGGCAGGAGACAAGAGATGGAGAGGCCCCGACCCAACGCAGAGCTGGACGTGGCATCTGAATGATGCCGGGTTGGGAGTAGGGCCGAATGTAAAATCTATTTTGATCATTTGTTTTTTTTAATTCAATCGGGATTCTAATAGTGTCCTATGGTATTTGATGTACATGGAGATTGCCTATTATACTTTTCTTTTAGACCGTCATAATGCGCACAGAAAGCCTAGTTAAAACATCAATAATGTGTGTAACAAAGTGCTAAAAGTAGGCCTATAGGAAAATAAAAACAATAATATAAGCAGCTGCTGTTGTTAATTTACGGGAACAATTATAAAGATTCTATGCTGCATGAACAAGATCAATATCAATATTTGGATGAGCGTAGATTCCATTTCACTACAGTGGAGAAAAAATCCGGAATGTTTTTTGTTGTTTGTTTTTTTGTATTTTTGTCTGTTTGTTAGCACGATTCCGGGTAAACCGATACTCCAATTGCTGTGAAATTTTCTGGAGGCCTTCGAAATCTCTGGATTTAGAACTGTTACGTTATTTGAGCGCAATCGAAATTTTTTTCTCATTAAAAGACAAGCATTTGAACTAAAGAATAATATGAGAAGAGTGGGAAGACCTCGAGATAGGTGGCAAGATCAAGTACAGGCAGATGTGGAGGAGAGAGGAGAGGAGTGGGAAGTGGTTGAAGAGAGAGAAAGATGGTGGGAGGACTGGAAAAAGTGGAGAGAGTTTGGTGTTACGACAAGAGAATGAGGAAGAAGATGAGGTGTCGAGCTTGGCAGGCCGGTGCTGATTCGGTGATGCCCAAGATTTAGGTGGAAACACCCCTTTACCCAACTAAACGATGTTGGAACAAAGTGTAGAGATATATATATATTAAAATCGCAATTTTACGATTTTTTTCGATTTTAAAATATTTCTTCTACTTATAATATATATATAATATATCCAATTGTAATGATTTTTTCATAGAACCTTAATTTTATAAATTAATATATTCGGGTGAAATTTGAGCGCAATCGAAATATTATTTCTTATGAAAATCGCAATTTTACGATTTTTTTTAAAAAAACATTCTTCGACTTATAACACCTACATGCTTTATCCGACTGTAATGATATTTTCACAGAACCTTAATTTTATGAATTTATATATTTGTGTGATATTTGAGCGCAATCGAAAAATAATTTCTCATGAAAATCGCAATTTTACGCTTTTTTCGTTTAAAAAAACATACGCTCATCCAACAACGCGCCTGAAAAAGCGTTTGCGAAGCTTCCTAGTTTAATAGAACAAACCAGAAACTGACTGATTTGTAGATTAAAAAAAACAATCATGTAAAAATATGTGTACTTGTCTTGAATGATTCGATTGGAGAATGCAGCATAAGATGAAGGCCACCATGACAATAACTGGCTCACTGTGATTATACTTTTACAACCGGAAATTACATATTTGTGCTAGTGCTTGTGAACCTGTTAGACAGGCTCATTACGCCCAAGGTGTAGTAATTTTACGACCATCGGCTCCTTCGTTACTGAGAACAATCTTCAGTCAGGAGTGTCGGTGGCAGGATACGGAGCGATGGCCTCACGACGCAGAGTATAGATACCGTGCAAGCGCTGAGATGTATTCTGCAACAATGTGCGTTGTTTTAAAGGAACTGTTACCCCCCAAAAATATGTTTTACCAAATAATCTATAGCAGAATAAAACACTAAAAGCACCGTTCAAAATTTTGTTATCTTGCAGCTGTGATTTTACACTAAGTTTAAAAGCTTTTTGGTACTGAAATTTGCAAAAGTTGACGTTTTGGCGCGTACTTTTTGTTCCACATAATCTAGATAATAGTATCAATCTAAAATGGTTATTTAGAAAATACTGTCTTCTTGAAACTGTGCACAAATATTGACTCAAACACGCAAAATTATGCATTCCGAAATCCCACCCCTTCTTGGAAATCAGCGTATTTTGATTGAACCATTTGCCCAAATTACAAAAACAAAACATGTCAGATTTACTGAATAGGTAGTCGAGTACTACGTCAATAATAACCGATATTTATCATTTTGACCCAAATCCTCCCAAGATCCTCCCAAGGGGCATAAAGATCGTCCAGTTAATTTTTCGTCAATGGGACCTAGCTAAAATTTACCAAGTTTGTCCATTTTTTTCTGGTCATGGTAAACCAACTTTTTTAATTTAGCGGGTTCAATTACGTTCAACTAATCTCTTGTGTATTTACTACCACTGCATTTCGATAAATAAAATACTTTCAAGTTTTTTTTTGTTTTAATATAAATAATAATAATAATCTATACTCATTTCAAACATTGTTCTGCTTCTCCACCAATGTTTCCCCCACCCTTTCCTTTCCTCCCACAGCTTCACTGCCATCACCTGGTTCCACGATACACCATCGCTCTTCAACGTCTCCTTCAATCAATCTTCCTCATCTTTTTCTTTGCCTTCCTACTTTTATTTTAAATGTTTTTACGTTTTTAATGATGAGACCTTGAATTGTAATTTGCACATGGATTTTGTGCGAGGGGTAGCGGTTGTGGGGTGCCTAAAACCACAACACAAATTCAAACCTAATCGCTGATTTGATTTGATATTAACGCACTAAGGCTAATTTGAAATGTTAGTTTTGCATGCCAACGTGTTTGTTCTAACTACCAACTTGACTGTTGATAGCTGTTCTGATGTGAGTGTTTGTTCAAGTGCTAACTTGACAGCTGTTCTGAAGTGAGTATTGTTCAATTGCCAACTTGACAGCTGTTCTGAAGTGGGTGTTTGTTCTAGCTGCCAACTGCCGTGCTCTGGAGAGGTTTTTGGAATACTTTATTGAAGAGGAGAAGACGATGAAAGTGGACGAAAGCAAGTGAGCAAAGAAAGATAGCAGATTGGTGACTGCGATTCCAAGTTCTTATCTAGTATATTGCATGAAATTATGTGTTCTTTATGAATATAAATAGGGTCTCTACTTTTTCACTTTTCTACTTTTTAACTGGCCTTCTCATATTATTGCTAGTAGGCCTATATTATTATCATCCTCTTCTTGATTATTAGCTTGGCAATCCACGGTGGCTCATACGATTAGGGCGCTGGTCCGAAACGTATGACACTTCGAGGACGTGGGTTCGAATCCCACATAAGGCATGGGTTTTTGTAACTGTCCATCGTCATCTATCGCCACTCATCGTCTCGAATCGCAATATTGCATTAGAAGAGATGTTAATCAACAATATCAGCTTATTATCACAGGTAGATTAGGTAGGCTATTAAAACTTTACTTTATTTCCTTTAGTATTACACGCAAAATTAATAGAAGCAACAAAATAATGTATGTTGGAAGTTTTAATTAGTATTATACAAAGTTATCAGTAATTGGATAATTTACCAAATAATTATAAAACTGGTATGATAAAAGAATACGAAAAATGTGTACATAAATAATGCATTTTAAATTGAGGATTGAACTAAATTAAAATAAATTGAACGAACAAAATATGTATTTAAATGCAAAATTTGGAAATTATGTAATACAACTAAGAGAAAGAAAAAAAAAGAAAAATAGAAAGATGGGTGTGTATAGTTAATTGTTTTAGATCACAAGCAAGTTGTTAAAGCACACAATCAGGACTAACAAAGCACCAACACCTTACCAACCTTAGCACTAGCGAATTTAATATACAAAATTATTAATATATATTTATTTTTTATTTGAAGAACTTATTATTTTCTCACACTTCATTCAAAGTAAATTTCGTCGACTTTTTTGCCAACGTTTTGCGTAAAAACATATTTTTTCCAGTTAGAACACATGATTCTCTTGTGTCCCTATGGTAAGTGAAACAGGTTCGGGAGGTCAGGCCTTCGCCTTTGTGAAGGTCGCTTTTTTTCGTGATGCCAGTGGTTTGTTGTCATAGTTTCAATACTACGTGCTAAAACTCGAGGTGTGCAGTCGCAGATAGAAAACTTCTGCAGTGAGGTAAGCGATAACCTAAGCTTACACGTGACACTAATATGCACTACTAGTGAAGTGAAGTGAAGAATTATTTAATCTATAGAGAGAAAACAGTGTGATAAACTTTAATTACAGTGCAGTGCTTTACTTTGCACTGCCGTGTTTACTGTGTGCTCTGACAGAAGGCTTAGCTCTCTCAATCTCAGCTATATACTAGTAAGCATTTCCCTTATATAAACCACATAATGAAATTGTTATTAATTTTATAAATCACGAATCAGAATTTAAAAATCCATCCTCGACCTAGGGTTGAACCAAAAGCCTTCTAAATGTATCACTGCTCTCGTAAAACTCACTTAGAACTCATTTATCTAGGTAGGCTACTTATCCACTAGTACTAGTAGCTCAATTTCTTCTGGATTCAGGGTGCAAGAAAAATGCTGTCCTTTATTTTTATTTAAGTCTACTTTTAAACTGGACGCACAATAAGTTTTCGATTGCCTTTTCCGATTTTTATGCCATCTAAAACCATGTTTTGGATGAGCGAAGCGAAGACTTCAATTTCACTGACCCCCCCCCCCCCAAAAAAAAAAATCAGTTCGGGTGTTTTTTTTTTGTCTGTTTGTTCGTACGCTACCGGGAAAACGGCATATGCGATCTTGATGAAAATTGGAGGGGACCTTCGAAATCTCTGAACTTAAACGTGCCACGTTTTTGGGTACAATCGAAGAAATATTTCTCATGAATATCGTACTTTTACGATTTTTTCCGATTTTTAGTGCGATATTTTCGTGACATTTGGGCCGATTCTGACCAAACGGGTGGGGCTACAACGTTCATATTTCACATGGACATTAAGGTTATGGTGATGTAGTACCTTTTGAAAGGAAAAGTAGAAAAAGTTAGCCAGAATCCGTAGAAATAAAGGTTTTAATATGAGTTTTTTTTTAAGGTTTATAATAACAATTAACAAGTTACAATAGAAACTTGACAACAATCACCTACAATGCATTCAAAAAGCACTTGCAAAGGAAAAGTGGTTCTACGCAAACTAAAAACTTACAAAAAGCTCATCCATCAACGCGACTAAAAAAAGCGTTCGCGAAGCGGCCTAGTTTAAACAAATAGTGTGTATATATATTTCAATTTAGTAAATGATTAGGCCAATACATTGTATTTATAAATGTCTTTAAGTATATGTATATTTAAAAATTATCACAACAACTTATTAACCCGGAAACATATATTATAAAAACCACTCACTGAACTTTAATCTGGTTACTTACTTTTATTTGCGATATTTCAGAGAATGTCTCCTTCTTCAAGCATCGTCCATGCCCGACTTGCTTGAAGAAGGAGACGGCGTCTCCGAAATATCGCAAAATTTTAAGTAACCCAGGTTAAAGTTCAGTGAGTGGTTTTTATAATATATGTCTATTGATTTTAAAATAAACAATGGCATTTTGTTCACATTGTAGACCCTCTTCCCAAACATAAGCCCCGAGTATTCACATATCCCCCCCCCCCCGCCTGCTTCCAGCTCGCACAATGCCGCCTGGAGTAGGACCCAAGCGAGTGACTGTGGCGGAGGAGTTCCAGAAGAACCCAGACTTGCCCCAAGAGGATCTGGATTCTGGATGAACTCAGGCAGTGGCTGGGGACTCAGAAACACCTGCCAGAAGTATCAGGTGAGCCGGCAGTATATTCACAGACTGAAGAAAACCAGACCTTGCATATTTCGATGTCACCTTAAAAACAAAACTAAGAATGACTTTTAACCACTCTTATTTTAATTCGCTAGAAATAAGTTCTGCATGGAAAATATTCAAATATACATATATAACATAACATATAACTAGAGATACGTTTTTTTAGCACTTAAATTTAGAAAATTTAGCATTAATTTTGACAAATTTAGCATTTTGTAGCATCAATTGGTTTCTTTTCCACCAAAACCCTAAATGTAGGGTGTTTATTAAACTTCTTCTGGTAAATGATGAATTGTAGGAACATTTCAATTCATTATAGTCACATAAAACGCTAGAATACATTACTAAACTAGTTCTCAATAGGCATTAAAAACATTATTTTTTGTAAAATTAGCATTTTAAATCGTCAAAATTAGCATTTTGTTGCATCAAAAACCTAAAACGCTAAAAAAACTTATCTCTACATATAACAGTAGTGTTTTAGTTACATAATAAATTAATAATACTTATTTAAGGTCACCCTGATCATAAGATTTGAATCTTTGTTCTTGCAAACTAAGTTCAAACATATAAGTACCTATTTTTTCTATTTGGCGGAGCGTTTAGTGAAATATTTGTAAACGCAGCTAATTTAGCGTGGAATTGTTAATATTGGCGGTAGTCATTGCAGTATCCAGAAATGTGCATAGAGTAATAGCTGTGACCTTCAGCTTCAGACTCGTCTAATAGTAAACCGGTCGTTCCGCTTTTTATGCGGTATTTAAGAATGTATCGTAATCACGAATATATGCAAGGTGAAAAGATTTATGTACTCTAAACCAAGGACAAACAACATCTACTTGATTTCAATTTTTACAAATAATTGTAGGACATGTTTATTTTCGACCACCTTTTTATGACGAACAACGTTTAGCTTGTAGCAGTTGAGTTCAGGTGCGTAGGAACTGTTTTTAAGTGGGGGGGAGGGGGGGGAGATGATAAGCCCTTTTTTTGCACGTCATCACACCCTAGTATACTTTACCGACTGCAGCTAGTTCTTCAGTTATATCGATGTTGATGAACGGAGTGACTAGGTGTAGATTTTGAAGTGGGGAAGGGAGGTTATAGAAAAAGTATTTAGGATAATCCCCCCCCCCCCCATCTCCTACACGCCCGTTTTGTTTGGGTTTCTTTTACTGTATTCTAAATGTTTGACGATATCCATATATGTACTTTGAACCTGTCAACGGAAGTAAATAAATACAAATGCAAATATCTATTTCAGACTACCAGACCAAGCATAATCGATCACACACACAAACTAAGCTTTGTGAGTTTTCATCTTCATTCTTCTTCGTTTTGATTAGAATCGTTGCCATCATATGAAAATAAATGTAAAATTCCAATAGTAAAATTAAATATGGGGGGCTTATTCTAGCAACAAAGCAACATCATAAATGTGTAGAAATACAAAGTTGTTTCAAATTTGCCTTATTGATTCTGGCGTCGCCCGAAGGCGAATCGTGTGCATTGTTGGTCGCTATTCCATATTTCAACATTCAAATACTAAACTCTGGCCGACTAAATCTAAATTTATTTATTTACGTAACAATCGCAAACCCATCACATCGTCTAAACGTGCTAAATGCACTGATAGCATTTGAGTATTTTTATTTAATAAAAACGTACTATAGCTGATGTGCTTGTTCCGAACTAGTAACTATATCCCCAGAAACATTTTCCATCGTGGTTTGACGCACACTTGAATCAATAAAACAAAATAAATAAATTCGTATTAAGAGTCTACCCAGTCAGTCATATAACTGAAAAGCGACCAAGCCAACCCTGTAGGCCTCGACGCAAAAGACGAGTGAGCGATAACCAACCAAAGAGCGATATTTTTTAAAGAGGAAATTTAGCAATCAGTGGTATGGACAGTGCGAACACCCGCGGATCAACGCCAGAATCAACAAGGCCGTTTCAGAACAACTTTGAATTTATTACGTGCCTCGTGGTTAGGACGGCTCCAAAGTCACCGTTTACGAATTTGAAATTCCTAACCCAACAACTGATGGACTTTAGTACAAATCAGAAGTTTAAAAACTTCTGCTTGTAGTGGGAATCGAACCCTGGACCTAATGCATTGGAAGCAGAGACGCCAACCACAAGACCAACGAGGAAACGAGCCACATAAACTTCACTTCAATACCTGTTACAATACACCCAAAATCATATCGTAGACATCATGCCTACATTATCGTCCTTCAAAAGTTGAATATTTATTTTATAGTACCGGTTTTGTCTTTACTAACTGTCTATACAAAAAGTTTTGTAAGTTATTCATTGAGCAAAAAGTCGACACTCTAGCGTTGACACTTTAGCTTATCAGTAGAAAGAGACTCATCTACGATGCTCTATGATTGGGGCGAGTTCTGAAGCGTGGGAACCGAAGGGACGCGAGTTCGAATCCAGTTAAATTATTTTTGTCTTAGTCCTCATTGTTGTATATTAGTCTTTAATGTTGGTAATCTTGTAACCTGAAATTGTAACCATGAACATATTATGTAGCGCCCCTGGCGGTGAGCAATCTAAATAAAGACATACATTGAAACACAACATGGTGTTACGAAGTGGGGATTAATTTCGTTAGAAAATTAATTTGTAATCATCGGTGAATATGGACAAGTTAGATCCGCCAGCGCCGTTGAATTTCGACGGTAATGTATCTGTAAACTGGAAAAACTTCAGACAAGCTTTTGATATTTACTTAATTGCATCGAAATATCATAAGGAAGATGAGGATGTCAAGTGCGCTTTGTTCTTGCACGTGGCTGGCAAGGAAGCTGTTGATAAATTCAACACTTTTGAGTTCGCATCTGAAGCCGACAAGAAGAAATTGAAAGTAATACTTGAAAAATTTACTGAATATTGCACTCCTCGAAAAAATTTAACTGTAGAACGTCATAACTTCTTCATGAGAAATCAGGTCCCAGGTGAGTCAATTGATCAGTGGGTTACCGATTTGAAACTGAAAAGTGCTTCATGTGAGTTTGGAGAGCTCAGGGACAGTCTGATAAAAGACAAAATTGTGTGTGGTGTTCAGGATATGCGAGTAAAAACAAGGTTGTTAGAAGTTAACAACTTGACATTGGAAAAAGCAATCACTTTATGTCAAAGTGCTGAACGGTCGAAGCAAGAGATTCAAGCTTTGGGGACCGAGGTCGAGCATGCCACAGGCCTAGGCCTAGGCCTAGCTGTGGATGAAGTGAAGAAAACCACATGGAGGAAGAAAACGCAGTCTGGAGAAGGAGATAGATCCAAATCAACGCCGAGCGATGGACGCCCTGGATTCATTTGCAAGAGGTGTGGACGGAATCATCCTCCCAAGACCTGCCCAGCATTTGGACGGAAGTGTTTCAAGTGTCAAGGGATGAACCACTTTGGCAAGTTTTGCAGATTAAGTAACAGTTCTACTGGTACAGGTATGTCTAAACCTAGACCCACGAAGAGAGTGAATGTGCATGAAGTAGCAGCTGACGAAAATGAAGGCCTAGACTCAGTGTTAGTGATTGGAAATCTGACAGTGGACACACTCACTTCTAAAGATGAGTGGTATGAAAATTTTAACATAAATGGTAAAAATGTGTCTTTAAAAGTGGACACTGGTGCACAAGCAAATGTTATGGCATTATCCACATTTGTAGGGTTAGGATTTGCACAGAATCAAGTTTGTAAAAGTAGGGTTAAGTTGACCACATATACAGGTGACCTAGTACCTATGATAGGGGAAAGTACTATTCCATGTAAGTACAAAGGCAAGGAAATTCATTTAAAGTTTATGATTGTAGACAAACAAGTTGTGCCAATTGTAGGCCTAAAGGCTTGTAAAGATCTTTTGCTGATCAAAGTAGATTCTGTAGGTCTAAACCTAAGTGAGAAGCCTAGTGTACAAATATTGTCAGAATACCAGGATGTATTCGAAGGGTTAGGGTGTCTAGAGGGTGAATTTCGCATACATTTAAAGGAAAATGCAACACCAGTGGTACATGCACCCAGGAAAGTACCTGTAATGTTACGTGACAAGCTAGCTAAGGAACTGGAACGTATGGAAAAGTTAGAAGTTATTGAGAAAATCAGTGAACCAACAGAATGGGTCAACCCATTGGTTCTGATAAGTAAAAAAGATAATTCACTTAGAGTTTGTTTAGATCCAAGGGATTTAAACAAAGTTATCAAGCGGTCACACTATCAACTTCCCACGATTGAAGAGGTATCGACTAAATTAAATGGAGCAAAGTATTTTTCTGTACTCGATGCCAATTCAGGATTTTGGATGATAAAGCTGGATCACGAAAGCAGTAGGTTATGTACGTTTAACAGTCCACAAGGCAGGTATGCCTTTAAGAGGTTACCATATGGTATTTGTTGTGCCCCTGAGGCATTTCATCGTATAGTTAAGGAAATATTTGAAGGGATAGAAGGTGTCGAGACTTATATCGATGATTTTCTAGTCTGGGGACGTACAAAGCAGGAACATGATGACCGACTCAGACGTGTATTAGACAGGGTTCGTGCAAAAGGGTTAAAGTTAAACAGGGCTAAATGTAAAATTGGCCTAGAAAGCGTGCCTTACGTAGGTCATGAAATGGCTAGTGAAGGTTTAAAAATTGATGAAAATAAAGTCAAGGCTGTTAGGGAGATGCCCAGTCCTACATGTAAGAAGGATTTAGAGAGATTTATTGGTATGGTTAATTACCTAGCTAAGTTTGTGGATGGATATTCAAACACAATAGCACCTCTGCGTCAGTTGACTAGAAAAGATGTAGATTGGACTTGGAATGCAACATATGAAGCAATCTATCAGAAAGTTAAAGATATGGTTGTACAGGCTCCTGTACTTAGGTATTTTGATGCAAATCAACCACTTACCTTATCAGTAGACTCTTCTCAGAATGGGGTAGGGGCTGTACTTATGCAGAACAATGGACCGATAGCATTTGCATCAAAAGCATTGACAGATACACAACGCCGTTGGGCAAATATTGAGAAGGAGCTTAATGCTATTGTATTCGGTTGTGAAAGGTTTCACCAGTATGTCTACGGTAAGAGAGTGAATGTAGAAACTGACCATAAGCCATTGGAAATATTGTTTAAAAAACCTTTATCTGAAGTTCCCATGCGTCTGCAACGCATGATGTTGCGAATTCAAAAGTATGATTTAATTGTTAGTTACAAACCAGGCAAAGAAATGCATGTAGCTGATGCATTGTCTCGAGCATTTCTTAATGATACAGATGTAGATGAAAGTTTAGAACAAGAGGTTTCAGTATCAAGTGAATGCTATGTTCTTA
This sequence comes from Sweltsa coloradensis, assembly GCA_024449915.1. Taxonomy (NCBI): domain Eukaryota; kingdom Metazoa; phylum Arthropoda; class Insecta; order Plecoptera; family Chloroperlidae; genus Sweltsa; species Sweltsa coloradensis. Next base: position 298,679 of record JAMZAV010001156.1, on the reverse strand, counting down.
AGTAATGTCTCAGTATCACCAGATAAATTGCATGAACTTAAAAGGGAAACAGAACACGATGATGTGTTATCTAAACTTAAACAATTGTATTTTAGAGGATGGCCTACTAAAATCGATGAAGTAGAAGAGTGTCTTAAGCCATACTGGAACTATAGGGAAATGATTGTTGAAGAACAGGGATTATTGTTTAAAAATGATCTCATCATAGTACCAAGTACTATGAGAAAAGAAATGCTTAAAGTCATACATGATGGGCATTTCGGATAGAAAGATGTAAAGAACGTGCTAGGGATGCATTGTTCTGGCCGAATATGTCAAAGGATATTGAAAACCTTGTCAACAACTGTTCTATATGTCAAAAATATCGTAACAATAATGTAAAGCAACCTTTGTTACCCCATGAGGTGCCAGACCATCCATGGCAAAAGGTTGGATCGGATTTGTTTGAATTTCAAACAAAAAAGTATGTGTTAGTTGTCGATTACCATTCAAAATACATAGAAATAGCTCAACTCTCTGATACAAAAAGCTCTACAGTAATTGAAAACTTGAAAGCGATTTTTTCGCGCCATGGGATTCCTTGTACTCTTGTTACAGACAATGGCCCACAGTATTCTAGTTTAGAATTCAGGAAATTTGCTCAGGATTGGGGATTTCAACATGTAACCAGTTCCCCTCTGTATGCTCAATCAAACGGTTGTTCTGAACGTGCTGTACAAACAGTAAAGAGAATACTTAAAAAATCTTTTGTTGATGGAAGTGATCCACATTTAGGATTGCTTACATACAGAAACACTGGCAGTGGAGCCTTAGGCTCGCCAGCACAACGGCTAATGGGTCGTAGATTAAAAACAAGGTTACCCGTCAAGACAGATTTGTTAAAACCCAATTTAATCGATAATGTAAAGGAAAAGCTAGCAATGAAAAATGTACTTTCAAAAGTTTATTATGATCAGACGGCTAGACAGTTAAAACAATTAAAAACTGGAGATTTGATCCGAATGAGGAAGGGTAATGAATGGGTACCGGCCAAGGTGATTAGGGAGAGTGAATTGCCACGATCTTATGAGATAGTGAACCCTGAAGGTCAGGTCTATCGCAGAAATCGTAGCAGTTTACTTAATCAGTCGGAAGGTGTAGACAAGGCTGACTGGCAACCTAGACCTAATTGTGATTGGGTTGAACCAGTAGAAAAGCCATTAGAAAATTTGGAAACTCCTTCTGTAGCATCACCAACACCATCTGTTGCTCAATCTCAAACTAATCTAACCACACGTGAAGTCAGATCAAAACATGGACGTTTGATATCCAAGCCTCGTTGGATGACTGACTATGTGTAGATGTAAGATAAATCATTAATCCTATTGTCAATCATTTATTGTCAATTTTGTAACATGATAATAACATTGGTTATAGGCTACTTATAATCTGTTCTGAAAAAACATTATTAATCTAAACATTTCCATAGGCTATATTTTTTGTAAGCAATTATGTGTTTGTGTAAAATCTGTTTAATTGAGTGTCTTATTTTGTAGATGAGATTACATAAGACAGTGTGCAAACTTGAACATTTAGGAAGAAGGGAGATGTTGTATATTAGTCTTTAATGTTGGTAATCTTGTAACCTGAAATTGTAACCATGAACATATTATGTAGCGCCCCTGGCGGTGGTTAATCTAAATAAAAGATATACATTGAAACACAACACTCATTATCAAATGTTGGATTATAAAGACTTATTTAAACAGCACATTTTGCCAGTTTTGTAAACGTTGTACGATTTTGTTTCTAAGCTAAATCAAACAATGTTTTATAAAAACACATTAATCGTGATGAAGATTTTCAATTTCTATACAGCCTTGTTTACCATGTTGGTTGGTATATCCATAGAGATGAATAAAAATCGGAACAACTTTCAAAGAAATTGTCCTATTTCTACAATGCGAAAATGAAACGAAAGTGTATTGAATCATATGATTAAAGTTACACAATGCAGAAATACACCGATCAACAAGATTATGTACACAGGTTTAATTTATAAATTGCTGGGATATTATAAGTGGTTTATTTTTTCATTTAAAAATCTATTCGGTTATGTAAAATAAATTTGCTAGCTCTCTTCTAACTATTTTGCTCTTTCAGATCAGTTGCTGATCCTCTTTTACCACAGCTGCTACTATGTGATGGCAGATACCAAGAAGTGTATAGAGAAATATCATATCCTACGCTCAAACACTCCAAATATCTTCTCCAATAGAAACATCACCAAGTCTCCTCTATCTGAGCACATTTCCTCGATGTGAGTACTGACAACGAACATTTTACTTTTTTCACCGGGTTTATTTAAGAATCTTTTAAATAACTAATTAATTTTAATTTTATTTGGTTTATTTATTCATTAATTATTTGAATAATAATAATTAATTAAATATTTAAAAAATGTATATCTACACTGCAACTGCTGATGACAACAGTTATATAATTATTGGTTATAGTCTGTTTTATTGAGGTTTTCTAGAATAACCACAATGTCCTGCGTAGCGAATCCCAGGGTAATGACTTGGGGCATAACTGACAAAGTTCTTAAAAATTCTTCTTTTATTTGATTATTATTCTGAGCTTTTAAGCAACCTTGAAGAAGGCTTTCAATGCAGAAGATCCTGGGTTCAAATCCCACTTTGGTCAGAAATTTTTTAACTTCTTTTGTGGACTGAAATCCATCAATTCTTGGCTTAGAAAAGTATGAAAGATGACTTTGGAACCGTTCTATAGCAGCGAGGCACATTCTAAGGTGGTTCCGGATAAGCCTTGTGATTCTGGCACCGCCCGCGGGTGGAATCGTGTCCAACTTGTTGTCGTCGCCGACAGTGTTGACTCGGTCTGCTTTAAGTTTAATGTCCCCCACTGAAAATCAGCTGTTGTGACTGAGTGGGTAGAATCTCAATTCAAATTTATTTATAAGAACACTTCTGAAAACCTTTCTTCTTAGCCGTCTGCGGTGGTACTGTGTCACATATGATTAGGGCGCTAGTCCGAAGCGTATAGCTCCACGAGGACGTGGGTTCGATTCCCGCACATGGCATGTTTTTTTTGTCATCGTCCTTCATCGTAATCTATCTTGAATCGTCTTATTAATATGAGACGTTAAGAAGGCACTTCCCACTGCTCGTTGGCCAATCTTGCCCATATTGTTTGTCTTAAAACATACTCCGCAAAAGCATCTGACTGATGAGCGATGACGTTCTACTTCACACAAGGCTCTTTACTTAGCTTAGATCTATGCTATCATGCCCTTTAGAATTTGATTCGTAAACGATTTGCTTTCAAAAAAAAAAACACCAAACATACGTAAAGTACTGTCAAAACAAAACTCAAAACTGCCATTTCGTAAAAATCCGCATAAAAACTCATTCAAAAGTACTGAAAATCGAATAACATTTTAGAATAGATGTAGCTTTCTTTTATAATCCAGTCTTTACTTGAGTTTTCTGGCTCTATTAGTTTGGCAATCAGACCGTTTTCCGTGAGCATGTTTTGTGCTTTCTTAAAGGAGTATTCACCCGTTAAAAAAAAATGTATTTCATGCATGCTAACTAGTAATAAATTTAAAAAATTACAGAAAAATTATTGGGTGCACCATGACCCCCCCAAAAAATTGTGTGTCCCATGATCTTGGAGGATTTTGGTCCAAAAAGATATTGGCCATTATTGACGTACTCTACAGCCTTTTCTGTAAATCCTCTATATTTTGTTTTGTAATTTGGGCAAGTGGTTCGGTCAAAATATACTGATTACCATGAGCCGATTTAAAAAAATTCCCAAAACGACAATTTCTGCAAATTTCATGATCAAAAATCTTTTGAAATGGTCATTTTAGTGTAGTGTCATGCTATAGTCTATAGATTATGTGTTAAAAATAATTTTTTGGATTAATAGACCCTTTAAGCAACAAAAACCATCATCACCCTTCTTCTTCTTCCTCCTCTTCCAGCAACACCACGGTTCTTCCCGGCCTCGACAACAGCGGCAACAGGGTGTTATACTACTCCCTGCGCGAGTATGAGGTGTCCAAGTACCACATGTATGACCACATGAAGACGGCCCTGATGATGCTGGACTTGTTCCTGGCCGAGCAAGGCACCACGTCCGGCATCGTCATGATCTACGACATGGTGGGGACTCGCTTCGGTCACATCACCAAGATCAACCTGGTAGGCTGGAAGAGGTTCATGGATTACCTCCAGGTGAGGTGCTGGGAAATAAGAATTGACTATCAATTTATAATTTCCAATTGATATAAACTATATATATTTCTTACAACGGTTTAAAACGTTAGTCGGGTCAGGGGGTGGTTAATCTCAAACACCTGGGCCCGGATTCACAAAAATTGACCTTGACTTACTAATAATTGTCATGTCTTAATTAGTCGGTTTTGTGAATCCGGGCCCTGCTTTCTTGTGCACACTTCTCCTTCAATTTTTTCGTCTTCCATTTCTTCTTCTCCTTCAATATCGTCCTCTTCTTTCTTGCTTCGTACCACCAGCTCACGCCATTCCCCTCTGTCCTCCCGTTGTCGTTCTGCTGCTACTTCTTCCCAACACTCTTCTCTCCCTTCAACATAATTTATTATTTGGACCTGCCACTTTTCTCTTGGTCTTCTAATGTTCATATCTCCAGTTCCAAATTCTGCTCTCTCTCGGTATTCTCTTTTTGTCCATTCTTCTCATATCTCCAAACCATTTCAATCTCATCTAATAAATAAATTCGTATTTAGAGTTTACCCACTCAGTCACATAATTTGAAATATAACTTTTAAACATTATAGAATGTTCCAAATGTTCAATCACTCATCGAAATGTTATCAATTGGCTGTTTGCCATTAGATCATTTGACTAAATTATTCAAAAAGTTGATATCACTTTTATAAAATATATCATTGTTTCAATTCCGGATCAAGTGATGTCAATTGTTGATGATTACAAATATTAATTGATATCAATTGGTATTCAAATTGCTAGTCAATTGAAATTTTTATACTGGGGGATGATTGCTTTTGTTGCGATTGATCTTTTAGTGTGCGAGTATGTTCAGATATTTTGTACGTTCCTAAAATCTTTTGTCGTACATTATTTTGTTCTAAGTTATTTCATCAATACTCCATTGATTCTAACTTTGTCGATAGAGGTAGCCCACGCGTAACGTGAGAGATGCCGCTTGGGTTGCCTATTCAAGTCTTCTTCAATCATGCCTAGGCATTCCCTTACAAATCCCCACCATGTCGCATGAAGAGAACCGTTTCGCAAGTTTGTCTCAAGACTATACCGATTTTGATGGTTTTGAGCTTGTCGGAATTTTGCTACTTGGAATTTCAAGACTTGCCTCCCTGGGTAAATTTTATACGGGAAAATGTAACTCATTTTTTATTTATCAATTATTACATTTTATATTGTTTGGATGCGATGCATTACTAATTTCAAGAAAATAAAGCAATGGCTAACAACATATAATGATAATTAAACACTATCCTTAAAACGGTGTTATGCTTAAAAACCCATGCATTCATAATGTGTTTGTCTGTTTATTTACTTGTTTTTTTTTCTGGAAGATTCTCCGTCTTATTCCCTGTTTTCTTTATAGGAGGGAAACCCGATCCGACTGAAGAAAATTCTCATGATAAACGTCATTCCATTCATCGACACGATCATGGCGTTGCTGAGACCGCTAATGGCCCAGAAGTTTTATGAACTGGTAAGCAAACGAAACGTATTAATCAAATGTAACCTATAGACATACTGTATTCTATTTTATACATTTCAACGCTAACCTCTTGTCTCATAGGATATACTTGCACATTATAATTGTCATTCTTGGTGAAGAAACATAAATTTGCGCGTTCGAATCATAATGAACTTCACTTTTAGCATGTACGATTTATTTTCTAGACTCTGTTTTCTTGTTCGTGTATTACAAAAGTGTAACAATGATATCGGAGCAGGACAAAGAAATACGGGCCTCTCAAGTACGGAAATTGAATTTTAATCACAAATAAATAAACGTGGATGGAATAATGATTAGCCTATTAAGATATTTCACTTCATTAAAAAAATACCAAAGCGAACTTAAAAACAAGTTCATTTTTTAAATGAAACGCAATACGCGTTTAAAAAGTTAGAAATCTTTGGCTTATTCCTTCTTCTTTCATCATAGAAAGTTCAGGGATCAAATCGTAGTTACAATATTTTTTTTTCAATGTAGAATTAAGCTTCGCCCATCAATACAATAATTAATAAAGGGACACAGAACAGTGACTTTAGATCTACGACGTAGCAACGAGTAATATAATGCTATTAATGTTTCACCCATGAACATCATGCTACACTTTCTACGCCGCTGGTTCCATGTTGCTGGTATTCCCACGACTTCTGCTCCCTGCGTAGCTTGGTACATCATTATCTTGGTGGGGGTGTTGCATGCATTATCTGCACCCCCTTGGAATTACGAGTGCCTAGTACAGGGTATTAATAATCTTGGTAATATTTCAATGTTTTTCGGATGATTTCAGTGGCGTAACAACCCCTTGTTTTTTAGGGGGAGAACATTTTTGTAACCTCAGAAGATCAATGGTCAGCTCGACCAGTGAAAGGGGTATGTGGGTATAGTCAGTGTGTCTTACAAACTAATTTATGGGCATACGCTATTATTTCCTGAGTAAAGTACATGATTATGTACAATGGTAGGTTTGGTGGGGAGGCCTTCCATCTAATGCGGGTCATGGGCGCAAAGCCCTGGAAATGTTTTTGTCCTAAGAGTGTGATTGGAGTATTTTAACGAGTTTTTCGGACAGAAAACTTATAAAAAGATGTATGAAAACATTGCAAAATAAGATACATGTCTTAATCTATATAATGTCTCATTAAATATCTCATTTCAAACATAAATTATGCCCCACCCCCTTTCCCCCGTTGTTACGCCACTGGGTGATTTGGGTGTGTTTTAATGTGGCAGTAATAATAATAATCACGAATTGACATGTTGAAGATTGTGACGTTATTGGTACAGTAATGTTAGGTTTTATCGCAATAGTGATAAAGTAATTATGAAGAAATTTTAAAGATCTAGATCATTAGTGAAGAAGTCGTCATGGGTTGGAAGTTCTGGACACACCCGCGCTTTTTTGGCCAAAGGACCGGTGTACAATGGTAATATAATACGTTTTCCTGCGAATTTAGCATGCTCATCTAATGCAATGAGTTGAATAAGGGTCGGAATCCAGGATTTACGGATTTGTCAAATTGACTCAAAGAAATTGATTTCTGGGGTAATAGGCATTTTCGGCGGTCGAATGAGCTTGGACTGCAACTTGTTACAATCTGAATGAAGTCGACATCAGTGTGACGACTAACGAATGATGAGGAAGTGCCATCCGAAAACTCGCGATGTCAAAGTATCGTGAATGACCTTTGTCAGAGGTGTTGTTATTAGACCTACGTTGCCATGTGGTTCTGGACCATTGAGAACTTTTAAATAGACCATCCGAATATGTTAATGAGCATTTCAAAACATTAAATTAATAAAACCTGATTGCTAAATAATTTTCTAAAACACTCTTGTTTAATTGTAGCAAAATAAATGGTTTGTATATTATTGTGTGGGTGGTAGAACTACGTGGTATACCTACTAGTTCAATGATAAAAATAATTAAGTTTAAATGTTTTTGTTTAATGTTTATGGTCCTTTGTGTTATAGTTAAGTTTGAGTGTTATTGTTTAATGTTTGGTCCTTGTGAATAAGTTAAAAAATAGGATTTACATGGAATAATAACAACGCAATAGGCTAATAGTCATCCGCGAGGACCAATGTGATTGAAGTGCATCTCCGAAGGGACGCGTGTTCAATCCCGCATGTAATGATTATTGTAATTGTCCTTCAACCCATCTATCATCACTCATCGTATCAAATAGTAATCAACACAAACAGAAAAAATCACATCGCACCAAACAGTTAAAATATAATCGTAACATTAGGCTTGTAATCATGGAGAATCAGCTGCCTGAGTATTGTTTCTGCAGATCGCGGCTCAACTAAGGCTCAACACGACGCTGAGTGTTGCAAATGCAGTACCTTCGTACTTCTCATATTACTCGCAGGAAAATCAACATTGTTTGGTTCTGGTTTCTTGTATGCTATAGAAAACTTAATGTCCATTTCTCGTACGTGGCTCTTTTTTCATTCAGGTCTCCCTTTATTTTTTGCGAATCAAAACAAATGTTCATTTCTGGTCAATGTTTGCGATTTTTTTTTCTCTTATCAAACGGGACCGTTTAGGGAAAACAAGTCATGTTCGAGAATATGATAATTAATAACCTTCATGAGTACGCAAAAAATCGCTTGGTTGGTGTAACGATGTGGAAGTAGTTTGAAATGTACGAACGCACATTTTCGGCTAGAATCGTGCATGGCGTTCCCTTGCTAATTTGATTGGGATCTCGAATTTCGTCCAGTCGTACACAACGCTGTTCAGGGGCAGATCCAGGACCTCTGAAAAAGTGGGGGGGGGCAACACTGGAGGTCTGGGGGGTGCGGCCCCCCTGCTCAGCCCGCAGGTATTTAAAAAAATAAAGTTCGATATAGATTTACCAAACAAATTGGTATATTATCATCACGTAACAGAACAGGATTGTCACAATCATTATAGAATAAAATGTAACCCTTTTAAGAATTAAGCTCTGTCCATACCACTGATTGCTATAGTTCTTATTAAAAAATCAATCTTTGGTTGGTTATCGCTCACTCGTCGATTGCGTTGGGGCCTACACTTGGTCGCTTTGGTTTACTGTCCCCCACTGAAGATCCGGAATATGAATGAGTGGGTGTAGACTTTAAATATATATTTTTTTAAATTTATTTATTTATTTATTTAAGGGGGGGGGCGATCGTTCCTACCCCCCTGGATCTGCCACTGATGCTGTTAAAATACCACATTCATTAACGACTATGTGAATTGTTTTCAGTTGGAGTTTCATACCGGCAACATGGACTCTTTCTACGAGCAAGTACCTAGAAAGTACTTGCCGAAAGAAGTCGGTGGCTCGCTAGACTCCATTGATGTTTATTACGGTGAGATGCCTTCACTTATTATTTAATATTAGACGGTATGACGACTAGTTAGGCCGTATCTTCCACAAAACATTTTTTTGAACTAATATATTGCACGGTAGTAATCATGCAATCAATATCTCTAACCCTAGTTCCAAGTTTGAAGTCGGATATGGGGTGAAAGGTTTCCACCACATTCTTGCCCCTCCCCCCTCGGTTTATCGAAGCCATGCCTGACGGTTCCCCAGCATCGTAGTTTTCTTCCTCTTTGTCACTTTCATTTCTTCTTCATCGGGGACCTTTACCAGATTTTGCCATATTTTTCTTTCTTCCCAATGTCCCTAAATTATTTCTGTAAATAAACGTAAATTGGCCAAGCTAAATTACAAATAAAATTACAAAAAACAATATTATATTTACAATCACAATCACAATTTTTGTCATTATACACCGTGGAAATTATATTGATGCACAAGAAGACATTATATTATATTATAAAAACTAAATCTTCCGTGCCTCGAAACGACTCCACACCTCCGGCAGCGATTTCCATCCTACATTATAGCATAATTTCGTTCCAGTCATACTATCAATGTCATATATACTTTCTTTCCTTACATTTTTTTAATCAGTTTCTTCCCAACGTGCCTAAATTATTTCTATAAATAAACCTAAATAAACGTAAATTGGTCAAGCTAAATTACAAATAAAATTACAAATTACAATATTATATTTACAATTACAATTACAATTTTTTGTCATTGTACACGGTGGTAATTTATTGATGCCCATGAAGACATTATATTTATTATATTAAAAACTAAATCTTCCGTGCCTCGAAACGACCCCACATCTCCAGCAGTGATTTCCCCATCCTACGTTATAGCATAATTTCATTCCAGTCATACTATCAATGTCATATACTTTCTTTACCTTACATTTTTTTAATCAGTTTTCTTCCCAACGTGCCTAAATTATTTCTATAAATAAACCTAAATAAACGTAAATTGGTCAAGCTAAAGTACAAATAAAATTACAAATTACAATATTATATTTACAATTACAATTACAATTTTTTGTCATTGTACACGGTGGTAATTTTATTGATGTACATAACAATGAAGACATTACATTTATTATAAAAACTAAATCTTCCGTGCCTCGAAACGACTCTACACCTCCGGCAGCGATTTCCATCCTACTTATAGCATAATTTCGTTCCAGTCATACTATCAATGTCATATATACTTTCTTTACCTTACATTTTTTAAATCAGTTTCATCATCATTATTATCTGTTGTCATGTCCAGCTCTGCGTTGGGTCGACATTGAATGGAGACAGGCCTCTCCATCTTCTTCTGTCCTGCCACCACTCCTCTCCTTCCATCACATTCCAGTCTCCTCCTCGCTGTTCCACATATTTTCTCACACTATTAATTATAATAATATGTTCGATGCAATGACGTAGCTAACAGAGGGCTCTAGGAGCTCATTCAACAGGCTAAGTTCCTTGATACTGTTTCCAGCCGAGACGATGCAGAGACTGGCCGACTCTGTCGACTTCTTTGCCGAGGAAGAGAAACTGCGCATAGACGAGAGTAAACGAGAGAAACGTAAGAACAATAAACCGAGCAAAGCAGAGCCCAATATTTCTTTCGATCGACTCGAGATTGACTGAAAATTGTCAACAATCTTCCCACTCTTGTTTCTGGTGCTAATGAAATATGTACTGGACTAACGGCATATTTTAACGGATTGCTATAGTTGAAAAGTTGAATTTCACAAATTTAATAACGTGTTCCCGACCTGGATTCGATCCCAGGTCATCTACTTTCCGGGAAGTCCATCTTGTCCCTTATCAGGCGTCGGTAACTTGTGTCCTTGTTGGCTTTACAATCATCTGACGAGCCACATAATTTGACGATATATGTGTGCGCAAATAAAAATAATATCACTCGAAATTGGTTTTAAAAGTGACAGTAGTAAAGTGGCAGTAGGTCTTCAGAGTCTAAAAAAAACCTTGCCCCACCATTATGAATGCGTGTCGTGTTGTCTGATGCTTTTTAGTAGGCTTATGTCGTTAATTAGTTAGTTTTAGTGTAGTTTAGCTGATCCATGACGGGACAGGTGTGTCACTGAAATTAATTAATACAGTAGGTCTTATACGAGTTGCTTATTAGAATAATATGTGCAGCGTTAATCAAATGGGAAAGGTAGTGTGAGTTTATAGCCTACGGGTAAAGTGTGATTAAGAATGAAACTATTTTGAATTATTTTGTTGTTTTTTATGGGAGCTTAAGCTTCCATTATGTAATATCTTTTGATAGTAATCGGCAATTTGTAATCCCATTTGTATTTTGTATAGTTTTTAGGCTATGTATGATTTGTATTATTATATTGTATACGGTTTGTATTGTACCATGTGTATGTATTGGTGTGTATATTGGTATCCTATAATATAATAATATGTGTTCCATTAACAAAGGTTTATGTTTACAACACTTTGTTATATGTATTATGTTATAATATGTTGCATGAAAGTAGCAAGAATGCTAATAATAAAATACTTTGAATGATTGATTGATTGATGATAACTGATTAGCATTGGATAGGAAAACCAAGAGGCAAGAACGAACCAGGTCGGTGACTGCGGGGAACTGGTAGATTGAGGATACATTAAGAGCACTCCTGACTGAAAAGAGATTAGCCCTCGGACATTCACTTTGCCAACAACCTTAATCTCTAATACGGTATTATGATGTGTATACCCTACAGTGGGCATCCTATCCTACAGAAAGTTCTTTCGACGAGTGGAGAATGGTAACAGCGTATGTACACAGGTTGTTAGTTGTCTGTCTTTGGAGTTGAACTATTTTTTCCCCCGTATTACATAATTGTATTGCTTTTCGATTTAGTTAGTCAGGAAACACTCCCGTAGGTGAAATTGTTAATATTTAATAAAATTCAGAAGTTTTAAAAAAATAGATAGATTTCTAGATTAGTACATATATTAGATCGGATAGACCCCGATCGGGATGGATTTTTTAACTTCTGAATTGTATTAATTAATATTGATTAGCATAGTTGGCAACCAATGATAGAATGGTGCTTGAAAGCTTGATTAGGTATATTTTACATGTATCCTTTAATATCCATTGAACTTTTTGTGTGCATTTATTAACTTTGTTTTATTTAATGTCCAACTTTGTAAATAAGTTTGGTAATTGTGAAGAATCACTCAGCGGATGGAATTACTTTGGAAGGTAATTTAAATGATTGAGCGATGTTACTTACATGGTTTGTGGAGTGTTTTAAGTCGGCGCACGTTCAGTTTGGGTTTGTTTTTAGGTCATTTGAAAGGTTTGGGTTGATGTTTACGTTGTGAGTGAGTGTGTTGTATGTCGGCTGGAGCGACGGCGGGGTGGTGGGAATGATGTATTGTAGTGCTGGCAACTAGAGCTTTTCTCGGGGGTTGGGGGGCAACGCCCCCAAGTTAGTTGTGCATCGAATTTCATTTTGAAATTCATAGTAGTAGATAGCACTGGTTTAGGCTGGATTTGAGTTCGAAGATGGCTGAGTGTGAATGGAAGTGATGGTGGTTGTTTGTTACGTGTTGTTAGTGTCTGTTGTTTAATGTTTTATTTTTTAAACTTTTGTGTGCGCCTGTTTAAAAATGATTCAAAATTGCTCTGTTATGGTTCTTCTGATGTTTTTTCAACATAAACAGGATTTAAAACATCGCTGAGTAACCCTTCACTTTTACCCTAACTTGAAATCTTGTGCTGAAATATATATGTAGTGTTTTTCCAAATCGCGTGGCAAAATTTTATTTGCAATTATTGTTTGAAGTGTAAAAGTTCGTGCAAATTTATTTTGCCAAGCTTTGTAAGGATGCAGTCACAGGGCAAAGTGAATTAATGTAAGTTATTAAGATTGCGAAAATGTAGGAGGGTACATATTAGCTTGGCATTTCTTTTAGATCTCATCGCTTTTGATTATGCAAGGTTTGGCTATATTTTGTCAAGTTTTTTGTTATGTGTGGGTTCTCACTACTTTTTCACGTTCTATTGCAAAATTGTTTGTTAAAATATAATAATTTTATCAAAGTCTATTTAATTGCTATGGTATTACCAATTAACAAATAATGTTAAATATCTAGTGGTCCAAAGACTTGCTTTATGTACACATTATAGGTGATTATTGTCAAGTATTTCTCAATTTCATTAATCGGGAAACACTCCCGTAGGTGTATTTGATTTTATAGAAATCAATCCAGAAATTAAAAAATACCCCGCTGGGATGGATTTTTTAATTTCTGGATTGATTTGTATAAAATTGTCAAGTAACTACTATAGTTTCTTTTTTATTAATGCCTGTCAAAGGCTTACCTTTGTTTGGAAGCCATCCCGCAAACTTTTCAACTTTTTCTTTAAAAAATATCACTAAGTTACTACCTTAATGTCCATGTAAAATATGAACGTTGTAACCCCACCCGTTTGGTCAGAATCGTTGGCCGATTGAAACTGACGAATTAGACAGTAGTAAATCCAACAGGGGGTCAAACAAGGCAGGTCTAACTTGACCTGCAGTAAGGAGAGGTTCAGCGTTGTCAGGACACGGTGACTCTAGAGGGAAAGTGATTTTGAGCATGTTTCAAGTCATTTTTTCACCAAAAAGGAATGTTCGTACACTAACCAACGGTCACGCACCTAAATTCCCCCGATTGTGATAGTTTTCAAGTTCACATCACGTTTCATGACGGCTGGGTGATACCTCGAAATCACCCAAACTCTGCTTGCTGTATAAGATGCCAGAGTTTGTAGCGCACCACGGCTTGGCTGCGGCGCCCTATAAATTCTTTCACGGATTAATTCTTCTCTATGCATTATTGATTATTTCTCAGGAACACATTTATTTTAATTGTTTATTAGTCTGTATGTGCGCTCCAAAAGTGAAGAGATAGTAACATCTAATTGTTTTTAAAATTTTGCTAGGCTATGACATATTCACTATTGAATTTAATGTAGTGATTTATTTTATTTGTGCATAAAAAAGACATAGAAATAAAATTGTTTCAAGAAACTGCCTACTATTAAGGATCATAATATGGTTGGTGTAAGATAGCGCTAAAAATGAACGATTTTTACGTTTACACGCTAGCGCGCGACCCGGCACCTCCACCAAAATCATTTTTATTTTATATTTGATATCGAGTAGCAAATGCTCAGGTATTCGCACACCCTGAACTATTTTAATATGGCATATTACAAAGTTGCAAATCTTTAAATACTAGGAAGCTTCGCAAACGCTTTTTCAGGCGCGTTGTTGGATGAGCGTAATTTTTTTAAACGAAAAAAAGCGTAAAATTGCTATTTTCATGAGAAATAATTTTTCGATTACGCTCAAATTTCACACGAATATATTAATTCAAAAAATTTGGGTTCTGTGAAAAATTCATCACAATCGAATAAAGCATGCAGGTGTTATAAGTAGAAGAAAGTTTTAAAAAATCGAAAAAAATCGTAAAATTGCGATTTTCATCGCTTGCTACTCTCGCTACGCTCATCCAATTAAAACTCGATGTCCGTGTACATTTCTGTTGGTGTGAGGTGTGCGTTAAAAAGCCGTATTTACATATTTTATGTTCAAGTTATGTTTGAATAGTGAAGGTTTCTGGGGTGCGACCTCGATATCTTTTAAGAATAAGATGTACTTTGTAACGTGTAACGCTAGTGCACACCAGAGGGTACACCCGTATCCATTAGTAAATTTCTAGACTAGTAAGTGGGCGGACGCTCGACGAGCCTATATTAAAGGGGTATTTAACCGCTAAACTCAAAAAATATATTTCATTCAGGCTAACTAGTAACGAATTTAGCAATTAACAGAAAAATTATTGGGTCCACCATGACCTCCCGAAAAATTATTAAACATTGGTATTTTTCGTGCTAGATCCCATCGGCAAAAGTCTCCCATAAGAAATAGCATTGGGACGATCTTTATGCCCCGTGACCTTGGAGGATTTTGACCCAAAAATATATTGGTCATTATTGACGTACTCGACAACCTTTTCTGTAAATTCTCTTTATTTTGTTTTGTAATTTGGGCAAGTAGTTCGGTGAAAATATGCTGATTACCAAGATGGGGTGTGATTTTGGAATGCATATTTTTGCGTGTTTGAGGGTATATTTGGGCACAGTTTCAAGACACGATGTTATAACGGGGGATTTTATATTGGTACTATGCTCTAGTATCTATGTGGACCAAAAAAGAAGCAGGTTAAAGCCGATTTAAGAAATTTCCAAAACACCAATTTTCGCAAATTTCTGGATCAATAAAATTGAAAACTTCCGTGTTAAATCACAGTTACAAGATATAATTTTATAAACGGTCATTTAAGTGTAATATTGTGCTATAGATCACGTGGTAAAAAATAATTTTTGGGGTTTTTAGCCCCTTTAAGAATTTTTTTAGAACCACTTATGGAACAATTGTTTCGAGAAAAGTATATATACCCTTGGACAATGGGGGTCTGGGGTGATACTAACTAGTGCCGGTCTGGGACGCGTAGCCCCAACAATTTCTTTATTTTTATAAATCCAAATGGTAGCATTTTACTTGTTTAATAGCGTGCTTTCGTCGATGATTTTGTAAAATTGTGGAAATCCACATATCGTCAGTTTAAACTTGTCACTTTTAAGTAATCTTTTTTTCATTCACAAGAAGATTGGGTATACGGAAGGAATTTTTCCTACTCCTACATCGCATTTTTGTGAATAGTAGTGTGTTAACTGAACCCACGTTACTTGTAAACTCAAGCGCGTAGGAATGTTTTGAGAGTGTTAGGGGCAACGTTTTATGGTAAACCTGGTTTTCTTCCTAAAATGACCGTGGGGGTGGGAGCAGGAAAGGGGGGGGGGTAAAGGGAAGGGGGGTTATCGAAAATAGTTATCAGACAACGTGACCACTAGAAACTTCAAATATTATTGACGTTATGATTCAAAACTTGTGACTGGTGAAACTCACTCTTTTGCATATCGAAAAGCAATGGATTAAATCAAGACCACGTTTTTATATTTTCCCAAATATGCTTCCAAGGCGTTGAAACCTGGCTCTTTTAGAAAATCTAAACAATGTTGTAATTTTTGAAGAGGCGATATTTGCCGTGTGCCCAATCGGTGGGAAAAAATAGTTTTGATTTTCTAATAGAGCCAGGTTTAAAAGCCATTCACTATATTTTGGCTTGGTAGCATATTTGGGGAAATAGAAAAACGCGGTCGAATAGGTGAATTTTGTAAAGTTACATGATAAGTCTGATTAATTTTACTGAAAGTTAGATTATTTTATTAAGACTAAATAGTAAATAAAGATATAACTACAAAGAGACAAAATAATAAGGCAAAAATGTAATCATTTTTATTTATTAAGTTATTTAAAAAACCAATCTCACATTGAGATTATTAATAACTTGTTAAGTTTTAAGTCACACATAAAGAAACTAAATAAAAACCAGATAACAAGTTTCCTGTGTATTGATAACGGTGTATTTAGAATGTTGCTGACAGACTCATGAGGCAAAGTGTTATTCTTCATTTGCAATATTTCTCTCAAAATGAGTTCCCCTGGAAATCTTAGATGCACTGCCACTCAAGACGTCCTCGCTATTAACAATAGCGTCGATTTTTTCATCGATTATTTGAAAAGCATTTGGATTCTCCAATTCCTCGACTGTCAATTCCGGAAATACCTTCATGAGTGCATACTCAAGTCTGTCGTTTTGTTTACGATCACCGGAAATATATTTGTTTCTTGTATTAGACTTAAGAGTTTCCATCTCAGGTCTTTTGAACAGTTTGTGAAGTGCCTTGAAATACTTTTCATCAATTTTAGTATAACTGCCGTCGCCATACTTGCCTAAAATGGTGGCGTCCAAGTGATCACTTTGTAGTTCCTCCTCTGTTAGTGTTCTCATAATGTTCCTGGTGGCTGTTAAGAATTCAGATTCAGTTGTATTTGGGTACTTTCGCATTATCGTGAGTCTTAAAACATCTAAAAAGTATGGGCTTTCTTTTAGACCTCTTCTCTCGTGTATCAGTCGGGCATCGAGACGGTGAGTCCCGGCATCGCCTAGAATGGAGATTTTTTTTAAAAATTTTATCGTGGGAAACCTGTTATAGGGTGCAATTAGCCCCTCTTCAGGTGAACTAGGTATGTGCGGATAGGAAATTGTGAAGGGATGTCCGAGGGCTGTTTAAGAGGACTCAATCCCTTGCATTCGCCATAACGACTGAGGAAAACCTCGGGAAAAACCTTCAGTCAGGATTGCCGGTCTCGACGGGATTCGAACCCGGGACCTCCCGAATCAGAATCGAGCGCTTAGCGAAAGAGCCAGCACTGTCGGTCCTAGAATGGAGAAGATACATAACGCATCTGCACTTACTTTTTGCAGTAAGTTTGTAAGGGACATTTCTGACAAAGCTTGCTATTGGCGGATTCTTCATATACAAAATAATCATTCGTATAATGTAAAAACGATTGGTGGAATCATTTATATTCTCAGTGATTGAACCCCTATTATTTTAATGTTAAATATGTCAATTTTAAGATTTCTACTATGTATACAACAACAAAGCTAACATTAAGAGTAGTCATTGATCACTTAAAGCTGCAGCTACTGGCCTAAACGCTTATCCAGAATTAATATTTATATCCATTGCTTTTCGTTTCCGAGGAATCTCTTATGTGTGTCTGTCGTGTTCGATGAATTCAGGTCAAACATCTCAAACGATTTCACTAAGATTGTAAAATATCATCTGAAAACGAATTTTTTGCTTCTAACATTTATTATAGCAAAATCCGTACTATTCAGATTTTCATACCTTGAAAATGTGTTGCATTTGATTTATCGACAATGGCGTTCGTTCTTTTTTTATAATATCTAGTTCCAAATGTCAGACTTCTTTGATAGGGTAGTGGGCATAAGGTGTACCGAATCTCCACGAGCAAGGTTCCCCAAAATTCATAAGGCTATGTTTAGTTGAGATATTTAAAATTCAATGTTATTGTATTAACTGTAAACAACAATCAAGTGTACTAGGAAAACGCCAAAGTAGTTGTTTGTCGAGTGAGCGAGTCAAGTATTGAGAACCCGATAACATTCGTTTTCCTCCCCCTACATAAGGCTGGCCTATCATCGGCTAGTGGCGCAATAATGGCCTAACAGTTGACGCGCACTTATTCAAAACAAACTCAAAACCCTATCATTTTATAACTTATATATCAATCAACTTAAATGCAAGTGTTCCCAACGACTTTGGCGTTTTCCTAGTCTAGTTAGTCTACATGGCTAAGAAACCTTTATACTCCGAATGTTGGAGACCCGCGGGTTCAAACAACGGTCGGGATAGATTTTGTAATTTCTGGATTAGTTTATTATTTCTTGAAAATTATGGACCATGTTTTGAAATGCATACAATACTATGGAAAGCATAGCGAATTCAAAATACGAGTAATAATTGCAAAGTTCACTCAATCTCCGAGCGGAATTTTGGGTAACCTTGAGTGTGCAACATTCGATACACCTTGGTCACTGCATGCAAACATGATTTGAAAAATGATTGTTCAAAAACAAAAAAATCATTGTCGTTAAATTAAATGTGACTTTCTCATCCTAGTTTTTAATTAAGTATTTACTGTGAGTTTAAATCTTAACGGATTTTGCACGCTAAAGACTTTTACCGGATGTCTGTTTAAAATTTCAGCTCAATTAGTTTAGACGTCGGCCAATCTAAAGCGATGTCACTCACTCACAAAAAAAAACAGATCTTGTGCTATTTGATTTGCGTTGTAAGACTTAGTCGCTACGCTCCCTCATCTAATGATGCGGCTTTAAACGGCTAACAACTCAAAATTATAGTGCAATTTTCATTTAACAACAATAATACAAAAATAAGTTAGTTTCTCACCTTGAGACGGCAGCAGCACGCACACGGCTCCCACAAAGAAGGGCGCCCAGAGCTTCATGGTGTTGGTGGTGGTTGGCAAGACTTCTCAGGGGAACACTCTGATCATTACTGGGTTTTACTGGCCAAGAACACTTTCGCCTTAGAAACAGACGAAAAAGTTTAATCCTAATTAACCCTGACTGAAAAAATCATATTATTTTGAACGTTATTTCTGTTGGCTTATCAGTTATTACGTTTCGTTGCATTTGCTTTACTTTATCAGCCTGATTATGGAAAAGCATTTAATCGTTAAATTTTCAAAACATTAATCGCCTTACTAGTTCAAAAGAGATAAGGCTACCAAATAGCATTTTTTCAACATATTATGTTAAACAATTAATTATAATTGGATAAAGTAATTATTGCTCTCGGAGCTTTACGTTTTAAATTTATCATTCATTTTATAAATTGTGTGTATTTATTTTTATTTATTGCAACATGTAGAGGAATGTAAGAAAGGCACTTATTTTTTTCATTCAGCATAAATTTGTTTTATTCTGGGGAAAAATTTTCTTTTTGTAGCATCGATTTACTCTTCTCATCAAAACCTTAATTCTTGATCTTCTATAATGGGAAATGATTTGTCTTTTTGGTTGATAATAGCCGCATTATTTTAAAGTAACTCATTGAAAGTAAAGTTTAAATCATCCTTTTAAAACTCAACGTGTCAAATATCATCATTGCCACAATAAAGCCGAACGCAACGTCCATGTTTTATATAAGAACACATCATGGTTGTATGGGACTCTTACCCGCTCCACCCAAGTGCGTATTATATTCGGGGCCATGGAAAGTTGTGTGCTGTGTCTTAGTTAACAGAAAAATTAAAATTCGCGTTCGGTGGTTTCTTCTGCGAAAGTTTGATTATTCCCTGATTTGCTGTTCCTGATTTTTGTCAAACCGCTTGGTTGAGTAGGATCGTCTTATAAATCATTTCCCTCTTATTTTTTCTTAATTTGTCCTTTTTCTTCCTTTTTAACATTAATTGATTCTTTAATTAATTTCATTTTATCCAATTTAAATCAATTACCAAAATTATTGTCTTCTTGTGCATTGTTAATGAAATATTACTATTTAAAACTTTACTTAACTGTAGTTCATTATATATTTTTTTGTTTAGTTGTCTTTCTTTGGAAATCAGTTTTGATTACTAACAAGCTACGCAAAGCTTATGTACGTCATTGCTAACAAGGATAGACCACTGCCTCCTAGATGCTACTTGTTGCTCAGGAGCCACGACTAGCATTCTAGGAGGCAGTGGGATAGACGTTGAATTAGATGAGTGAGCGCAGCGAATGAAGTCAGCAATTCAAGGTAAACGGCGCTTATTCTGTCCCTGTGTTTGTGAGTGACTGTGTACGCCGAAAATCAGCCAAATCGCTGAACTGATTGCGCTGAAATTTTAAATTGACATCCGGTACGAGTTAACTGAGAACTGATAACAAAGTCAGCAAATCCGTTGCGATTTAAACGAACAAGAAATAATAAATTGAAAAATTATCTGTAAATCTGTAGGATTCATTTTAACGTCAATGGTTTTATTCTTCAAGAAGTCATTTTTTTAAATAATGTTTGTCTGAGAGTGAAGGCATGCAGGCGCAGTGGCCAAGGTGTATCGAATCTTGCACGCTCAAGGTTTCCCCAAAATCCGTTGGGAAATTGAGTAAACCTTGCAATCTTACGTACAGGCTATGTTTTCCACAGTACTGCATATATGCATTTTAAAACATATTCTATAATTTTTTTAAACAATTCGGAAAAAAATGTCGACCATTGTTTGAACCCGGGTTTCCAGCATTCCGGGTTTAAAGTGGGCAGACGAGTGAAGTTATGTGTTGAGTACGCGGGAACATTTGCATTCAAGTTGATTGATGTAATTATTCTATATATAAATAATTCTAAACGTAATGTAGGCTTCCAAGTAAGCCAATTTAGTTTAGTTTAATGTTAAGTTAGTATAATGTCAGTTAATAATTTCTAGATAAACCAAGAATGATATCTATCTTACAAAATCACAATCACAATATTTTACACCTAGGTCAACTAGGATATTACCGTTGGGTGTCTAGTGTTATTTTTTCATTCTATTGTTAGTTGGTAATACCGTTGAGTGACTATATTAGTCACTCAACGATAATACCATAACAATTAAATCGACTTTGATAAAATTATTGTATAATTTTGCAATGGAACTTGAAAAAGTAATGAGATCCCACACATAACAAAAACTTGTAAAAATACGACCAAACCTTACACACTCAAAAGAAATGAGATCTAAAAAAAGGGCCAAGCTCATCTACCCTTCCACATTTGCGCATTCTTAATTCATAAACGTACAGTGTCCCGTAACAAGATCCTTGAAAAGCTTGGCAAAATAGAATTCGTATGACCATTAGGTTTAAATTAATTAGAAAAAAGAATTTGGATGAACTATTACGTTTAAATTAATAGTTGCAAATTCTATTTTGCCAAGCTTTTCAAGGATGTTGTTACGGGACACTGTACGTTTAAGAGAATGCGCAAATGTGGAAGAGTAGATGATCTTGGCCCTTTTTTTAGATCTCATTTCTTTTGAGTGTGTAAGGTTTGGCTGTATTTTTACAAGTTTTGTTATGTGTGAGATTACAATCTATACCATGAACCTACGAGTATGTAGTCAAAAATCTGTTTACTTACACCCATGACTGATCTTTGCTTACATTTAGGCGCACAAAATATTACGTAATAATATAATTCAGCGATAGAGGTTTCTCACGTACTACGCATCGAGACTATATTTTGGGACGTACCTGGATCAAAACCCACACTTTAAAATCCTTACTGAAGTTTTCAGCGGTTGAGGTTTTCGTCCAAGACCCTGATAATACCCCCATAACATATTTTTCATCCGTACTGTGCTTTCTTCCTCCGGGAGCTCCACCAAATTTTCAATATTGTTCTTTATTTTTTTTACATTATTTTTTATTAAAAAATTTTCTCTGTAAAAGCGGCCTATAATAATAATAATTTATGGTCAAAAATCTCTAGTCAAATACACATTTTTAATTTTACCGCTTTCACACGCCTCATTAGACGGCGGTGGATGACGGATTTACAACATCAAGATGGCGGTGGGTGACCAAAGAAAAGATGGTGGCAAATGGCAATATCTGGTTTTAAGGTAAAATAATAGTTATTCATTATTGTAAGTAGATCTTCGTACTGTATAAATTTATTACTTGTAACTATTTACAAATTCTTCTTTAAAATGTAAAGTAGGCCTACACTAGCCTAGGCCTATTATGGGTTTATCCTCGCCATACGTAAAAAATACAAATTACAACCTGTTGCTTGTGTAGGGGCCCTAGGCCTAGGCCCTTTAGGCTAGGGCCGACAGGTTCCTACTAGGGACCTAACCGAATAGTGTTATTTGCCGTTCTTGGTCTCATTACTTGGTCTTGTTCTTATTCTTGGTCTGATTCCTGGTCTTGTTACTAGATTGCTTCATGCATTTTATCTTTAATTTATTTATGTAATTTATCGGACGTATCGTAAACAGCCGCCATGTTCTAGGCCTAGTACTAAGAACAAGATCAGGTGTCCTTTTCCGATTCTTGTTCTCATTCCCAGATTTCGGCGAGTCTCGATCGTGCGCTCGACTATTCGGATGCTACTAGCTACGTCATGGATATCATGACGCCTAACGGTGACGTAAAACGAGAATGAGACCAGGGAATGAACGCGTTTTGGCACTATTCGGATAGCTCCTAGGCCTAGGGTAGGGCCTAGGCCTACCATCTTTGGGCTAGGGCTAGGGCTACCTTACCTACTGTAGGGCCTAGGCCGCCCTACTTTTTCGGTTGGTGTTCCCCAACGTTGGAAAAGTAGGTTAGGTGGAGCTGGGGGTACGTGAAGCGCACATTTGTTACAATATTATAATTATTATTATTTAAACATTCGCGCCCCCCCGCCCCCACTCCCCCTAACCTAGGGCCTACTTTTCCCCTAATATTGCAGTCTTGAAAAGTTGGGGAACACCAACCGAAGAGTGCCCGCTAGCTATGGGTAGGCCTAAGCCTAGAGCTGAATCAACACGTTGGAAAGTTTGTAAAACGTACCTTAATAGGGGGCCTCAATTGAGGCCCTATGCCTAGGGGACTACATATTACTAGCTTACGTTACACGTAGGCATAGTCTTCTAGCCGTGTACAGCAGGCTTTGCCCTAGGCCTAGCGGTACCGGTACCTACTTGTTCGGTTGGGGGGGTCCAAATGCTTTTTGCGATGTTTTGCGTGAAGCGCGTTGATGTTAAATGAAATATAATACCAAGTAGGCCCTACATATTATAAAACATACGAGCTTCACGCCCCCCCCCCCCGCTCTCCCCCGACTTACGATTCGACCAAACAGAAGCAAATACTACTACATTGTAAAAAGCTTTTGGACTCCCCCAACCGAACAAGTTCCGGCCTAGGCTAGAAGCAGTTTTGGGCATTGGCCCCCTAGGTCCCGGCAACCGGGATCTGCAAGGAGGGAATTGTCAGAGTATGGCTAGAAGTACCGGTAGTAGTTTCATCCTCTCGCAGTTCGTCTCATCTAACTGGTGGCGAGGCATTTTTTCACCTTGCTCTGGAGCAAGGCACATCTAGGCCTAAGCGTTCCTAGTCACGGCTAGCTTCGTTGACGGGTATCAGTAGGAGGGAGGAATCCTTCTCCGTGACGAGCAAGCTCACTCGCAGTCGCATGTGTGGGAAAGTTCACAGATCTTCTCTAGTTTCTCACTTGATCACCCTCTTGTCCTTTTTGGGTTTCCTCTACCTTTGCCATAAGCTTAATAAAATTAGAGAATGTTGTAAGTTTCTCAACCCCTAGCCCTATCTGCTCTTCAGAGAGCCCGTTCCTATCAACGATTGTGTTACCCAAGAAGGAGTACCTATTTACCCAGATCTGTTTTCCGTACCGTACCATACTCTTGTATTTCCACATGTGATCGTGTCTACCTAAATAATTTGCTTTAACTAAGTAACTGTGAAGCTCACTCCATCCTTCATGGTCCCTAAACACTTGATCCATTTTTTAAGCCTGTCTATTCTACGCTGGTCTTCGAGCTTTCTCCCACACCAAATCCTTAACCATTTTGGTGACACTCTCTTAAAAAAATAAAATAAATTGTATTTAGAGTCTACCCACTCAGTTAGGCTATATAACTGATTTTCAGTGGGGGACACTAAATCAAAGCGACTAAGCCAACCCTGTAGGCCCCGACGCAGTCGAGCGAAACCACAAGATCGTATTTTTTAATAGGAACTATAGCAATCAGTAGTATGGACAGTGCGAATACCCGCGGATCAACGGCAGAATCAACAAGGCCGATTCAGAACAACTCTGAATTTATTGTGCTTCGTTTCTAGGACGGCTCCAAAGTCACCGTTTACAAACTCCTAAGATAAGAACTGATGTACTTAAGTCCAAATCTGAAGTTAAAAAACTTCTGACTTTGACGGGAATCGAACCCTGGACCTTCTGCATTTGAAGCAGATACGCTAATCACAAGACCAACGAGCCACACAACAGTCCTTACAGTGATGCCCTGTTCATTTACTTGATCTAGCCTAGGTACCCAAATTGTCCTTTTGTTCAATAGCCCTACCTTTCTAGAGCTGCCTTTCTTTGAACTTTTTCAAGACCTTTTTCCCCAATTCCTTGTATGGGTCCCACACCAAAGAGGCATATTCCATGCAAGGCCTTACCAGGGATTTGTAAGCATGCTTTTTGAGTCCCCCCCCCAGCCCCTTTTACTGACCTCATTACAAAGTTTAAGTACATAGGCCTATACTTTTTTAATTACTCCTTCTAGGTCTATGTGTTCTCCCCAGTCAAGGGTAGGGCTATAGGGTTGCCAACCGTCCGGAATTTCTCCGGACAGTCCTGATTTTGATGCCTTTGTCCGGAAAGAGGAATTGCCTCATTCCGGACGGCACTTTGTCCGGAATTTGTGAAAAAGTCATATTTGTACTACATTTTATTGAATTTTAGAGTATTGCAGTGAATTAGTGTTTTTTTCTCTCTAAAGTTGGTACATCAGTTGGTTTGGTAATTTGGAATAAAAGTTAGTTTCTTTCATGTAGCCGCCTTTTCGTAGTCCTACTCCTAGCTAGTCGTGCTCGTGACCTCTATGCTCGTGACTGCCCTGTCCCACTACCCCTCCCTAACCCCTTTGTATTGTATGCGCACTTGGCGAGGCGCAGGCACTACAACATGAGATTTCAGTTTAGTATTAGTCCGTTTGTTTAGCGACCGTGGCCAGACGTGTCGGCACTGAACGTACAGTGAGCGATTTTCCTGTGCTTTCTGTCGGATTGTTGCATCGTGAAATGGAACTGGTAGGCAATTCGCCTCCTAAAAAGAAGAATTAAAACTTGGATATATCCAAGTCATTGAATCTTTAAATTACGTATCCGGCTGTTTTGAAGGTTAAAAGAGTCCAAAAATTTTTCGCCTCCGGCGGCTGGGGCTTCGCCCCAGACCCCTTTGTGTGCCCACTAAAATTCGAGATTTGTCCGGAATTCTAGTTGACCCAAGTTGATAACCCTATAGGGCTAGGCTACTAGGAACCAGAGTCCAAGAGGCCTACCTAGGCCTAATTGATTAGATTAACTCTTTCCAGTTTCCTTCCCATTAGATACCCTACATAGTAAATGTTCCCTCCTATGATTTATTTTCTTGTGAATCTCACCCATTTGGGCCTACATTTACTATTGTTTAGGCTCATATCTCTGTAATTAGCAATTTCACAACAGACACAACAATATAGAAGGAATAAGTAGTGCTAGGTACCGCCTACCGGTAGGCTAAGCCAACATTAACATATAGGGCCTATCAAATTTCTCATGCGTCTGGTGGTCGAGAACTGCATAGGCTAGTACTGTAGGCTAGGCTAGCTGACCCTAGCACTGATTTTAGGCCTAGGCCCTGTACCATAACTTTTCACAGTGTGCTTTATGTTCACAGCCTGAGTGCAGCAGACGCACACATGACCAACCCCATTGGGAACTTGGGAAACTCAAACATGATCAAGAACAAGACTGGCAAAATAATAAACACATTTCCACAAATCTGCTCACTGCTCACGGTGATTTCAAAACGTCAGCTCAGAATTAGGTATGTAAGCGTAAATCAACAACGTAGGTAGCAGGAGGTCTAGGCCTACCCCAATTCCCAAAATATCATATGATGGTAGGACCTAGGTCTATATGAAGGGATTCTATGCCCCTACCAGAATTATCGTCAAGTCTAAGGTCTAGATCAAAATTGTCTATTTTTTTTTTTAGATTTTTTGCCTTTTTACATTGATTGTAGGCTAGACTATATCCATATGGTTTATGGTTGTCAATGGTACTTAGCCGTGTCTCAACGCTCCAAGTGCTATAGGCTAGACTAATATGTTACTTAGAGTCAACTATTGTCGGGAACTAATTTAGTTGCTAAATGCTAATCACTCAAAGCTGTCCAATGTCCAAAGGACATGAACATGATGACTAGATGGTAGCGAAACCTATTGGAGATAATTCACGTCGGCGTCTGCCATCTTTAGTCGTTAGCTAGTAGTCACCACGTCAACACTTTTGGGTTCGGTTGCTAACAGTTATACTCAAAGTGTAGGCCTAACGACTTCAAGCTTTGGATGCCAACTTACTACGTACGATACTTCCGGCAAATTATTCGACTATTTTATTTCGCCAACTAAGGAGCTGTGAGTCTGGGTCACGGTGTTAATACGTTAGGAAGACTGCCAAAGGCGGTAATAGTTGGCCAATTCTAACTTTACTTAGCTCTAGAGTGAATTTGATCCGGGTCGTGCAAAGTAGGTCTAGGCTAAAAATTGCAATATTTGGTTGATATTTAAATTTTAAACATTGGGTGTGTTATTTGAGAAATATTTGCCGGTTTTGGTCCCTTGACTATGATTTTTAAATATGTATATCTAGGCGAGGCCTAGTAGGCCTAGGAAGTAGTAACTCATGGATTTGGAAATGGATTTTAATTTCATAGGCCTAATTATTAATTTTTAAACTTGAATTTTCAAATTCACACACCCTGTTTATTTGCTTAATTTATTCACTTCAGAGTCTCATTCACACAATTACACCACATTGTGTACTTTGCAGACTGTATCTCATCCTTCAGACTTAGGCCTAGAGCTCAAATTATACATGTGTAACATCCCTCTCCCTCTATCCCTGGACTTGACATGGCATGACCGGCTAAGAAGTTGATGGGATAGACCTAGAGAGTAAAACATTATTCTTATCTGTTCTAGGAAAGATGTGGAACAGCGAGGAGGAGACTGGAACGTGGTGACGCCGCGGCAGGAGAGAAGATGATGGAGACGCCTAGATCTTCAGTGCCGACCCGACCCGAAGTTGGACGTGGCATGGATGTTGATGAACTAGGTTAGTGTATGATAGTATAGGTCTATAGGCCTTAACTCCTCAATGTTTTGTAAAATGTTAAATCTGGTGATGACAATTGGCCTAGGTAGTAGTGATGACATCGAGTACTCGACTCATACCCGACTCCTATTGGAGTCGATTCCTTCGAAAGTGGGTTGTTTTGTCAGATATTGGCGGTTTGTTTGAAGTTGGACTTGGACGCTGCTCATAGTGTTGGATTTCTTACACTGTTGAGTTGTGCGCATCTGGTGCTTTGATCCTTCCCCGTCCCCCTCGCCTACGCGCTAGCTATTGCTCCTTCCTCACTCTGTCTGTCTGTCTCTCTCCCTCCCTGACTCTGTCTCGACCTTGGTCTGGACATTGTAGCTGATTGTAGTGTAACTTGAACTGCTAGCTGCTTTGCTGATAAAAAGAATGAGATGGCACTTGTGGTCTCGTAATCTTATCTCATAACGTAAACAAAACAAAGCAGCGAGAGTCTTGGCTGGGCCAAGACTGACAATCGAGCTAGCGATACGTAGTTGGTAGCATGGGATGAGGGGGGGGGGAGACGGGCAGCGTTGTGCAACTAGAGTAGTGGGCTAAAAATTACTTTTGTGTAAAAAATTAAAAAACCAAGTCATCCTTACAAACTACCAATAAAGTTTTGATCTACTTACTGCCAAAACATTTGTTTTTTTGCTCTCTCCTGGAACAAATTAGGCCTGTAGGAGGGTGTTAAACATTGGCGAAGGTCAACTGCTTTTATCTTATCTTTATCGCCGATCGAAGAGTCAACTCCTACTCCATCGATTCCCAAGGCTCCGGAGTCGACTCCAATATTTACTACCCTATGTGTCATCACTACTAGGTAGGCCTAATCTAATACAATGTTCTACTTGGGATGCTGCTCATCAATTTTCATATCAATGTAGTGTAGTTAAATTATGAGCAAATGATTTCAAACTTGGGTAGGCCTAGAAGGATAAGGAAGCGTCTAGGTATGACTGTGTAACTGCTCCAATGCTTGATGTGTGCCCATTAAACGTGCCTAGGGAGGTAGGCTATTGGCTGGGTGAAGAGTGCCCTTGGGTGGGTGGGACACCAAAATTTTGCAAATGGTTTTTAGGCAAAATTTTCCAAAAATTGAGGAAACACATTTTTGTAACAAAATAACCACTTAAACCCTTAAGTCAAAAAACGTTTGGGAAATGGAGCGAAATAAGACTGTTTTTACTTTTATGTTTTTACTTTTAAGGCGAAATACAGGTAGGCTACAGTTCTATTGTTTTTTGCAAAATTTGGTCGAAATCTGCAGTTTTCCCCCCATTTTCCATGCATTTACTATGTTCTCGTGAGGAAATAGGCCACTAAAACACCTGCTGAAATACCGGTGACGTCACATTTCACACTAGTCGTGCAGGGTTGGCAACATAACAAATACAAACTGTAGAAACTTTGCTTTATGATCTACAAATTAGGGATGACGAAACCCGACTTTTTTACGACCCGGGTACCCGTCCACATTACCCGCGTAGTAACACAAAAAAATCGTGTGGGGTGTCTATTGAACTGTGAAGAAACGCGCTAATCAATTATCGTAATATCTCGGACGACATAATGCAGTTCTTTAAACAATGACGTGGCGATTAGGGATGACGAAACCCGACTTTTTTACGACCCGGGTACCCGTCCACATTACCCGCGGGTTACCCGGGTAGTAACACAAAAAAATCGTGTGGGGTGTCTAATGAACTGTGAAGAAACGCGCTCATCAATTATCGTAATGTCTCGGACGACGTAATGCTGTTCTATAAACAATGACGTGCCGATGAAGTAGTATTTCATAATCACGAAAGAGGAACAGCAGCGGGCCATTAAGATAACACTCACGCATCTGCTTTATATCTTGACACAGTCAAGTCAAGGTCACGACTCATGATGCGTTGGCGCGGGGCATGGGTGGGGGGACTGGAGCCCGAATTAGAGTAAACAAGATAAGGAAAGGTTTATCACCATGGGTGATAGCTTTTAAGTTTTGACTTCTAGCAGATTGAAAACATAAGTGATGTTGTGGTAATTATTTACGCAGTATAATCTCTGGAAGATCGCACGAGTGTTTAGGCTGGAGGGGGGGGGGGGGGCATACTCAGCACACTGCCACAAGTCGGCGGCATGAGTAAAGGACATTATAATTCAAAACAAAAACGCCGCCAAGCACAAAAGATATGAGAAAGCGCATGTTTACATTAGCCTTCCGCCTACAATGTGACACCTCAATTCAGGAACCGGGTTTTATGGGTAAACGGGTAGTGGAAACACGTACCCGTACCCGACTTCGTCGGGTGGGTACCCGTCGTCTTCCCTAGTGGCGATGAAGTAGTATTTCATAATCACGAAAGAGGAACAGCAGCAGGCCATTAAGATAACACTCGCGCATCTGCTTTATATCTTGACACAGTCAAGTCAAGGTCACGATTCACGATGCGTTGGCGTGGGGGGGGGGGGACTGGAGCCTGAATTAGAGTAAACAAGATAAGGAAAGGTTTATCACCATGGGTGATAGCTTTTAAGTTTTGACTTCTAGCAGATTGAAAACAGAAGTGATGTGGTAATTATTCACGCAGTATAATCTCTGGAAGATCCATATTCAGCACACTGCACAAGTCGGCGGCATGAACAAAGGACATTATAATTCAAAACAAAAACGCCGCCAAGCACAAAAGATATGAGAAAGCGCATGTTTACATTAGCCTTCCGCCTACAATGTGACACCTCAATTCAGGAACCGGGTTTTACGGGTAAACGGGTAGTGGAAACACGTACCCGTACCTGACTTCGTCGGGCGGGTACCCGTCGTCTTCCCTAGTACGAAGTACCAACATTTGAAACTTAACGTCGGAAAAAGTGCGGGAAATTTGAAAATACGCTAAATTTGAAAAAATTTGTTTGAAATACCTCTACGGTCAAAAGTCATTACAACGAACGCCAGGGGATCCCGCGATTATTTCGTTATAATGATTATTTCGTTAAAATGATCAGTCATTTTATTTTCGCTAAAAACAAGATCCTCGATCCCCAGAATACCAATGCAGCCACTGCGAGGCCTGTAACACGCTCGGGAGCGCGCTCGTCACTTCGCGCCTGCAGCCCGCGCTGCCCGCAACCCGCATTGCATCCGCGTGATGCAGGCAGCAGGCCTGCTCTCGCTAGGCGCGTAAGCCATGAGAGCGAGAGAGACAGCCGCGGGAATCGGAGGCACGACAATCTACTCGTCGTCGGGTCGAGAGCTCACAGCTGACCATGCACGTGCTTGGTGAATGAAATGTCAAGTTATCTGTTTTCACGGTCGCTGTGCCCCTATCGCCCGCGCTGTACTTGTGTTTCAAGATGTAAAGTATTTTTCACGTTGATATCGATCAATGCCGTGCATGAAGATCAGATTTCCCTGTACCTCTTCATTTACTATGTGAACGATATTTTCTACAAATTCGAATCGTGCTTGCGACGAGAGCACTTGCACCGACGATTGAACTGTATCCTTGAAGTCCCTAGGGAATGGTCGGGATCTCCAAGGTCGAATTCGGCTCAGCTGTTGCAACACGGCTAGCGGCGGCGTTTTATATCAGAGAATAAGACACGACAACTCAACTCATTTAATACTTGCGCCTCAGTTTAACAAGTGTTGTATTGACAGCATCATTGATTAAAAACAATGATCTTGCAATTATTATCGCGTAAGAAAAACACGGGACTGCTGAGAGAGAATGTGTAGTGTCTGAGCTGGCAGGCCGGTCGAGAGAGGAGAGTGACATCCACTGGCAGCGCGAGTGGGAGGGGAGGGGTAACCGGACTCGTAGGCAGCTGCCGGCGGGCGGGGAGGGGTCTGGTGAAGTGGCCGGCCGGCGAGTGAGGGGTAATGCTTCTGTTTACTGTCCGTGCAGCTCTTGCAGGCTCGCGTAAAGGCGATAGCTCGGCGGAAAAACCAATTCCTTGATTGGGAATTCCACAAAACCCTCGATTCAAAACAAAATTTTTGTTGCATTATAGTCATGGTCGAAAACATTAGTTCGTTCAAATGATCTTTTCGTTAATGCTATTTTTCGTTGTAACGACTATCATTTAACATTAGAAACATAAGGAATCGGGCAGGACCACAGTAATTTTTGGATATAATGATAATTTCGTAATAATGGCGTTCGTTGTAATGACTTTTGACTGTAATTGAATTTTTTATGACAAAATGGAGCCTTTATTTTGAGTTTTTTTACTGAAATTAAATATATTTTATAACGAAATGAAGACCTTTTTTGCTAGTTTCAGGGTCCCTAATTATGGCCTATGTTTAATATGCCAGTCTCTAGTTGGTCACTGTTCGCTCGTCGATGGTGTTGGGAAGGTGACTGGGTTGGCTTGGTCTGATTTAGAAATTTAATGTCCTTTGGCACTGAAAATCAGTTTTAGGCTATGTGAATGAGTGGTCTAAATACGATTTAAAAAAAAAATTATATGACTAACTTCATAGGCCTAAGTCACGGCTAGCTTCGTTTACGGGTTCAGTACGAGGGAGGAATCCTTCTCCATGACGAGCAAGTTCACTCGCATGTGCGGGAAAGTTCACAGATCTTCAGAATAGTGTCCCAGTCTACACAATATGGCTGAATGTGCAGCAGCTTGACGTCATTGAGCAGGGTACCACTTTTTTCACGCCTCAAATGCAATGCATTGAGTTCCTACTTCTCACTCCAAGTTTATTAAACTTAGGTCTATTAAAATACACTAAGTCTAAGACTTATTGGATGAGCGAAGCGAGTGAAGCGAAGACTTCAATTTCACTGACCCCCCAAAAAATTTAGCTCGTTTTTTTTTTGTTTGTTTGTTGTTTTTTTTTTTTTTTTTTCCGTCTGTTTGTTTGCTCTCTACCGGGCAAACGGCATATGCGATCTTGATGAAAATTTGACAGGACCTTTAAAATCTCTGAACTTAGACTTGCTGCGTTTTTGGGTACAATCGAAGAAATATTTCTCATGAATATCGTACTTTTACGATTTTTTAAAAATTTTTGTGCGATATTTTCGTGCCATTTGGGCCAATTCTGAAAGGCTACAACGTTCATATTATACCTGGACATCAAGGTTATGGTGATGTAGTACTAGTGAGGTAAGTCGGTAAATTTACCGGTCAGAGAATTTACCGTAAATTTACCAAGCATGTCGGTAAAATGGTAAAATTTTAAAAAAATTACATCATTATATTCTAAAGACTAATCTAGGTGCCCGTTAGGTCACTGCAGCCAAGCCGCGGTGCGCTACACACTCAGGCACCTTAATATACAGCAAGCAGAGTTGGGGTGATTTCGAGGTGTCACCCAGCTGTCATGAAACGTGATGTGAACTTGAAAACTATCAAAATCGAGGGGATTTAGGTGTCCGACAACACATGCCAAATTTGGTTGGGGTACGAGCATTCTTTCTTGGTGAAAAAATGACTTGAAACATGCTCAAAATCACTTTAAGGATGTTAGTTACTACTGGCTACTACTACTACTACTATCTAATTCGTCAGTTTCAATTGCCCAGCGATTCTGACCAAACGGGTGGGCCTACAACGTTCATATTTTACATGGACATTAAGGTAATAGTGATGTAATTCCCTTTGAAAGAAAAAGTAAAAAAAAAAATGCTGGAAGGCTTCCAAATAAAGGTTTTAAAATAAGCCTTATACAGGCATACAATCAACAAGTAACTATAGTTACGTGACAATAATCGCCTACATTGTTTACAAAAAGCAAGTCTTTAGACCACTATATTTTTTCATTCTATTGTTAATTGGTAATACCATAGCAATTAAATCGACTTTGATAAAATTATTATATTTTAACAAATAATTTTGCAATGGAACTTGAAAAAGTAATGAGATCCCACACATAACAAAAACTTGTAAAAATACAGCCAAACCTTACACACTCAAAAGAAATGAGATCTAAAAAAAAGGGCCAAGCTCATCTACCCTTCCACATTTGCGCATTCTTAATTCATAAACGTACAGTGTCCCGTAACACATCCTTGAAAAGCTTGGCAAAATAGAATTTGCATGACCATTACGTTAAAATTAATTAGAAAAAAAGAATTTGGATGAACTATTACGTTTAAATTAATAGTTGCAAATTCTATTTTGCCAAGCTTTTCAAGGATGTTGTTACGGGACACTACGTTTATGAATTAAGAATGCGCAAATGTGGAAGGGTAGATGAGCTTGGCCCTTTTTTTAGATCTCATTTCTTTTGAGTGTGTAAGGTTTGGCTGTATTTTTACAAGTTTTTGTTATGTGTGGGATAACAACCTACACAACAAGAATGCAGTGGAAATAAGTCAAATATCACTTAAAAAATTAAATTAAATTTTCCATCGTTAAATTCTAAAGACTAATAAGAACTTACACAACAAGAATGCAATAGAAATAAGTCAATTTTAACACTTGGAAAAATTCTATCAATAAATCTGAATAAGAGCTTTTCTGTGCCTAGACATACTCCACTATTTCATTAGCTGAGTAGGCTAAATCATTAATTCAAATCTAATTAATATTTTTATTTTAATTATTTATTTAACCAAACGTACAAAGATAATTAAATAAATACATTATTGTTTAGTTTGTTCTTTGTATGGAACAGTAAATAAATATAAGGGTGAATATATGCTCTTTTAATTGATATACACCTTCCTCATCACAAAAACTATTTACGTATAATATGATTAATATGCTAATATGCTTAATATGGCTAAAATCAAAATTTTACCGATTTTACCGTTTTTCATTAAATTTACCGGTAATTTTACCGGTAAATTACTTGAGTTTTAAATTTACCGTAAATTCACATCACTATGTAGTCCTTTTGCAAGAAAAAGTTGAAAAAGTTAGCCAGAATCTATAGAAATAAAGCTTTTAATATGTTTTTTACGGTAAATAATACCAATTGACAAGAAACAATAGATACTTGACAACAATCACCTACAATGCGTAGTCAACAAAACAAAGCACTTGCAAAAGTAAAGATATCCCACGCAAACTAAAAACTTTAAAAAGCTCATCCATCAACGCGGCGGGACTTAGCGTTTTCCTAGTAATAATATTAATTGAGCGAGCGAAGCGAGCGTCTCCACTTGACTCTTATGGCTCGAATGTCTGTTTTTTTTTGTTTTTTTTTGTTTTTTTTTTTTTTCTGTTACTGCTTCGATACAGGTCGCACCGTTTTTCTGATCGACCTGAAATTTTGCACACATGTACATACCACCTAGGCGGGTTGCTGTATAGTTTTTGAACAAAATCCGATCGTTGGTTATAAAAAATAAAAAATAAAATAAAAAAATAAAAATGTTCCGATCGTTATGAAATTTTGCAGGGTCAATAAGTACAACATTCTCTCCTATTTTCCAAATTTTCAGCTAAATCGGTCAAGACCTTAAAGACTTATTGGTTATCATATTTCGAAAAATGATGTTAAAAATGAAGGTGGCAGTGAAGATACAAAGATACACTTTAGAAGGCATGACGTGAATTAGAACAATGCAAAGATGTTGGAATAGTATAAAGTGTACAATGTCAATATCCAGTTAGGCCTACACTGTGTGGTGGGCTTTATGGGAATGTCGCACTCGGGTCATGTTGCACGTACCGGTGCTCGCTCAACAACGCGTCCAACTGAGCGTTTTCCTAGTAAATAATAATGTCAGACCCCTATTCCAAATTACCAACATGCGTCAGGTGGGGGGTGACGATTCACCATTTTCACGGGCTATGGCTTATTATCAGTGCTGGCTAGCCAGGCTCAGCACCTCATCTTCTTTGCTGTCTGTGAAGACCAGCATTTCCTCTAGTTCTCACCTTTTTTTCTGTCTTCCCAGAGTTTTTCTTAAAATAAAATACACTTATCGATATAAAAAATAATATAGGCCTACTCTTATCAGATTCAATATCGATGAGTGACCTTCTCTTTCGATTACCCAACTCGTTAAGCTAATCTATTTTGTGTTTTCTTTTGTTACAGAATGAAGACGACCTTCTTGTGTGTGCTAGTGTATATGGCCTTGGTTAATATAGTAGGCCTAATAATAATGGACACCTGGGCCTATGCTAAATTTCTTAAAGTTTACTACCGGTAAATCAATCTCTCAGTTTTTACTTTTAAAATAAGAAATTGAATCAATATTTCAATTTTCAATTAAAAAACTAGTTGAACTTATTAACCTTGGAATTTTGAAGTCGTTTAGGCCTAGGCAGCAATTGATACGTAATAACAGACCGAGGCCAAGAGTAGGTTTTGATTTATTCACTTTACTGCGCAGTGTTTATTATAATGATACTATACAATCATTTACAATATTCAAAGGTAAAAACATTTCCTCAAGATTAACGGAAGAAAGGCAAATAACTGTGTGATCCCTACGAGGGAGATATTGATCATTGTTTTTCGTGTCTGTGGATATCTTGTTTGTGTGGACCTCCTGGCTCGGGGCTATGCAGTCGTCAGCGTAGCCACTCTACCGTGTGAGATCGTCTTCAGAGCTCAACGCGACTGAACGTGGTGAGTGTGTTGCATTGATACATCCTCCTCCATTACCAAGTGATTTCTCACGTGCATACCGCAATGCTATTTTGTGATCGCATAATGAACGCAGTCCAGCCAAGACGCCCCCACTTAACATTAACTAGCCGTTTGGCATCTCCTATTTATCACCATATGTCCATACCAATGATATTTAACATCTAGGCTTATAGTAAGCTAGATCCCCAGTCTCCAATACGTCCGTACAGGTGTGAGCATAGCAAATTGAAGTGTCAATCTGACCTA
The DNA here is from genome assembly GCA_024449915.1 of Sweltsa coloradensis. NCBI lineage: Eukaryota > Metazoa > Arthropoda > Insecta > Plecoptera > Chloroperlidae > Sweltsa > Sweltsa coloradensis. The sequence continues at coordinate 262,317 of JAMZAV010001156.1, read as the reverse complement.
ATCAAGATGGCGATTTGGCGTTTCAATTTATGCTTTAGGCCCTACATTATGTTTTGGATGCGATTAAGTATTTTTCTGTATTGTTTTGATATGGTTTTAGTTGTGCAGCATGGGAATGCACAAACAGAAAAAACAATAATAAGTTATTGCACAAGGGAGTTTAGTAATCATTTGGTGTAAATGGCTAATATGCTCACAGTCTGTCAACCTGACAGCCATATTGAAAAATATTTGGGCTACAAATTGCTCCCATCTACTTTAACATGCAAGCTGACCTCTTCAAGATGGCTTTAAATTGTCACGGAAGTAGACCAATGACTGGGGATCTAGACTACTATGGATACTATTTAAATATCATTGGTCCATGCCATCTCGACCGTGTCCTTCCCATCCTGTCTGTTAACCTCTCTACACCCAGCATTTCTCTAATGTCCGTATTTCTCATTCTATCCCTTCTCGTCTTACCCACATTGCTCCTCAGGAATCTGAATGGCTAGATTATATCAATGGGGCATTCTTTATGACTAGGCTGACATCCCCTGCGCACCTTTCTTAATTGTTGGAAATAAGGACCATTGTTAAATAAAAATAAATAAGTAAATTAATATTTTATAGTCCACTCGTATTTAGAGTCTAGGCCTACTGATTGATTTTGTTATGAGACTTGTAGTGAGGGTTCACCTACGGTACTTTATTTTACAAACAAATATACTTTTCTTTACAACCAGATCCCAAAATGTAACTTACTTAGACCTACCTACTGGGATTAACCCTATGCCAACATCTAATACATAAATAAAAATCTTATTTTAGGCCTACCATTCTACTTATCATATTCTTACACTTAGGTTTAAGTAAACTCTCGGTGTCCTATAGTATTTGATTATTTTGTAGTTCCAGGTTGTCGGTGCGTGGACTTCAGTAAAGCCTCGACGCAAGGTGGACTGGATCATCTGACGGATGAGACAACAGCGACCTTGTACATGGTGAGTGGAAACCTAAGCAACACACACAATGGCGAAGTCTGGTGCTTTCTGCGCAGATAAGCTCAAGCCTACATGTATTATTATGTTCTAGAGACAGTTTCGCGATAGCAAGCGACTGATCTCCAATTTCAGCGTAATGCAGATTTCTTGGTGTTTTTATAAAATTTATAGATACAGTATAGGCCTAACCTTGGTCCAACGATTTTTAAGGGACTGAGTAAAAAAAATCTTGCAGGCGGGAAATCGTTCCAACGAGGAGCACACAAAAATTAATTTTGTGATACAGTATACGTGGTCTATTTTATTGGGGTAGCGCCTAAACACGCGTCAGCTGGTAGCGATTGCTACTGGTAAGTAGGTCTCTGCGCGGGTGTCACTTCAGAGTTCAGAGTTTCGTGTGATGATGCAAGTTGCAACGCGTCTGTCTTGTAGACAGTCCTATCAAGACAGGCTCGCTCTCACTCACTCCACGCCTGCTGCGCAGTGCTCCTGCGCTTTGGACTAGCAAGTCAGCTGGCTCGTGAGTTGAGACAGGCCCGCCCGGCTTGGTCGATGCACTCGGATGGGAGTCGCATGTGTAATATTTTACGTAAATGTTCCGTTTTGTTTTTGTTTTTTCGAGAGTCTTTGCAGCGGAGTAATAACTAATGAAATTTTGGAATTTTGATCAGGGGACTTACAAATTTATCGTTCGAGGTGGGCGTTATCTTTGGCGCTTTTAAAAGATGTTAAGGCGGGAAAATTTAACGTTGAAACGTTAAATTAAATTAAACGTTGAACGTTAAATGGGAAAAAGAAGGGGCAGTGAAATCGGCGTTGGGGACGGGAAATCGTTGCAGCCATGATCGTTGGACCGAAGTTCTACTGTAGTAATTTTATTGTCAATCGCAAATTTCAATGGGGCCCTACTTCTCGTACAACTAGGGCGCTGGTCCAAAGCATATGACACTAGGGGAACGTGGGTTTAAAGGGGTATTTAACCGCTAAACTCAAAAAATATATTTCATTCGGGCTAACTAGTAATGAATTTAGCAATTAACAGAAAAATTATTGGGGCCACCATGACCTCCCAAAAAATTGTCAAACATTACATTTTTCGAGCTAGGTCCCATCGGCAAAAATCTCCCATAAGAAATAACATGGGGACGATCTTTATGCCCCGTGACCTTGGAGGATTTTGATCCAAAAAAATATTGGCCATTATTGACGTACTCGACAGCCTTTTCTGTAAATTCTCTATATTTTGTTTTGTATAGATTGGAGAAGGGTTGACAGGTTGGGAAAGCATAGAGAACATAAAACCCAGCCTGAAGGGCTGGGGGCGACAAAACTTTTCACCTGCTGATGACAACTGCAGCTAATTTAAAGTTGTTAGTTACCTTAATCCACGACGCGTTTCGTCCTTCTGGGACTCATCAGGCGGATGGTGGCCACTAAAAATCAGCTAGCTACATGCAAACAAAACTCACAACACATAACCAAACCTGTGGTAGGGCCACGCAAGAAGCAAATTCTGCATGCATGTTGTCATCATCAGCAAGGTTACTTCACACACCATTCATACTGGGGCACACAGTCAGCACAAACAGTAAGGGGGCTTCCCTCCCAACTCTGGTGCTCGGGAGACAAGAAATCCATGACTTACCCTGGATTCGAACCAGGACCCTTGGCAACAAGAGAAAAGCTGCCCCTCCTGCTGTTGCTGGGCAAGGGTGCCTCTTCATTCATTCTAAGAGAAAGGGTTAGAGATAGGAAGGATGGAAAGTCACAACACAGCACAACCAGTGAGGGGGCTTCCCTCCTAGACTCTGGTGCTTGGGCGACAAAAGAACCATGTCTTACCCTGGATTTGAACCAAGACCTGTGGCAACGAGAGAGGCTGCCCTACTAATTGTGACTGGGATTCGAAAACGAAAGGAAACAAAACTACAAATTGCAAGCTCTTGGCTATAGCACAGGCACATGTGCTATACTAGCTCTTGGCTGCAGGTGAAGAGGTTGAAGGAAAAGACGAGTAGGGTCTAACAGGTTCATCACCTGCTAGGCCCCCCCAGCAGGACAAGGAGTCACTTGTAAGGAACAAGGAAACATGGACCCACCAGAGGGTGTAGAGTAGGCTCGCCCATCTCGACCCCAAAGGTGAAGAAAGATAGAAAGTGATAGAGGTGTCAAAAGACTGGTTTGTTACAAATAGGAAAAGGCCAATCGGCTAGTTTAGTATAGATTGGAGAAGGGTTGACAGGTTGGGAAAGCATAGAGAACATAAAACCCAGCCTGAAGGGCTGGGGGCGACAAAACTTTTCACCTGCTGATGACAACTGCAGCTAATTTAAAGTTGTTAGTTACCTTAATCCACGACGCGTTTCGTCCTTCTGGGACTCATCAGGCGGATGGTGGCCACTAAAAATCAGCTAGCTACATGCAAACAAAACTCACAACACATAACCAAACCTGTGGTAGGGCCACGCAAGAAGCAAATTCTGCATGCATGTTGTCATCATCAGCAAGGTTACTTCACACACCATTCATACTGGGGCACACAGTCAGCACAAACAGTAAGGGGGCTTCCCTCCCAACTCTGGTGCTCGGGAGACAAGAAATCCATGACTTACCCTGGATTCGAACCAGGACCCTTGGCAACAAGAGAAAAGCTGCCCCTCCTGCTGTTGCTGGGCAAGGGTGCCTCTTCATTCATTCTAAGAGAAAGGGTTAGAGATAGGAAGGATGGAAAGTCACAACACAGCACAACCAGTGAGGGGGCTTCCCTCCTAGACTCTGGTTTTGTAATTTGGGCAAGTAGTTCGGTCAACGTATGCTGATTACCAAGATGGGGTGTGATTTTGGAATGCATATTTTTGCGTGTTTGAGGGTATATTTGGGCACAGTTTCAAGACACGATGTTATAAAGGGGCATTTTAGATTGATACTATGCTCTAGTATCTATGTGGACCAAAAAAGAAGCAGGTTAAAGCCGATTTAGGAAATTTTCCAAAACACCAATTTTCGCTTTTTCTGGATCAAAAAAATTAAAAAATTCGTGTTAAATCACAGTTACAAGATATAATTTTTTAAACGGTCATTTAAGTGTAGTATTGTGCTATAGATCACGTGGTAAAAAATAATTTTTGGGGTTTTTAGCCCCTTTAAGTTCTGCGTAAGGCACGTGTTTTTTTGTTATTGTCCTTCACCCTCATCTATCCCTCTTTATCTCGATTAGCAGTATTGCAATAATTGAGACGTCACTCAAATCTTGCTCAAAATTCAAGAATACTTTTTATAAAATCCCGCTCGACTTCAAAAATTCCTGCTCACACAGCCCTAGATATTACTGATTAATAATAAAAATGATACATAGCTTATCCAGGGCTGCCGTTTTAACGGATTTTATCCGTTTTTACGGATATTTAGGGTGCAAAACGGATAAACGGATTTTTAGTCTTATTTACGGATATTTCGTTAATTACGTTTTCTATGCTTATTTTTGTATATTTGAATCTGCGCGGGCTAATTTCGATTGTAAACATTGAAGGCGGGGCGATAATCGATTCGACTTTCGATAGGGGGCGGAGCAAGGGCGGAGCCATGTCCTAGACATTGTAGGAACTGCTTCTGCCAGAACAGTTGCTTTTGGGAGTGGGAGGAGCCATGAACAAACAATGAAGATTGGAGCCTACAAAATTGTTTTCTTTCGTTTTTGTTTATAAAGTTTGGATTATGTGATCATAAACGTGAAAAATAGAATTGGTATATGATTAAAATGTTATTAACAAGTTCTGCAAGACTGCAATGTTATTAATAAACACAACACATGGGCCTAGGTCAAAATTGTGATGCAACATTCCTAGGGCCTAGCCTAGGCGGCTAGGGCTAGGGGCTAGGCCTAAGAATTTTTTAACCAGGTCAGATTTAAAACAGATTTTCTGTAAATAAGTAACATTTTACATTTTTATGCAATCTTAATTAAAGCAACCACGGGCGTTTCTGGCTCATTTATTCTCGTCTGTGCATAGGCCTAGGCCCTAGCAACTTTTAGGTTATGATGGTAACAAATATAACATAACATTTAGCCATTTTCATAGTTTGATCAATGAAATTAACGTTTTTAGACTTTTCACGGATTTTCACGGATTTTTAACGTCCTCCAACAGGTTTTTTTTTAAATGTCAGTGGCAGCCCTGGCTTATACACCTATATAATTAAATCAATTATTTTTATATTAGCATTGTGCAACCCTACTAGTGACTGTGATGCGCATTTCAGGAATGAGAAGAACCTGTACGATCGTCAAGGAGACCCTTCGAGATCATTCCACATCGTATGTCGCAGCTTACGTGTGATTCTTCAACTTCAGCGTTTTGGACATTTTGCCGCGTACGCTCGTGTCGCACAATAATTGATGTGTGTAAGTCAGTTCTTGGAACAGTTGATTTATTCCTAATCCTTATATTCTCCCTTATAAGAGAGTTATCCTGCATGTTTGGTAGGTGCTCGACTACTTGCCTAACTATTTCATTTGTTGACGTAATTTAAAAAAGTTTATTACTTCCTTATATCTTGCAGTCTCTAGTTATCTGACACGGCTGTTGTCAGTGAGTGAAGTGATGATATCGTTAAGCTAGTGGTCATGAAGAAGCATTTAGCATGTTCCCAGCATGTTCACTAGCACACACCACAGTTCACCTTATTGTATTTATTCAAATAAAATAGGCCTAGTGAAAATAAAATAATGTAATTGTTAAGAATGCGGTCCGATTCATAAATCAATATTGATAATAGTTTAACTGAAATTGCTAGCCCTACAAACCGGCATTGGAACCCCTTTAATTTAATGGCGGCAAGTTCAATGTTTTCCGATGCTTGCTTTTCTTTGGAGTAAACTGTGGAGTGAACCCTAGTGTCCCCTGGTAGTGGGCGTGGTGTATGTCAGTATGGTACATGATACTTGATCTCAGCTGCTCTTATTGAATTCCCTTGTTCCGAGTAAACAACATGGAAATAAAAAGAATCGAGAATGCAGCAAACAACTGGAGATTCAAACGTTGACCTAGTGAAGTGATCAATCTGGTTAGCAGTTGTTAGGCCGACAGATTGTGGTAAGTGGTTCACTGTGAACTTTGTTTGTCTGGAATAGTATAACCATAGGCCTCGTAGATTGGCTACATTAAGCAACAGTAAACCCTCCGTAATGCGAACTCGGCTTCTATGAATTCTGTCATAATGCAAACCAGTAAGGTAGTCACTCTCAGCCACATTAATAGGGACCTCCATGTTAGAAAAATATATTACAAATTCACGTATTATAAAGCATGGAAAAGGCCAACCGGCTAGTTTAGTTTAGATTAAGGGTTGACAGGTTGGGAAAGAATAGAGAACATATAGCCCAGACTAAAAGGCTGGAGGCGACAAGACTTTTCACGTGCTGATGACAACTGCAGCTAATTTAAAGTTATTTGTTACCTTAATCCACAACGCGTTTCATCCTTCTGGGACTCATCAGGCGGATGGTGGCCACTAAAAATCAGCTAACTACATACTACAGACAAAACTCACAACACATAACGAAACCTATGGTAGGGCCACAGGTGCCGTTTCCCAGGCTGTGTTAAGGCATCTTATCTGTTACACATGGTGGAAGTGCCGGGTCATTAAATGCGAGTGTGAGAATAAAACCGTTGTTAATTACTCGTCGGCAGGTCATAAGTACAAAATCACGATTTTTGTTGTAAAACCAAGGCCTCCGCCCAACTAAAATTTATTTTATTTTTTTAATTTTTTTAAATTTTTTTTTGGATGAGCGAAGCGAAGACTTCAATTTCACTGACCCCAAAAAATTTAGCTCGGGTGTTTTTTTTTTTTTTTTTTTTTGTTTGTTTTTCTGTCTGTTTGTTAACTCTCTACCAGGCAAACGGCATATCCGATCTTGATGAAAATTTGAGGGGACCTTCGAAATCTCTGAACTTAGAGGTGTATTGTTTTTGGGTACAATCGAAGAAATATTTCTCATGAATATCGTACTTTTACGATTTTTTTTTCGATTTTTAGTGCAATATTTTCGTGACATTTGGGCCAATTCTGACCAAACGGGTGGGGCTACAACGTTCATATTATACATGGACATTAAGGTTATGGTGATGTAGTATCTTTTGAAAGAAAAAGTTGAAAAAGTTAGCCAGAATTCATAGAAATAAAGCTTTTTGGATGAGCGTAGCGAGCGAAGCGAAGATTCCATTTCACTACACTGGAGAAAAAAATCCGGAATGTTTTTTTTTTCTGTATTATTGTGTGTCTGTTAGCACGATTCCGGCTAAACCAATTCTCCAATTGCGATAAAATTTTATGGAGGTCTTCGAAATCTCTGAACCAAGAACTGCCACGTTTTTGAGCGCAATCGAAAAATTATTTCTCATGAAAATCGCAATTTTACGATTTTTTCGATTTTTAAAAAAATTTCTTCGACTTATAACATCTACATGCTTAATCCGATTTTCATGATTTTTTTACAGAACCTTAATTTTATGAATTGAGATATTCGTGTGAAATTTGAGCACAATCGAAAAATTATTTCTCATGAAAATCGAAATTTTACGGGTTTTTTCTTTTTTTAAACAATTCTTTGACTTATAACACCTACATGCTTTATCCTATTGTAATGATTTTTTTACAGAACCTTAATTTTATGAATTAATATATTCGTGTAAAATTTGAGCGCAATCAATAATTATTTCTTATGAAAATCGCAATTTTACGTTTTTTTCTTTTTTTAAAATTACGATTGATAATAATTTAAAAAAAAAAATTAATTTAATTTAATTTAAAAAAAATCTTCGACTTAGTAATAATTTTTTCACAAAACAACAGAAAATCCGCATAACACATGGCAGGTCAATGCACCAATTACGCTCATCCAACAACGCGGCGGGACTTAAGCGTTTTCCTAGTAATATAAGTTTTTTTGACTTTTTGTGCGATATTTTCGTGCCATTTGGGCCAATTCTGACCAAACGGGTGGGGCTACAACGTTCATATTATACATGGACATTAAGGTTATGGTGATGTAGTACCTTTTGAAAGAAAAAGTTGAAAAAGTTAGCCAGAATCCATAGAAATAAAGCTTTTAATATAAGTTTTTTACGGTAAATAATACCAATTGACAGGTAACAATAGAAACTTGACAACAATCACCTACAATGCGTAGGCAGCAAAACAAAGCACTAGCAAAAGTAAAGATATCCCACGCAAACTAAAAATTTTAAAAAGCTCATCCATCAACGCGGCGGGACTTTAGCGTTTTCCTAGTTTTAGAAAATGGGGCTTAAAACGTTTAAACTTCAAATTTTCAAGGGGTTAAACGTGTAGGAAATTAAACGCTTTTTCCCATCCCTAGTGTGCAGATTGGTAAACTAGGAAGTGTATTATGACTTCAAATAGAACGGCCCGACCACGGCTCACGGCTCCTCAATTATTTCCCAAAACGATCAATAATCGAAAGGCTCACCCGTCTGAAATTTGTAATTAACCACTCACTCTGCAGAACTTTATAAAATATTTCCAGTCAAGACTATAATCGCTTTATTCCGTGAAAAATTCGCCCACTGCGAGATCTACAACACGCGCAAGGCATGAAGTCCGAAGCGCAATGCATCGCTACTGCCTTGCTGCAGTGTAGGCAACTGGCATGGTGTGCAAGTGTTGCCAGGCGGTCGCTTTGCCGGCGCGTACTGTAAAAACATGTAAAACGTGGCACCCCATGCAAGTAAATAAAGGCTGTGTAATTGAAATTTAGCCCTCAATTTTATTTTGGCACATTCTAATGCTTGATGATCTCTCGTATTAGTATTATAATTTTGCGTTTTTTCTTGTTCAATTTGGATTTTGATATGATAATCGATTTAGGTCTATGATTTCGATATGATTATCGATTCCGCGCCTCCGATTATTGATCACGATTTTCACATTGAACGGCAAGTGACAACCCTATGACAAATAAGTAATATCAGACCCTTGATCCAACAATGAAGTCTGATAGGGGGTTGGAGGATCCCACCACACTCTAGGGTGCCCGGGTCTCCCTCGTGTTCCCTTCTTATCCCCTGCATCCTGTTTACTGTCCTCCTTCACCCTCATCATGTGTACGAACCATCGCAGACATTTTGAGCCATTCATTGAATTTTTTACTATCTCCGTCTTTATGCATAGGTACCATAGGCCTACTATTAATGCAGTACGACACTATACACACACAGCGACTGTAGAAATAACTACCAGACTAGAGGGCTGGTTGTTAGTGTTACTCAATTGGATTGCTCTTCTATGTTCCATGTTGTTTTCTCGGTGCCACCCACAACCTTCTATTTCCCCGTTAGGCCTATTGGATGGATCACAAAATCATGACAATAGATCTCAATTTATTTACAGTCACAACTTAAGTCTACATTTGTAACCACAGTTATTTATAGAAAATTCATATTACTGTAGGCCCACACAACTCTTGAAGTTGTTCTAATTTTAAGTGAATTCATTGCTTCTTTGCTTGCTATTTGCTTCACATTGTCAATATAATTTTAACATTTCATCAGCGTTAACTCTAGTTTTTAAAGCGTTGAAAGAACTGCCCAAGTGGGTAGAATATTGGCTGACGCAATGTCATACAATGCTTTCATTTCATCTATGGCATTAGTTGAGTAACTGAATGAGTGAAGATATCATTATCAAATATTAGCTGCTTTATTTTGTGATCCATCCATGAACTTGTGAGTGATGTGCGCAATACTTTATGCCTGAAACTGAAACTTATTCACATAAACAGCATCATGTGAGTGTGTGTACTGTGTAGGGCCTACACTGTACAGAGGGTATTTTCAAAAGATTTAAGTTGAGGCCCATCCATCAATCTAGTACTAATGTTGAGACGTTTGTTCCAAACCAATACGGAATATATTTTACACATTATTCATGTCAATGAAAAATTTTAATTGTAGATCTTTACCCATTTTTTTTATTTCCCGGACTGGCCAACTATCTTCATTCTAAACTTAATGCTTATAGTAGGCAGGCTAATGAGTAGACCTGTTTGACGCGGCCCTATAATTCTGCACAAGAGAGAGGCCTAAGCACTAGACAGGCTACTTTTGTTTAGGTGTAGGGCCTAGACCTAGCTAGAATAGAATAGAATGTTGCTTTATTTCCATTAAGTATTGCATACATAGTTAGTTTTATGTTTACATATAACACAGTTGACCCCTAAGATAATAAAAGTAGGCCTACATCTAGTAGTTAGGGTAGGCCTATATGGAAAGGAAAATAACACCTAGGCCTAGCCTCTGCTTATTGGTAGGTTAAAACTAACAGTATAGCCATGATTTAGGTCTAAAGCTTCCAAGGTTAAAGGCCTAAACTGTGTATCAACTATAAAGAGGGGTACATTTCTAGGCCTAAATCTTAGCAAAGAGGTGTGTCTAGTCCTAGCCGTGTAGGCCTAGGATTAGAACCTAGTCCTCCGCCTACCCCTAGAGTTAAACCCAGGCCTACTTTTTACGATATGATCTTGTGAACTGAGGAATAATAAATTATGGTGGCCTAAACCTGAGACTAAATTTAAAAAAATGCTTTCTAGAGTAAAGGCTTTGGGTTTATAATCATTCTAAACCCAAAGGTATAGGGATGATGACCACCGTTTTCCGAAGTCCACACATCCTCTAGCTAGGACATAACATAGGACAATATAACAGCCTTCCCTAAAAAGCAGCTGGCTTCCTTCTTGACCTACATTGTCTTTGGCTAAGCCCATTCTAAAAAATAACATATTTTTCAAGGATTTTGAAACCCGTACAGGCGTAAAAACCCGTTGAAGTCCATTGCGCCAACCACACTTAGGTTACAGCTTGTCCCACAGTTCGCGGCGCTATCTGTTGGATTTTTCGGAACTAACTAAGCCCCGCCTTTGACTAGTTGTCCATTTTCTTCATTTTAACAATAACTGCGAATCATTAACTTTACGCACCCGCTTTTTATCATACTTTCGGTCATATTTTATCTTTTTGACAGGTTCATTAGCTAGGCCTAGGCCTATCTCATCTTCGTTAATTGTGAGTGGCTTAACCCTTTCCAGTACAACAACGCCTCTGGGACGTGATAGATCGCCGTGACGCTCCGTACAACGACGTCCTGGGGACGTCGTTGGTGCGCGAGTTCAAATAACCCGCCATATCTCCGGTACCAGCAGTCCTATCGAGTTCAAATCTTTACCGCTAGATAGCAGAAGGTTCCGCGTGTAAGAATATCAAGGCGACTGCATTACCGGCGTGAAACGCGCATTGATACATCGATGAAAAACATCCGAGTTTGTTTTGTAAATACGCCGGCCGTCAATCGTTCCGTCATGGCTGCTAAGCGACCGAAGTTGACTGTTGATGTTGTTAACAATATTCTTTATGCGATTGACTACAGCGATTCTGACAACGATGATAATGTTTCTATTTCTAATAATAGTTCTAGTTCAAGTGAAATGGGTGATTCTGACAGTGATGATGTTGATTCAAGTGATTCAGGAGTTTCTAATCATGACGGCGCCGGTGTAGGCGTAAATAATGGCTGGGATTGGATTCGCGATAATAATTATACAGACATGTTATATTTTTTAATTGATAACTTCTTTATTGTAAACCTATCCTGAAAATTTTAAGTTAATTGGTTGATAACTTTCAAAGCTACAAGCATAAGTGTATATGGTTTCGCTTTACTTTTGACCGCTTGGAAATTAAATAGGTATTCCCAGGTAAAATAAATGGAAAATAATTGTACTGGAAAGGGTTAAAGTAGGCGTAGTCAGAGACGTTGAAGCTACTCCACTAGGCCTACAGTTAAAAAAGTTCCGTATATCCATTAAAGAATGGTTCAATATTATGCAATAGTTTAAAAGTGTTAAAAATGGTTGGAATTTTATGTAACGGAGAAGGTAAACAAGACTCGGATCTCCATTTTCTCGACAACAGTGAATTATGGGTAAAGTCGAAAGGTTGATATCGATTGAAATGCGATTGTAGTGGTGTGTGGTACAGCCTGTGGCAAGTGCTTGGAACTACGTCGAGCGTCTGTCGCCTGTCGAAAAAATAGGTTTCTATTTAGTGAAATCTTACGCGATTCGAGTTTTTAACCGAATTTGTTGGCAACTAACTATAAATTATAGTTGCCCGTGCCTGGAGTGTTAGTTGCCCCGGGCAACTCGGTCATAGGAATTTTCGAGCCCTGATTATGATATATTTATTTATTATTTACCGGTACCTATACAAAGCTAGATGTCACAAGTTACCGTACCCTACAAGATTGCTGTTTATGTCAATACTGGTTTTAAATCTCTCACATAATTCCGAGGTGATGGCATAATTATCCCTAACCACGGTCAACTGCAAATCACAGTTTTGCTTTCAAACATTTTCTGGTTACAATAATCCTAGATTTACTGACACCATGATTTGCAAATGGCCCTGGTTTTATGTGTTCTTCTCTAAGGCAGCTATCTTGATTATGTATCATGTACCACTGACAAACTTGCAATCAACAATAAGTCTGTTAAATTTTGGCTACAACAATAAACTCAATCTAGGTACCTGTTGGACCTTTTATATATATATCCTTTGATATAGAAGGCCCTATATTATGATAGTCATTGTGTTCCTCAGGTAAACTGCTTGAAACTGGTTTCGTTTTTGGCAAACCTGATTCTCTGGTATCCTAAGTATACCGGTACGCAGCTGTTGCGTTACTATAATGTTATGTAGCATGTAACTGTAATTAGTAACTTCTTAATCAATGAATAATAATTTCAAATGACAATTATGAAATCAAATAATAGAGATATCAAACAAAAAACAACTATTTTTTAATTTTAAACATTGCTGACATCATATTGTAATTATGATTGTCACTACAAATTAGTTAAAAGGTCAATTTAAGTATGTATGTACACGTAGGTTCATGCTTGCTCTTGTGCCTGAATGCTTGTTGGTCCTTTGGGCTTCTCCCACTTTTCAATGCAGAAGGTCTCGGGTTCAATTCCTGGTTCCAGCAAGTTTTTAAACTGTAAAAGGTAACTTTGGAACCAACAATAAAGCACAAGAAATCACACACAGTAATTATGTTCACTCTGAAAATCAGTAGCTTGCATGGCGGCTCTATGTACACATTTGTCTTATTTTATTTACTGACCTTGACTCAAGCATTATTGTAACAATAGTTTACACACTAGCATCTGTTTAAAGTTATTTTTTTGTTTTGCCAAAAACAAACCGATTTCAAGATTAAGATTTTTTTTGAAAAGAGTGCACATTCTTTCAAAGCAGTGTTGTTCAGTTTTTGTAACTGAATAGGATAAACGTTAAATAAACTCTTGAATATATTTGGAGGTTTCGGTAATGAATTCAGCACGGAACCTAGCTCATAAAACATATTCTTTTTAGAATTTGCTGTGAGAACTAGAAACATTCCTTACCGCTAGACTCAAGACCAGCCATGATGGCATAGTTGGCCAAATGTGGGCATTCCAGTAGAAGATGATCATGAATTAATAAAGAATCATGGCTTTTTATTTTTAGGCCTAATTGAAATAAAGTAGACTCAGTGGTAGAGTTACGGGGGCTCCCCTTTTACTCTGCTTTTGGCAAAAGTCTTAACTTACCACAGTAATTTTAATGTTTGGTAATCTTAACGTTCCTTATTAATTTGACACTAAATTATATTTTTTACAAAGAAAAGGTCAGTTTCTGTCAAGTTTATAAAACTTGGAAGTTGACTTGACTATACTTGGGCTTCACCCTACATAACTTTAATTAAAGTCACTTGAAGTGGGTTTAGTTTTCCATTGCTAACATAGATTGAGAAATAAATAGAGGTATCTTGGAAAACATCAAATCGATAAAATGTAGGCCAGACATAATTTATTATTAATGTTGCCAAATTTTATACATTGCTTACAGACAATACTGCTTTAAAGAATTTACTGTACTGTGTTCCTATGCAACAATTCAATAAATTAAATTAATCTGTAAGCCATATTGTTGTAGCCATCAACCAAATTAGGGAGAACCTTGTGTGTTTTCTAACTTACATACTTGAACTTAACAGACCTATTGTTGTGGCCGACAGTTGTGAGAACTCATACATTGCGACCCAGAAGAACCAGGTTTCTTAGGGTGGTAGACCCCTGCAGTTACAGTTTTTTAGTGATATCTCGAGAACGGTGCAAAATATCTAAAAACTGATTGCAACAGTAATGTGGTTTTCTTAGAATTATATCATTTACAGGGAAAAAAATATTCAAATACAATAATCGGTACGATTTGTATTTTTGAATCTTTTTTCACGCAGGCTATAGTTCTCTCAAAACCACAGAACATAATGTTGGCAGGGGTCTGTCGCTTTAAACACGAGCAATAATTGAGCTCATTGGCAACCCTTAAACTCTTCTGTGCTTGCTTGACCCTGAAGGGGGGAGGGGGTAGATCAGGGGCAGATGCTAGTCGATAATTATTTTCAACTTGGCCAGTCATACAAGGATGGGGGAAATACCAGTCTGCAACAGCTGGTAGAAATCTCTTTGGCTTTGGTTCTTAAAATTTAGCTTTAGAACCTTTGTGAAAACCATTGATTGTGAATTTATTTAAATTTAAATCTTGGGAAAGTTTGGTTAGCTGTTGAACACATTCTCAGTTACTTGTTAACATCACTCATATTTTAAAATGCATGTTGGGTAAAGTAAATTGATATTAATGTCCCCCCACTGTAAATCAGTTCCGAGAAAGTAGACTCTAAATACATTTTTTGTTTGTTTGTATGTATGCAATACTAGTTTAATTTGTAAATCAATCTGTATATCTGAATGGGATAGACATGAAATAAATAAATGCAGTTTCCAAAGAATTGAGGAAGTGTACTGTTTATTTTACAAGCACAGAAGTACTTAAGGGTTTTCAATACTTAATAAAACTAGGAGCAATGATGGCCACTTAACCCCAGGAGGAGACCTAGTGTATTTGTTCTCACAGCTGCATCGTCCTGCATTATTAGTGGTGTTGGCTATTTCACTCTTTTGCTGCTCTTGTTACACTTAAACAGAGTGTGCAATGCACTGACAGGGCTGATATGGAATCTTGCGAGAGGTTGCCATTTTCTGCATATCTTGGTTGTGATTGAGCCCTCGCACGTTCAATCACAACTAAATGTTTGGGAAGTGGATCTTTTCGAGTTTCATTATCAGCCCTGTCTCAGCATTGGGGAGAACACTCTGTTAAAGTGAAAAGTTTCGACGCTAGATATGGTAGCTCTGAAGTGCAAAAAAGACTTAGGTAGTATAAAAAGCGCTTTTTTGGTGCAGTTTTTGTGCTTTTTATCCATTTTTGCTTGGTTTTTATATAATTTGTATTATTTTTTATGTATTTTATTTAATAATGTTAATAAAATTATATATTTTTCCAATGCAAATTGTTTAATTATTATTATTATTATTATTATTTTATTATTATTAATAATTATTATTATTACTATATTTTGGAAAAAACAGCTAAGTCCATAAACTAGGTCAACTAGTAAATGGCCTTGAAAAAAATGGCTATGTCCATAAACTAGGTCAACTGCTAAGTTTAGCAGCTGACCTAGTAAATGGCCTTGAAAAAATATACTAAGTCCATTAATTGGGTCATGAAGGGTTAAGGATTATTGGAAGGCTGTCGGTCATGATCCTATTGCTGTATGTCTGCACTTGTCAGTCATTTAAATGTTTCCCTTCAATGGACAGTCTAAATGAAAAGTGTGGAGCTCAACACCCAAAAAGGTGTTGAGCTCCACACTTTCCATTTAAACGAGTCCATTGAAAGGAACCATTTAAATGACAAGTGCAGACATACAGCAATAGGATCATGACCGACAGCCTTCCAATAATCCTTAACCCTTCATGACCCAATTGTAGAGTATAGTATATCTGCAACAATGAGAGTAAAAAGGTGTTAACACATGTTAGAGCAATGGGAAAAAGAAGGTGCTATGTACAAAGTAATAATCACAACAACGGCATGGGTTAGACAATATTTATTGCACAACTGTACAATTATTTAACAATGTACAACAGTATTTTGAACAGTGCAGTACAAGTGGCCGTGGGAAAATAGACTATGTCCATGGCCTTGAAATTGCAAAGTGGCAGGGATTAGTACGTAGTCATCTCACCAAATTTGTTTCGAAGGTAGCCTCTTCGTAGTTTTAGCCAATGATCTTAGACGTATGTTCGAAGGTTGCGATGCCAAGATGTTCGAAGTGAAGAATGTGCATTGCACATATAGAAGATGTTTCCATTCATCTGAAACAACCACAACATGGAATACTTTCAAAAGAGCAAAACACATAAAGCCAGTGATTGAAGCAGCATCAAGAAGTACAAAATACAATTATTGTGTTTGTGGTCAAGAGTAATAAGCGGGCAGGGATCTGTGTTAAGAATACAAGACTAATGATGAACACAACAAATTATTTTAGTAGAAGAGTGGAAGAGAACCAAAAGGGCCACCTGATGGGCAACTAAAGCTTTTTGGACATTTTGGAACTTGTTCAACAACTTTTAAAATTACAAGGGGTTTCTCGACGTCTTTAAGGTAAGGTGCTGGGTTCCCCAAACACATCAGATAGTAATTTCGTCCTAAGAATTTGTTGCGTCTAGTATACTAGCTTTTATTATAATCCGCATTGTTACAACGATTGTGCTGTCAAAAATATTAATAAAAGTTAATTTTTTACCAACAATATGTTTACTCATGTTATGACATTCTATGTTGTTGGATGGAAATTAAAGCAGAAAAGAGAAAATGACCACAATAGAAACGCAAAAATTTTAATGGCAAATATATAACAAAATTAAAAAATTAACAAACCCATTCGGCGGGGTTTGAATCCGGGTCTCCCACATTTTTTAGGTACGCGCCGTTGTCAACAAGACCACCGAGACTAACTTTTTAACTTCTGAATTGTAGTTGTACTATTATAGATCTGAGGGCAACTACAATTCAGAAGTTAAAACTTACTGTCTCTGTGGTCTAGTTGGCCAAGGCGCCTACCTGGAATGTGCTCGACCCAGGTTCAAACCCCCAGTCAAGACGGATTTTTTCATTTCAGAATATTGTATTAAATATTAACAATCCCACGTATGGGAGTATTTCCCAACTAACCGAATCGAGCAATTCAATGGCCAATTTTAATTACTTATCACATTCATAAATACATGAGAGCTAATGACAGTACTACACCATTAGATAACAGTTCGATTTTATGGAACACAATCTGAAAATTACAAAATCCTACTCTGCCAGGGATTGAACCCCGGGTCTCCCGCTTGCTTGGTGGTCTCGTGGTTAAGACGTCCGCCAGGCAAGCAGGGGACCCGGGTTCAATCCCCAGTTGAGACGTTTTGTTATGTTTGGATTATTCTCCATGCATCAACACTTCCACCACTATTACTATCTCTACTAATAAAATCATGAAAGTAGGATTGCCGTTTGGTGCATTTACTAATCAACTATCAAAATTTCCATTCGGTTAATTATCTAATAATCAGCGTAAAAATTTGCCCCGACTGTGGATCGGATCGAAGTCAGGACCTCCGTATTTACATAGCGATGCTTTACCAATTGAATAATCAATGTTTGTGCAATTGATCACTAATCCATTGTAATCAATACTGGGAATTAAAAGAAAGTTACCAAATCTTTAATAGTGGATTTCTTAGGTCTTTCACTAGGACAAAACTTTGTTATATTTGAACATCAAAACTACTGATTTTAGCTACACTATTGTTGCTTGAGCTACTTTATTAAAGTGATGAGTACTTTCATTGTTTACATTTTACTTAAAGTGGTTGTGTATGTGTGCATCTGTTGTGTGTGTTGTGCACTTGAAAGTCAGCCTGTCTGGGACTCGAACCCAGATCATCTGGCTATGCTAACTATTCTATTGTTCCTTGAGCTACTATAATGAAGTGTTTAAAATTTTGGATATTGAAATTGTTAACGTATTTCGTAAGTGTTTGTGTACGACTGTTGTGTGAAAGTGAGCCTGTCTGGGTCTCGAATCCAGATCATCTGGCTATGCTAACTACTCTTGCTGCTTAAGGCTATTGTACCACCTCTGGCCGATAATTTGAAAGTCGAAGAAACATGTTTGAAAAGTTTGCTGAATGAAAGCAGGCCTTTAAAATAACAGGAAAAAAAATTGTGAATTTTTTGGGGCGGGACATAACCTCACTTTTGGAAATTTAATTTAGATTTTTGGACAAAAGTGTCATAGGCTATACAAGACTATTTCAAAATTTAATTTTCTTGTATAGCCTATTACACTTTTGTCCAAAAATCTAAATTAAATTTCCAAAAGTGAGGTTATGTCCCGCCCAAAAAAATTCACAATTTTTTTTCTGTTATTTTAAAGGCCTTCTTTCATTCAGCAAACTTTTCAGACATGTTTCTTCGACTTTCAAATTATCGGCCAGAGGTGGTACAATAGCCTTAAACTACTAAAATAAAGTGTTAAAACTTTGGTTATTTAATGGTTAATGTTTTTCGAAAGTGTTTTGTGTATGTCTGTTGTGTACGTGTTGTGTATTTGAAAGTCAGCCTGTCTGGGACTCAAACCTAGATCTGGCTATGCTTTACTATTTTGTTACTTCAACTGCTACAATGAAGTGTTAAATCTTTTTTTATTTATGTTTTTCACAAGTTGTTGTGTACGTCTGTTGTATGTGTGTTGATTACTTGAAAGTCGCCTGTCTGGGACTCGAACCCAGATCATCTGGCTATGCTAATTACTCTATTGTTGCTAAGGGCTACTATAATGCAGTGTTAAAACTTTGGTTATTTAATTGCTAATGTATGTTCAAAAGTGGTTGTGTACGTGTGTTGTGTACATGAAAGTCCGCCTGTCTGAGACTCGAACCCAGATCATCTGGCTATGCAAACTCAACTACTCTATTGTTGCTTGAGCTACTATACTGAAGTGTTAAAATTTTGTTTATTAAAATTGTAACGTTTTTCGAAAGTGATTGTGTACGTCTGTTGTGTGTGTTGTGTACTTAAAAGTCAGCCTGTCTGGGACTTAAATAAAGATCATCTGGCAAGGGTAACTATTCTATTGTTGCTTGAGCTACTATAATGAAGTGTCAAAACTTTATTTATCCAAGTGTAAATGTTTTTTGCAAATGGTTGTGTATGTTGTGTGTGTACTTGAATGTCAGCCTGTCTGGGACTCCAACCCAGATCATCTGGCTAGGCTATCTACTCTATTGTTGCTTGAGCTACTATAATGAAGTGTCATTACTTTATTTATTTCATTGAATATTATGCTTTTTGTAAGTGGTTGTGTACGTCTGTTTTGTGTACTTGAAAGTCAGCCTCTCTGGGACTCGAACTCAGATCATTTGACTGAGCTAACTAAACTATTCTTCAAGTGTCAAAACATTATTCTTGATTTCTATGTTTTTCCAAAAGTGTTTGTATGTCCGTTGAGGGACCCAGGTGGGATTTTGTTATTTTCAGATTGTGTTCCTTAGAAAATGTTCTTCCACTAAGTAAATCATTAAATAAGTGGGGTTACCGTTTGATGATAATTTGGTTAGTCATACATCAAAATTTACAATTGATTAATTATCTATTGGCACTCATTTTGTTTGTTCGATTGACTATCAATAACTCAGTAAAATAAATTTGTATCCAGAGAGTAGGCCTACCTAAACTAATTTTCAGTGGGGGACATTGAATTTAAAGCCGACCAAGCTGACCCTGTAGGCGCCGACACCATCGATGAGCGAACAATGACCAACTTGAGACCAGTATTTTATATAGGAAACACTGGTTCAACAAGCGGGACACGATTCCACTCGCAGACAGTGCCAGAATCAACAAGGCTAATTTAGAACTACTACAAGTCTTTTGTTGCTAGGATGGCTTCAGAGTCATCGTTTAGACATTCCTAAGCCATGAAATGAAAAGTTAAAATTATTCAGCCTGTAGTGGGATTTGAACCCTGGAGCTTCTGCATTGAAAGCAGAAACTAACCACAAGACTTTACGAACCATGACAATCATTAATCAAATAAAATAAATAAACATTTCAAAAACAAAATATTTCACTGACGATTTCTTTGGTTTGATACTATGACACACAAAATTTGATCATTGATGTTAGATAAATTTTGAAAGAGAAAATAATTTTATTGTTTATACGTATCGTTATCGATTATCGGCGGCGATGGATGCGATGGAAAATTAAACACAAATTTGTAACATTATGCCTACTCTACGTGACCCGAAATAAATGAAAGAATTCTTGATCGGCAATTGACGGGAACGATCACAGTATGTCGCGTTCGTGTGGCCACGTTTCGTTTTGTCTTGTCTACTTCAAAGGAATTTATTTGACGCCTGCTATCTCCACTTCGGCTAAACGTCTCAAATATAAAATTTAATACAGTTTACTTTGAGATGTGGGCCTGCTGTATGTATACACTATCCCAGTTTAGAAGTCCAAAGTTAGCAAAACTAAGTAGAACGCATCTATTTGAAAATCAATTTGATTTTTGTTGCTTATAGCACTATTATTGCAATATTGCTATTCAAGACAATGAGTGGTGCTAGATGAGAGCGAAAGACAACAAAACAACTACCTCTTTGCAGGATTCGAACCCACGTCTCTTGGTGCAATAATTATGCTTCAAACCCGAGATGAATCGTATGAGATACTGCGGATTTCAAAATCAAAATCTTCAGTGGCGTAACTAGCCCTTGTTATTTTTTTTTGGGGGGGGGGCGAACATTTTTTTAACCACAAACATTACCTTTGTATCCTGGTACAATGGGGTCTGGTAATCCCCCCCCCCCCCAAACTATAGTATGGGTCTTGGGGTGGCGGCTTTTCAACTCATTATCAGGTGTGCAGTGGTGTCAACAAAAATGTATTTACGGGCGTACGCTCTTTGGTGAGTAAAGAACATGATTTAGAACAATGAGGTGTCTGGGGGGAAGGCCCTTTAGCTAGTGCGGGTCCGGGGTGCACAGCCCTTAAAATTTTCCGATTCTAAGAATGTGATTGAAAGATTTTAACAAGTTTTAGGTATGTTTTTAAAATAATTTGTAGTGTCTTGTATTTTGTTTTACCTTTGGTGGATGAAATTAGATATGATGTCTGACGCTTGTTTTGTGTATCTGTCACACGACCCTGATTTGATTCTTAGATTTATGAGGGTAATATACGTTTTGATGTTTACATATTTTCCATGCAGTCATTGTAGGTGGATTATACTTGATTGGGAGCAAAAATTGCTCAATCGTCTATGAAATTTCATTTACATAAGCGTCTGATTGTTTTAGGTTTACTGAAAGGTATATATTACGTTTGATGTTTACGCCTTATATTCGCATATCGCCACTGCAGGTGTACAATTGATAGGTCGGAAGCTAGTAAGTAAATTGAAGTTTGTTTGGCTATTTTTCCTGACGATCAAGTTTGCAATTGTCACACCTTTCAAACCGTAAAAACCGCCACTGGGGTCTGGGGCACTTAGCCCTAGAAATGTTTTGATTTTTTAACATTGCAAATGGTGTTTTTTACTAGGTTTTAGCATGGTTTCGACGATAATTTATAAAATTGTGAAGATTGTCAGTTTTATTGTCAGTTGACAAAAACCTCGCCACAAAATCTTGCCCCCCCTCGCCCCCCTCTGACTAAATTTGGGGGGCGGTCACCCCCCCGTAGTTACGCCACTGAAAATCTTTACTAATGACTAGCAGTATCCATTTTCGGTGACATTTGTAAATGAGAGTTGCTTTGTGTTATTCCGACTTAGTGTGTTCAAGACGATGTTACAAGTGGACTTCTTGGTTGGTATAGCCTATAGCATTTTGGTGTTGATTATTTAGAATTTGATTTTGAATCCTGACCATTCTTGGCACATTGTAGCATCTACTTGCAGTGCTACCAGGCCTAACTATCATTTAATATTAATTTGGTCTTGAAGGCATTGGTTCTAAGAGTATCACTAAGATACATGCACAGATAGAGTACACACATGGGTCCGAACCCTTCATAATAGTGTTGTGCCGTTCATCTATCTATTGAATACTCTTCTTCTTCTTCTTTTCATATGCCCACAATTGACATTATTCATGTCATCATGTGTTTTCTAGTTAGCCAGTAGAGACAGGACTCCTGTTCCCTCCGATCCATACCATCTGGCATTTTGTCCCGTTCCGTCTTGATATGTACATTAAAAAGGTGTTTCCTGTCTTGCTCGCCAGCTCCACACATCCGACAGACACTAGATTCCAAAATTCCAAATCTATGGAGGTGCTTTCCAAGCAAGTCATGTCCCGTTTGAAGCCGGAATTGAGCTGTTTCAGTTTTTCTACTGTAGCACTTACCAGTCGGACTCATTTTAGTGTACTCTTCCTATGGTTTATTCCGCCCCTTCTCTTGCCATTCTTTACGGACCGCTTTGCATGTCGATGCATGCAGGTGAGACTTGAGAGATTTATGTGACAGTTTTTTACTTTCTTGTTGCTTTTTGCTACCTTGTTTGGCTAGGTAGTCAGCCTTCTCATTACCATATATGCCACAATGGGCCAGTATCCATTGTAGCACAATTTGGTTCCCATCGTTCATGAGGCGTAGAATCTGTAGTTTACATTGTCTAATTTCGGGTTCTGCTTCCTCCCTATTTGCAATGGCTGCAATGGCAGTCTTGGAGTCAGATAGGATCACAACTTTCCGGCTTTCAGACTTTGATAGTTTCAATAGTGCTTCCACTATTGCTCGGATTTCTCCATCATAATTGCTTCCATTAGCACCAGCTGGGTAGGAAGCCTCAAATTCTCGGCTGTATATCCCTGCACCTGCATTTCCTTCCCCTGGGGATGCTGATCCATCTGTATACAGATGTAGCCATTCATTTTCGGGATATTTCTGGCGAATGTATGCCAATGTCAATTTCTTTAGTTGATCCAATGAGTGGTTGGTTTTCTTACCATTGATGTCTGGTATTGTCAATGCATGTGGAATTTCCAGCAATGCAACATTTATGTTTGGTGGCAGGAGGTCTTGTCTATTGTTGATTGCCTTATTCCCAATTAAATGCTCATTGATTTGGCGTGCCTTTGTTATGAATGTTACATGGGTTTTCAGTTTTTCACATGGTTCTCTATCCCAGTAGTTCTGATCCAGTCTGACTAGTTTTTCATATAGGATTCCTGCAGCTTCATTTTGTCTGGCCTCTAGCGGTGGAATATTGGCCTTTGCTTCCATAGCTACTATAGGTGTGGTTTTAACACCTCCAGTAACTATTCTGAGTGCAGTATTTTGGACTCTATCCAGAGACTGCAGTGAGTTTTTAGGCGCTTTTGTTATGACTGCATTACCATATTCAAGCAATGGTCTCACATATGTTTTATATGTGGTAGATAGTGTGTTCTCTGTTGCCCCCCAGGTAACACCTGCAACTCTATTTAACAGGTTCAATCTTCTCCTTCATGCTGCTTGCATTTTTTCGATATGCTTAGTCATTGTCATTTTTTGATCCATGGTTACACCCAGGTATACCAAGTTATCTTCTTTCTGTAATAGGTTTGTTCTGTACTTGAGAGAAAATGTTGGTACACTTCGTCCTGTGGTGTGGTAGTCGTACACGGTCTTGTTTTCATTGACTAGCATTGCATTCTTTTCTGTCCATTCTTCCAGAGCTTTAAGGGCTTTATTCATTTCAGTTTTCATCTTGTCTTTATCTCTGCCACTACCACAGCACCACATCATCTGCAAACAGCTTTACTTTGACCTCACTTCTCTCTTCAATATAGTCAGCAAGGTCATTTATGAAGATCAAGAAAAAGGTAGGACTCGTGACTGCTCCTTGGGGAACCCCTGCCTTGGTTTTTCTGTATTTTGATCTTTTGTTCCCATATCTTACTCTCATATATCTCTGGCCCAGGATTTTTTTTGTCCACCTGTATATGTTGCTTGGTATGTTCATATCTGACATTTTTGTAAGTAAGATCTTTCTGTTCACTACATCAAATGCAGTTAGGAAATCAACATATACCACAAGTGTTGCTAGTTGTTTATTGAAGCCTTCCTTCACCTCCTGTTGTAGATATGCCACTGAGTCGAGAGTACTTCTATCTTTCCTGAAGCCAGCCTGGTGTTCTGTTATTAGGTTATTTGTCTCCAGGTAGGTTTTTAATCTTTGGTTTACCATACGTTCCATGAGCTTTGCCATCATACTTGTGAGAGATATCGGCCTATTTGCGTTTAAAAGCAAAGTGGCTGACATCTGGTGGTCAAGTGGAGAACTGCTCCAAGGCAGATACCGGGCGGCTGCATGGCGGCATTCAATGTTAAACCAATACAATATTGTAGCGTCACGGTCAACTCCAGAAAGAATTTACTCGATCATAATTATTATTTAGCAAGCAAGAAAGGTCATAAAATTTTAAAATTAGTAATACACATTTTTGTAATGCGTAAAGAAACCAAAAGTCTGAATGTGTATATTATTCCGTGCAATACTGTGGGTTAGATGGGAGTTCTATTCCTATTCCTTGAGACACATTTTTCACGACTTTCATCAGTTTCATGGATACCACCAACCGATAAACGATAAACCATGATGGTAATTAATTTGTTACAATGATGTGCTGTAGGCGGTATAGGGCCAAATCGGGCTAAGAGCTATGTACCGTCTTTGGGTTCAACATTCTAAACCCAAAGATACTGTGTAAACCATAGTATATATTATGCAAGTCTCATTAATGGTGTAATTGATAATTGGTATAGATATAATATGGAATTTTTGTAATTATTATTTATTATTAATAATATATGTCCATAATTATAGTTTTTAAATTTGTGCAGCGCATTGAATGTAAACTATCCTACCTTGATTTTTTATTCTTATATGCCAAGAGATTTGTACCAACTGCTGCCGTGAACAGCAAATAATTATGCATAGACTTAATTATTTATGGGTTCATATTATTCATAATCTCAACCAAAACAACAACAAAACAATTCTAGGACTTAACTAGGCGTAATATATTAGTTAACTATGCGTATTAATAATAGTAGGCCTATATATAAAGTTTAATGAAGGCCGGTGCCATCTATATATAAATTATAACTTTAAATTTTTAACCGCATTGGGGGGGGGGGGGGGGGGGGGCTTTTTAAATGTGAGACAATGTTTTAAGAAGTTTCAATGGCGAGACGAAACACAAATTTAATAACAAATCGAGTTTGATAATTTTTCGCGAGGAACCCGCAAAAAATTACTTCCGGGGAGGGGGGGGGAGGGGGAGAATAAATAATCTGTGATATAATATTATATTACATATCATATAGGCCTAAGTAAAGGCCAATAATCATAAGAAATTCGCGGTATTGCCATCAAGTTAAAATTACTGAAAATACACGTCTCCAAATTAAGAGATAAAATTCCTTATTTTGCTAGTTATTTTGCAGCTGAGGGTTACAAAATATAGTGATTGTCCTACCTCATCGTACCCAACTACTGGAAAGTAGAAATACTTCCAGAACTGACGCTTACAATGAAATATTATGTTGTAAAGCATGAAAAACACACTTGTGTACTCTGCAGCCCGTGTTTTTATCTGCCTTCGGGCGGCCATGTTGGCATACGACCGTGCTGCTACCTGGTTAGGTTTTAACCGCGAATAGCTCTCTACTTTACTACTGTCCTTTCCTTTCTTTAGTATGGGTATAACTTCAGCTTTTCGCCACATATCCGGTATGTTTTCCTCCCATATGGCATTGAAGTGTCTCAGTAATACTAGTTGTCCTTCTTTTCCTAGGTTTTTCAAGAATTCAGGGTAGATAAGGTCAACTCCTGGTGACTTCTTGTTTTTCAGTTTTCTTAATGCTTGTCCTAATTCATAAATATTAAATGGTGCATTATAAGGGTCTTTGTTATCAATCTTATCATGTATGTATTTTGGTTGCTCTACTTTTATATGGTTATTGTTTATTGGTCTTGTTTGTTGTGACATATACTGACAGAATGCCTCTGCTTTATCCTTATCTTTGGTGAGTTAGTCTTCTTTATAGATTATTGGCTCATGTTTTTCTTCCCTCTTCTCTTCGTTACATAGACTAGAAAAGTATCTATGTGCTTTAAAGGAATTATCTCATCTCTTGGTTGCACTTCATAGCATATCTTAAACCATTCAATTTCACGGAAATAGATCTTAGATGCAGCTTGATCGGACATCTGGTTGCTAAGTTAATAGAGTTTTAAAATATCACTGCACGAAAACTAGTGGCCTAAAAATGACATCACTGTGCGGCCACTCATCAAGTCAACCCGAGCGTGAAGCCGGCTCGCGGCCGGTTTTTTATTTTCTATTATTACATTTATATTCACAGCACTTGATCACCATTTTATATTTAGACTAACATACACCATTATTATATAGCATCGATATTATTACACCATTACTTCAGCTGATGCACATTCTTTCCCCGCACTGCCCAGCTAACTACTGAATGATGAAACTATACTGCAATGTTATCTCTTTATGCGGGGCGGGGGACCGAGCGAGCATACGAAGTTCAAGTCACCAGCGAGCCGGGCGTACAATGACGTCGTTCCACGTTCGGCAGGAAGACCACTAAAATCGCTGCCGAGCGCAGCAGAATTTTTTGTGATTTTTTCCCTTTTAACCAACGTTCTTAAACATCAACACCTTTAACATATTAAAAGTTTTTCCAAGTTGATATACCGACATTAACTCTATCCTTTCGTAATCTATCTGCTCTACATATTCTTGAAATGCTATTCTCTTGCTTTCCAAAATTTGTCTTTTTAACATGGCTTGTACTCTTCTTAGTTGGATCATGTCTTTCATATCTTGAGTTTGTTCTGCAGTTTTTCTTGCTTGATCTCTTGGTTGTTTCAAAGTTTGCAGTTGTTCATTCCAGAAGGATTTGTAATTTTTTGTTTTCCTCTAGGTACAGTTTTTTCTGCAGCTGTTTGTATGATATCTATAATTTTCTGGTTGTCTAAATCAATGTTTTCCCTTGATTCAAATTCCAGGAACAGTTCTTCAGTAATTCTTCTGTACACCAGTTACCTTTCTTAAAATTCCAAGTGCACTTGGTTTCTTTAGCTTCAGATTTACATTTCTGTCTTGTTATAAGTAAAATTTTGTGTCCAGCACCAGAAGGAGACTCTAGGTTGTCCTGTTTCATGTGATTGAATAAGTTTGTGTGGCATAAGGCTAAATCTGGTCTGGAGAGGCCTCCTCTGTATGAGAGGAAGGTATATGGGTCTGCTGCTTCCAGTAGCATCAGGGGGTTGCTGTCGATATATTCTTCAACTATGGGTACGTCTGTAATCGTTTTTCGACTGCTACCCTGCTAAAAACTTGCCTGCTCTGTGCTTGCCTGCTTACACCTCGCCTATTTAGTGATTTTGTCAACAACTACTCAAAGCCTGCTTATCATGCCTTCCCACTGCCTACTTACGGACATACGATTTTAAGTCGCTCTCAAAACCCACCCACGAGAAGGCGGTAGCTTGAGTCTTTTTTATAAATTTGTAAACAAACAAACTTTCTTGTGTTTGTTAGTCCATGTGCGTTGTATCTCTCGTTTTTGGCTTGTCATAGGGTCTAGACCTATCATATCCTCGTTGGTCAAGGTCAAGAAGTTAAAAATAAATTTAAAAACATCAAACTATATCACAAAACATTCAAAATGCTACATTTTGGCTGGCTAGGCCTAGGTCTAGGCTACCCTACGCTAGTCTTAGGCCCCACCTTTACCTAGCTATGCCCTAGGGCCTCGGCCTAAAACATGCATTTAGTTGTTTGAATTCCTGACACTGCTTATTTTCTACGTGGTAAGAAGATAATTTATTAAATATAAGATCTTAGGAACAATTTAAATTAATTAATTACAATCCTGCTTGCATTTCACTTCTTCGCATTCGGCCATCTTGAAGTAGGCGAAGTAGGCTCACAAGCATACACTTTCGGCGACTACGCTCGGGTGCTAACCAAGTAGGGCCTAGACGACCGATGCCTACTTGTGACATTTCGACGCCAACTTCATCACGTGACTTCCGGCTAACGAGTCGACTTAGCCAAGCAGACTCGCTCAAAAAGTCGATTACAGACGCACCCTAAGTATCCACTTTTAGTTGTGGTATTGTAATGCCAATACCACAATTGGGAGCATTAAAATCTCCTACAATTACTGAGGTACTGTCAACTGTGACTAGATCTAAAAATTTTGTTTTGTTTGTTGGTGGTTATAAAGAATGATGTATGCAGTCTTGGTGTGATTTTTCCACAGTTCCAGTTGTACCACCTCTATTTTGTCTTCTTTGTCCATTTTGTGTAAAATTTTAAATTTTGATGTCAGACCCATCTTCACACCAACTATGATGCCTGAAGAGATTTGTCTCTGTCTAGGGAGAGTATATATTTTGTAGCTGTTAATCATGGCTTTGTCCAATTTATCTTGGTCCGAGATTTGTCCTACTTCTACTACTGCGAATGCGTCCACATTTTTGTCACTAATTATCTTTTAAAGTTTTAAATATTTATCTTCGGAGAGACCTCCTGCTTTCCAATACAAAAGGGTGACGTTGCCCTGAGAAGGACATATTTTCTCCACTCTCCCATCACTTCTGGTAACTTGCTTAGACATCTTCGTTTCCGAATGTTTAGCGCAATCCAGGGGGCACGTGTAAGTAATTATCTTACAGACGCGTTCGGAAGTCACCCCCCCCCCCTGAATACTCATCAGTTACTCATTTAGTATCCAACAGCATAATCGCACTAATACTGACAACAAGTAACAAAATGTATCAATCTGTACATTTTTGAATCTAGTGTCTTGTCGGATGTGTGGAGCTGGCGAACAAGACAGGAAACATCTTTATCAATGTACATAATATCAAGGTTGAACGGGACAAAATGCCAAATGGCATGGATCGGAGCAAACGAGTCCCATCTCTACTGGCTAACTAGAAAATACATGATGAGTGATGACATAAATAATGTCAATTGTTGGCATATGAAAAGAAGAAGATACATTTATCCACTCCTTTTTGGTGGCAACTGGTAACGTCGTCTTCAGCCTAAACTGTGCTGTTTCTGTTGGTAAATCAAATCTTTGACAGGTGTTTTTCATTCTGTGTTTCCTTACCAAATGCTGGTTTCACATGGGCTGGAACTGTGCTGTAATTGCGAGTGATGAGATTGTTTTTATAAACGTGGCGCTCCCTACTCCACTGCAGGTTAGCCGTTGGTACGGAATGGTATATTATCTCCTTCATCACTCATGATCCATCCTTTTGGCAGTTACCACAGAAGCAAAAATGAAGGGCTCTATAGTGACTTTTTGTAAAAAAAATATGATCTTGGTAGTAAAGATAAATTGATTTCACATTTTGTTTTAAAAAAAAAACGTTTAAATTAATTACTTCTGGCTGGGTCAGCTTGGGTTTTCAAAAAGAATTCTTCCACTTCTTTCTATTCTCCCATATTGTCAATTTTACATCTCTTCCACATCTTTCCAGCTCTCTACTCTTGCCTATAAAAATCCTTCCATCTCTTTCTTAGCCTCCACATTATTTGATCCATTCCTTTTTCATAATTATCTTTCTTGGGCACAAGCCTTCTCTCTTCCAGCATTTGTTTGGCATGCCCAAACCGTCTTCCCATCCTGTCATTCTACTTCTCTATTGTCAGTGTTTATTAAGAGGATGGGATAGTCGCGAAATAAAAACCACGCCAAATTACAGTTTTTTCGTGATATCTCGAGAACAATGCAAAATATCTAAAAACTGATTCTAGACTGAATTGTGGTTTTGTTAGAACAATATAATGCAAGAAAAAATATTCAAATATAATAATTGGTGCAGTTTGTATTTAAGATATGCATTTAATTAATTAAAATTCTAATAAAAAACTTAATTACCATCACATAACAATATTTTTTCTTGCATTATATTGTTCTAACAAAACCACAATTCGGTCTAGAATCAGTTTTAGATATTTTGCATCGTTCTCGAGATATCACGAAAAAACTGTAATTTCGGGTGGTTTTAATTTTGCGACTATCCCATCCTCTTAATAATGAATACTGACAATCTGTGACTTGAGGGCTGTTCATACACATTGGATCTTCCCGGGCGAACAAATAGTGATTTGCGAGATGGAAATGTGTCCCGTTTCCTTTCAACTGTGCTAGCTAATACTCGTATCAATCTCAGCTGTTGTTTACCTGATGCTCATATTTCATTTTCATTTTGTGATCCTTAGGCACACCCAAGTAAGCGGGGTTATTTCCTTGTTCAGTACTGTTCATGCAACGTTACTTGGATTTGGATGTCTGCGATGTTGTCTTATGCCTTCTGTGCATTATTCATCCTTATTCTATGGCTCTACCTTCCAACTCACAAATTAACAAAAACAAGTTCAAATTTCAGTTTAAAATGTGCGATGAACTTCCCGGTTTAAGTGTAGTAAGTAGTAGTCTTATTTTCATTGACAATAATTCCGTTCAATGTTGGCCATTTGTCTTAGTGTCTTCGGTGTGATATTGAGGATGTGTCCCAAAGCTTTATTTTGCTGTAGTCGACTAGTCTAGTCGAACTAATTCAACAATCAGGCGACAGTGGAACTGCCAGTTGACAAGACTAATTGTAGAGCATTGTGATTGATAATCGTATTTTGGATCCATTTGCTATCTCCCGTCAAATTCTTGAGTTCAATAAATGAAGTAATTATTACCAGATCATTGTTCAAACAGGTGGTGCTGTACGTAGCTATGGCAAATTAACTGACAACGCTTAGACTCATTTATTTGTTTTCGATTTTCAAATGGAAGTAGCACATTCAGTTAAAAAGACTACGCCAAGTCTGTGTGTAAACAACTATTTCGGTACAATATGAATTTAGGGATGTCAAACGCTTAGTAGCTCACGACCGATATAAGTCCCGACTGATAAATATTGAATTAAAAATTAATTTGTCAATGTCGATCAATAATCAATTATCCGTATTTTTCATGTTCTTTCTATTTTCAAAGTAATAGGGAAAAATTAATTGGCAATGTCAATTGGGCCCTTCCGTTCAGTGGCAAGCACTCGTCCCCTAAACCTAAACCACGCCCTCTCCTAAATGTAACCTGAATTGTATCTAAATTCTGCTGAAACTTCCACGGGCGAACCCTCTGCTTCTATTAGTCTCTCCTGTAATCTATTGAGAATTCCCCTTACCCCCTACTTCCCCTGACACACAACAATATTACACAACCTGTCCACCCCCCTCCTCCCCTCCAATGACCCCAACCCAAGTACACTAACATAGCAGGTAACACTTCCATATGCCTTTTACCATCCCCCCCACATCACCATCTGCCCCATGGTTCATCTCCCGCATTACGGATCCCATGCTGCCAACCCACACTCCATACAGGTAGGTAAATCTAACTCGGGGTGTCTACAAATTTCACATTGAATTCCCCGCCTATATTCATATTTTTGAAGGACTCTAGGCTTTCTGAGAATATTCTCCAATAATAGAAAGGTTTTCACAGAGCGTCATGATGGACTGCGACGGCTCATTAAAATGAGGGTTCCGGAAAATGTTGGTCTTTATAGATTTGATTTTAGGGGAAAAAGGGAATTCCAGAAATATGGACAAGTTCCCAGACTTTTCCAGACTTGTATAGACACCCTGATCTAACCATTGTCTTAGAGCTTGATCTTAACCAGGGATTGGAACCGGAACCGGAACCCGGAACCGTTTCATATTGTAGAACCGGAATCGAAACCGTTTGTACAGGTAGTCTATGGAACCGGAATCGAACCGTTATATTACACAAGGTTCTTAAAGGTTCCAAAATATCTGCTTTTAATTTTCAACAAAATTAAAATTTCAACTTTTCGAATGATCTTCAAATAAAAACGCTGAAAATTCGTTCACAAGTTTTTTGAAAAAAAATTTGACTTCAGTTTTTTGTGTGTACATTTTTTGTCTTCTCACCTTCTGGGTCACATCCTGTCCGATGGCCCGGCCCGCAAAGACCTGTGCTGTTCAGCTTTGACTAGATTAATCTCAGTGAACATTTTACTTCTACTACCTGATGAATAGGCTACTAATATGATACTTAATAAAAAAGTAAACTAAACAAAAATGAACTATAGCCTACCTACATGAAACTGAACATAACTGAACTGAAATCTCTTAGACCTATTTTATTTTCTTTGTAATTTTTATTTGAAATTTACCAATTATATTATTAATTACAACATTATTAATAAATTTTATTGTAATTATTTTATTTTTATGACAATTTAAATTTTTAACCTTAAATGTCCAAAAGTCAAAATTTGTACTTTTACAACTTCCCACGACTTTGCACAAAATATTATTTTAAAGAACCGGAACCAGAACCGTAAAGAACTGTTAAGAACCGGTTCTTACGGAACCTTTATACATTAGGAACCAGAACGTTATAAAATTTGGAAGTGGAACCAGAACCGGAACCGTTATGAATAAAGGTTCCAATCCCTGATCTTAACCCCTTGCTGGCTCGTAACATAGCTTATAGCTTAGACTATTCCCCTTCCTAGCTGCTTTTACCACCTGCCCCCCCCCCCCCCCCAACACAAATTCTCTGCCAACATCATCCCAAGTACTTTTTAAATAGAAACTGAGTGAAAATAATTGATCATTGGTGGATTAACAACACTGGGGCTAGAGGCTACAGTGATTTTTTATTTTTATATTTTCAATGGTTATCAAATAATTCGTAGGTATATAAACCGTTAATTGACGTCCCTATTCAAATTAATATAGTACTTGCCGATGATAAGAGGAAGGCTATCGGAATAACGACATCGTTGGTGGAAAAAGGATAATTACAGGTACGCTAGAGGTAGAGATTATAGGCCTAATAATCAAGATTAAGTCAAAACAACCGATTATAAGTGACAGACGAGTGGGGTGGAAGAAAGAGCCTTAAAGATGCATCAAGGGAGTTTAAAAATGAGGAAGCTGTGAAATTATCAAACGGAAAGATCTTGGACAGGGGAGGTTGAAGTTTAAGCGAGGAAAAGAATATCAAAGACGATCTTATGAAAAGGATGAGGACGGAGTCAATTTCAGGTGAGAATTAGAAGCAGCGGAGGAGATGGGAAGACAGAGAGAAATGGAAATGATTGAAACAGCATATGATTAGATTTTGGTTGCTTGACGTCTCTATTGTTGCAATATCGCTACTGAGACGGTAAATGGCAATAGGTTGAAGGGCAATTAGTTACTAAAAACTTATGCTTTCACGGGATTCGAACCTACGTCCTCTCTAGAGCAATGGTTCCAAACCGGTGGTCCGCGGACAGATTGCTACCAGTCCACGAAGTGCTGCTGCCTATTTGTTGTAATTATGATAATATTTTGGAAACGTGTAAAAATTCAAAAAAATTGCTTCACACTTTATTATTTTACGTGTACTCGGGATGAATGGCTAAATTATATTTTCTTAGGAGGGGACACTTGTTTATAAATCAATCAATACCGACTTAAACACCCACTTCTACCGACACAGAATGTTAAGAGCATTGACAGCAATGACCCAAAGGTAATAAAGTCATGCTGTTGGGTTCGTACTCTGTTTTCAATTAATTCATTTGTTGTGTTAACTGTTAATTAGACGAGTGAGCGCAGCGTAACGAAGTCTTTCCTAACGCTATACTCGATCGGGCCTTGGCCGTGAGCATTGTCCAATGTATGTTAAATGTCTGTCTGTCCGGGCTCATACGGCCGAACGGCCAAATAGATTGAGCTGAAATTTTAAACAGATATCCGTGACCAGATAACTGAGAACTGCTAACAAAATGAGCGCAATCCATTTCGATTTAAACCTACTAGAAATAATAAACTGAAAAATAGACTGCCAATGTCTAGAAATTATTTTAACGACAATTGGATTTTATTTTGAAAAAATATTTTTTGTTTGTTATTTACCTGGCTGTGAAATGCCGTGCCCATGCACGGTCTATCGAATGTTGAACGTCAAGGTACCCCCGAACTCCGCTCGTAGATTGAGTAAACCTTGCAATATTTTTACGGTATTTTGTACTGACTATGTTTTCCATAGTATTGTCACAGATGATGGACTTAACTGCGTTATATGCATTTCAAAACATGTTTAATAATTTTTAAAATACAATCCAGAAATTACAAATTTTTCCCGGCCAGGGGATTGAACTCACGTCTCCCATATTTCGGCTATAAGGGCGCCTTAGCCAACTAGACTATGGAAACGCCAAAGTCGTTGTTAGACGAGTGAGCGAGTCATGTGTTGAGTACCCGGGAACACTTGCATATTTAAGTTTGATAATTATATTCGTATAAATAAAAGGGGTTTTAAGTTTAGTTTAGCTGGTATAAGGGCGCGTCAACTGTAAGACCATAATGCGCAACTGTAGCCTAACATAGGCTAGGCTTAATGTAGAGGGAAGAAAAGTAATGTTACCGGGTACTCAACACATGGCTTACTCACTCGTCTAACAACGACTTTGGCGTTTCCCCAGTAGTAACAGAAATAAAATATGTTGGTTAACGTGCAATGTTAGTGATATCGTCGATAAAAACGGTTAAGAAAAAACCCTGTGAGCAGTTGTTTAAAATTATGGTAGTATGACAGGCTTGTTGCGCCCTTAGGAACGACTCGAGCTTAGAAGCAACCACGATTATAAACGCGCAATCCTAAGTTAAATTATAAGTGAGCCATGCGTTTCAGGCCAGCACACTGACCATATGTGCCAGTGCAGAAGAGGGAGATGGGCAGTGGCATATCCAAGGGGGGGAGAGGGGGGACAACCCCCCCCCCACCCTTTTGCTAAAAAAATGTGAGATCCAGTACGTGTATTCTTAAATTAATTCATTGATTTTGAATTTAAAAAATCGTTAAATCTCTTTAATTTACTAAATTTTTGTGAACTTTAGGAATTTATTCCTAGTGGGCCCTACAGATTTTTTAACACAATTTTGCATACTGTCTTTAAACGTTTAAGTCAATGTGAACGCACAGGTTAATCTGGTTTTATCAATCGTTTGATAGGAATTTCCAGAATTGAAATCCATGTTTTAGATTCCCCATTTTGGACTTAACTTGCAATGGACCTTCATGGCTATTTTTTGCAATCCAAGTGTGGGTATCAATATGATTATGAACTTCATTAACATGCATGCAAAATATATTAATGATATTACCAACCGTTCAGCAGAAATCATCAATATCTGACTACCTGCATTCGAGTTCACACACACACACCCGTAAAAAAAATATGTCTTATGCGGGATTCGAACCCACGTCCTCCTAGTGTCATATGCTTTGGACCTGCACCTCAATCGTGAAAGCCACTTGCAGATACAAGTATACGTTGGAAAATGAGATGAATCGTGGGAGAATGTGGCTAAAGTGAAGCTGCAGCTAGAGGATAGAAAAGAATAAGGAATGGAAGATAAGAAAGAAACGTCAAGCCAGACGAGCTTAGCAATCGAAAGTTTCATGTCCTAGATAACGGTGGAAAATTACCACTCTACCCGACGCAGTTGGGATCGAGCCAAGATCATTATTTTATCTATTTCAAGGTGATATTTGGGAATAAATAAATAAATTCGTATTTAGAGTCTACCCACTCAGTCATATAACTGATTTTCAGTGGCGGACATTAAACCAAAGCGACCAAGCCAACCCTGTAGGCCCCGCCGCAGTCGACGATGACGTACATCAAGAGCGATATACCAATCAAAATCGCATATTTTCAACACCCGCGGATCAACACCAGAATCTACAAGGCCGATTCAGAACAACTTTGAATTTATTATGTGCCTTGTTGCTAGGACGATTCCAAAGTCACCGTTCACAAATTCCTAACCCAAGAACTGATGGACTCGGTCCAAATCATAAGTTCAAAACCTTCTGCCTATAGCGGGAAATTGAACCCTGGACCTTCTGCATTGGAAGCAGAGACACTAACCACAAGACCAACGGGCCACGCAATGGAATGGACAATAACGTACAAGATCCATAGAACAATATTTAAACTCATATGTACGTATTTTTTTAAGTGTCGCACATTACCTAGGCCTACCTACATCTACATTTAAAGCAATTTAGATATTTCATTATAAGTAAATCTCTCTTTAGGCCTAGTTTTTAAACAAATTGTGAAAGCAGTAACAGCGAACAATTCAAGCCGATGCTGCTTCAACAGCTTTGTGAATAGCTTGTTATTTATGATATTGATTGATACGTAATACTAATGATAAGTTGGCAAAATCCTGAAGTATAGCTCATACTATTGTACTGGATGCTACTTGAAAAATAAACAATCCGGAGAAAAAAGGTCCGATGGAGCGCTAGTGAGCAATCAGCTGTTTAGCAAGATTGCTCGGGAAAAGGGGATAGCTGCCGTCCACATGCTTGGTTAACATTGCATGGACCCAATCTTGAAACCTACTTTTTCTGTTGAAAACGTCCAGTTACATAATAGAAAATGATTCAGAACTATAGGTGATATTTCGTTGTATAATTGGATTGTAAGTTTAAACATATTGAATATCTGTAAAGAATTAGTGATTACATATAGTGTTCGTTCTTCCCTCGTACTGCATTTCAAATTAATAGCGCCTATGATTTGTTTGCCCTAAATCAAAGAGCATCAATTACTAATCCCAGAGTTAAAAATAACCTTGTAGTATAATATTCTAAAGCGAGCGTGCACTAGTAGGCCTAATTTGACAAAATGTTAATGGCCTAGAGCTGTGATTAACTGAGAGAACAGCGCGGAAAATTGACGGCTGCCTAGCTTGGCCTAGGCCTACTTCTTGCCAGTTTCAACCATCCCTAGGTGTCAAATGACTTGGCTAGAAGAAAACTAATAATTTTTAATGTTAAGTAGGGGTGTGGAAAGGGAACCCAACAGCTTACCTGGTCGGTGACTGCAGGGGTCTCGTAGAAGAAAGACACAAATAAATAAACATAATACAAGAAAACGTCGAAACTGTTTCGGCCAAACAGGGCCTTGCTCACTCGACGAGAGCGGAGAGTTAACTAAACTAGGTTTGTACAGATATATACAGTTATTTACAAGTCACGCCAGTGGCGCTGTTGGGTGGGGGTGGAGTGCAGGAGAACTAGGAGGGGGGGGGGGGGGGAGCAGTGGAGTACACCCTAACGGATGTTGAGGTTAGGGGGAAGCCTCGAGTTGGTAATCCACGGGTGAGCCAGCTCCCACCTCCTCAATTCATTTTCTTTGCAGTGGGCAGGTAGGGCTCTCACAACACTGGCCTGGTAGCATTCGTTGAAAGGCAGGTTGTGAGATGCAGCATGTAGGGCCACTGGTTTTTCATGTTGCCTGCCTTGGTATCGTGTCTATGGCCATTCATTCGTGTGTTGAGGGCGTTGGTAGTAAGGCTATATATTCAGCTGGGCATCTACTGCACCTCAACTGATAAATGACGTTGGTGCTTTGGCATGTGTTGTGTCCCTGGATGGCGTATGTTTTGTCCGTGGCTCTCGCTGTATAAACGACTCTGTGGGTAGATTGAGTTGGCATGTTTTACAGCGAGCGCTGTCACAGGGGTAGGAGCCAGGGTGGTAGGGCTACTTGGGGTGTGTCGGTCCTGTTCCGGGGGTTGCGTTTAACCAACAAGTCCTGGATGTTGGGCGGACGCTTGAATGTTACCCGCGGGATGTTGAGGTTTTTGGTCAGGGTCGAGGTGTTCAGCAGATGACTGTTCCTCTTCATGATGCCGTTGAGGGCATGTAGGCCAGGGTGCCACTGGGTGATGAGGGGGATTGTGTTCCCTTGTGTGCGAGTGGTTGGGTCTCTGGGGGCACGAGTCATCTGCTGTTGGACCAGTTTAGGCGGGTAGCCTCGGTTGCTGAAGGCTTCCGAGATTTTGCTGCAGTATGCGGCCAAGTCCTCTTTGTCGGAGCATATTCTCCGGCCCCGGGTGGCCATGGAAAAAGGTAGGGCCTGCTTTATAGATGAGGGGTGGCAGCTGTCGAAGTGGAGATATTGGAGGCTGTTGGTAGGCTTGAAGTGTACCTCAGCCTCCAATATCTCCACTTCGACAGCTGCCACCCCTCATCTATGAAGCAGGCCCTACCTTTTTCCATGGCCACCCGGGGCCGGAGAATATGCTCCGACAAAGAGGACTTGGCCGAATACTGCAGCAAAATCTCGGAAGCCTTCAGCAACCGAGGCTACCCGCCTAAACTGATCCAACAGCAGATGACTCGTGCCCCCAGAGACCCAACCACTCGCACACAAGGGAACACAATCCCCCTCATCACCCAGTGGCACCCTGGCCTACATGCCCTCAACGGCATCATGAAGAGGAACAGTCATCTGCTGAACACCTCGACCCTGACCAAAAACCTCAACATCCCGCGGGTAACATTCAAGCGTCCGCCCAACATCCAGGACTTGTTGGTTAAACGCAACCCCCGGAACAGGACCGACACACCCCAAGTAGCCCTACCACCTGGCTCCTACCCCTGTGACAGCGCTCGCTGTAAAACATGCCAACTCAATCTACCCACAGAGTCGTTTACAGCGAGAGCCACGGACAAAACATACGCCATCCAGGGACACAACACATGCCAAAGCACCAACGTCATTTATCAGTTGAGGTGCAGTAGATGCCCAGCTGAATATATAGGCCTTACTACCAACGCCCTCAACACACGAATGAATGGCCATAGACACGATACCAAGGCAGGCAACATTGAAAAACCAGTGGCCCTACATGCTGCATCTCACAACCTGCCTTTCAACGAATGCTACCAGGCCAGTGTTGTGAGAGCCCTACCTGCCCACTGCAATGAACATGAATTGAGGAGGTGGGAGCTGGCTCACCAGTGGATTACCAACTCG
Organism: Sweltsa coloradensis; assembly: GCA_024449915.1. Classification (NCBI taxonomy): domain Eukaryota; kingdom Metazoa; phylum Arthropoda; class Insecta; order Plecoptera; family Chloroperlidae; genus Sweltsa; species Sweltsa coloradensis. The sequence continues at coordinate 223,333 of JAMZAV010001156.1, read as the reverse complement.
AGGCTTCCCCTAACCTCAACATCCGTTAGGGTGTACTCCACTGCTCCCCCCCCCCCCTCCTAGTTCTCCTGCCACTCCACCCCCACCCAACAGCGCCACTGGCGTGACTTGTAAATAACTGTATATATCTGTACAAACCTAGTTTAGTTAACTCTCCGCTCTCGTCGAGTGAGCAAGGCCCTGTTTGGCCGAAACAGTTTCGACGTTTTCTTGTATTATGTTTATTTATTTGTGTCTTTCTTCTACGAGACCCCTGCAGTCACCGACCAGGTAAGCTGTTGGGTTCCCTTTCCACACCCCTACTTAACATTAACTAGCCGTTTGGCATCTCCTATCTAATAATTTTTAATAAATTTTAAAAATAGTTAACCAGTCTGTATCCCAAAACTATCAATTTATTTCAATAAATTGGATAGGCTCAGTCAGCTGTGTTGTCTAGGCGTGCGCGTGTTGATCTCGCATTTACAGCCAAGTCGCCTAGTCTAGGGCCTAGCAGACGTGCAAAACTCTGGCTAAAATAATAATATTCTGGCCAGACTTAATTTCGTATGTAGACCCTATTTATATTATTGTATAGTTAATGTTATCACACCCTTTCGAGCTTCTAATATTATTCAATGAAGAGCCTACTCGAAATAATAAACATGTAGGCCTGCCTACTTTGACACAGCACCAAAGCAAATCTACTAGGCCTAAAAATCTCGCGTCAACGGCTGAAAAAAGGCATTTAAATGTGCAAAACGAAAGGCAATATGAGGTTGAATCCATTTTTCAAACATCTGGTGTAATCTGCTTACATATAAACACATACATCAATCGGTAGTGTAATTTAGATAAATGCTTCATTCAAGAATCGCTGCATGCCGAGACCAAAAAGTCAAGTTTAGATAATACCTTTCAGGTAGTTTTGGAAGAGTAAATGGTTGAAATGGATGGAAATCTATTTGGTTACTGTATTTTATTGCTTCCTAAATTGCAATTTTGGTGAATTAAATATTCAATCATAATATTTCTTAGTATTTTCGTAGACCGACGCGATTCACCATGCGTTTTCCTATCAGGTGGGCGTACCTATCACCGATTCTCTAGTTCCTCACTCTCGCGCCAGAGAGCCATACTGTTCCTTGTTTCCTCCAGTCTTGGGGAGTAGCGCGCTACTTTATTAAGGGGGCATATTGTAGCGGTAGCATGCTACAATTTTTGTAGCGTTAGCGTGATATTTGCGCTACTTTCTAAGTTTCGGCGCCAGCAGTTCCAGTACCACGTAAAGTCAAAAGTCGGCAATGCAAACTAACTTGTAACGCCCGCCGCGCCACGTCATGTGCTCGCCATATAGACCGGCCCGTAATCTCGTCTCACTTGCACACCATCTCCCTCGCTCTCTCCCAGCGAGCCTCTCCCTCTCTCTCTCTCTGCGTCGTCCGAAGGATGCGAGTGATCGCCGATCTGTCACATCGTGCGAGCTGACTTTACCAAAATATTGCAGTGATTATTAAATTGCATTGAGCATCTTGAGTGCTATTTCAGGGTCGTAAACAAAGATATATCCACGATAATTAGAAGTCGGATTATTGATTTAGAGCATAAGCCGCTCAATAATTACGCCAATCGTCTGAATTGAATATTTAAATGAAGTGATTAGTGTCATATATCTCCCCTCCCTTGGGACATTACGGGCTTTATCGCTATTGTACGGCACCAGTAGGCCTATTCCGAACTTTGTTTGTCGCATTCTTCTGCAGTGATTCCGCGAAAAACACGTTGTTGAAAATAAGAAATGCAATATGAATGTTGATCATTAGGCCTAGAATTCTTAAAAGACTAGGGCCTAGCCTAGCCTAAACGTTAAAAGAACGCCTTCTATCACAATGGAAACCGAAACTATGTGCTTTTGATGATAGATCACGATCGAGTTGACATAAATGTAGTTAAAAATCATCGCGGCACGACGTCAAAAGGCTTTAAAAACGGGATATTGTGAGATCTCGACACCCCTCGATTAAACGTGAACATGTAGCGGAAAAGTAGCGCGCTATATTTCTTGTGTAGCGGAATGTAGCGTCGCTACATCTAAAAAAAAGTAGCAAAAAAGTAGTGAAGCTACTTTTTTGGGGCATGTAGCGTTAGCGATAGCATGCTACTTTTTAAAAGTAGCGACCCCAACACTGGTTTTCCTCGGATAGTAAATTGTGGTAAAGTTTTGAACTAGAATAGTTTTTACATCATTTAGTGTCTGTTCTAGTTTGCATGAAAATGGATTTACTGAATAATGAAATTAAAAATAAACATGTAAAGAAATTAACGGAATCGACTTACCATCAGCAATTCACGCCTCGGACGCTGCTTGGGGGTGGTACTTCGTGTGGGCTGGCCTAGGAGCGGACTTTGGTCGTGCGGTGTGCGGAGGCGACATCCTTGGAGGGCGGTGCTTCATCCAGGGGCCAGGGTCGTACGGCAGCTGGAAAGAAGAAAATAACATACTATGATGCACAGTTACATACAAGAACACGTAACTAAATTTAATTTGAACATTCTCGCTGGCCCTGTAAAACAGTAAAACTAATAGTAAACGGCATTGCAACCTGCCATTTACATTGACTAATTGATGAAAGTTAGGTCAGAGCTATTAGTAACCCATAAAGTAATCTCCTAAATGTTGAAGTTAATGATTAAAGAGACCTGTAATAATTTAACTTGTGAAGTATTATTTCAGCAGTTGTTTTACAGTATGTCACAAATATAAGCTTACCCAAGTGCTTTGCGCCGGCAACTCTTGCACGTTGACATGTTGGTGTAGAAGTGTTGAGCCGAGCCGGTCACTGCCACGCTGATTGACTAGGTTCGACCTTCCTTCTTCGAGACAAGCGCAACATTCAGTCAGACTGCGGAAGAAAGAAACAAGATCTGTGAGAAATAGAAATGTACAACATTGGGAAAAAGACGAGGCAGCTGTCTTCATGCACAATTAAAAATTACTGTTGAAAAGAAAAATTACAATTTGTCAAAACGATTAACAAGAACCAAGCAGCACAGAACCGATATCCAATATTGACCGACCATGGCCGCTATATTGAAATACCTTGTGTGTTTTAAAGTGGAAGTCTTTGATTATATTAGTAACAAATTCAATTTGATGGAATATTATAATAAGCTATGCATGGAATTATCAACTTCATTATCGACGCTAAACCTTGCTTTCCTGATCTTGACTTGAACATCAAAACCCTCAGAAAAAAAGTAGGTATTTAATATTGTTTATTTGGGGTAGATAAATGAAACTAGTAGGCCTACTAAATATTTAATTGGGCAAAGCTACACTTGTATCTTTATACAAAGCTCAACAGTCCTCACCATCAATTTAAAACATGATGCACACTGAGGAGAAATTTAATTGAACCAGTGGCAATCACCATTACCGTACTTGAGGTTAAGTAACAATAACTAAATTTAATTAATCTCAAAGTTTTGTTTTGTGTTTCTGGTAAAGCAATTAAATTAATTGTTACGGCACAGAACACAACACCGTGTTACCATGGGTAGTGCCCTACGTAGTACCCCTACACCCGTCAAAATATTTAAAACAACGCAATAAATTAAAGTAAGAAAATAAATCTTAAGTAAAAATTTCAAAATATGAAAATAATATTTAGAATATTTATGTACAAAATTGAGAAGCAATATAGTTTTTGCAATGATGTAATGTTGAAGTTCTACAGGTAGGCCTAATTTATATCAAATAAAGCAATTAAAGGATAATAAAGTTCAAGTTTAAAAAATAATTGAAGTTTGACTTGTTAAATTTAGTTTCCATCCTCAAGTACAACGATTGTCTGCGTTTTAAGTCAACTGAAAATATAATTTACTCACCAAAGAAGTAAGCGGCTAATATTGCTGACGTGAAGTCTCCAGGTTAGCTGGGGCTCTGAGAACACACAGATGAGTTGCTCGAGATGGCGCACGATCTTGGAAACAGGTGTAGCAGCGAGTCCAAGTCTTGATAGTTCACCGTGTAGCGGAAACCAAACAACTAATTATTCAGGTTCTAAAAAAAAACAAAAAAAAAATTATTGGAAGAGTAAAATAAAATTGGTAAAGTTTCACCAACAAAACAAGATTTTGTTCTTCATTAAACCTGTAGTAATTTAAAATTGACCAATATTATAACCTTTAACAGATTCATTCCAAAACGTACTATCAGTCGAAGTAATGAGAAAATTATTAAGAGAAGCTAGAATAATATTAAATTCATTAAAGTTTTAAATTAGTTTTGGTTTAATTTAATTTAAATTTTATTATATGCCACGTTCTTATTACAACCCACTGAACAGAGGTAGGCCTAGGCGTTAGCCTATGTAAGCTAGGCTACAATCATAAGTGGCCTACCAATGTGATAAGTGGATTTTTAGATTTTAATATATTAAGAGTGGTACAAGTTTTCACTTCAAGTATAAATGAACTCACCGCTGAACGCTGACGTGTTGGCGAAGAAGTCTTGACCAGAGTCGGTCGATGTTGATTGGAGAGTTGTACGAGTCCACGCGGCACAGACGAGCGAAGGGCGAGCGACATCCGGGATATGGTATGTAGCCATCCACAAGCGTAGCTGTAGACAGTGTATGAAAATAATATTACAACAGTTAGGCTAACACAATAATTAAATAAAATTTACAAATGTGTGTGAAAGGGGGGGGGGGGGGGGGGGGCAAGTTAAATTTATAATTGTCGACTCTACAGGTTCAGGTCATCGATAGGTTCAGATTAGAGGATGCCATAATTAGCCAAGCACCAGGAACTGAACCACAGACCTTCAGCATTGGAAGCAGAAATAATCCAAAGAAAAGAACCACACTTACACTTAAAGATAGGATAAGATAAAATAGTTTCAGATTATATTTCAACTACCTAATACAAATTAATCGATAATACAACCAATAGAAATGTCCTTCAAGCTTACCTGTCAGTGTCAGGCATGTTGCGAGTTGTGACGTCACTAGCAGCTGATGAGGTATGAGCGAGATGTCGCAGAGCGATCCCCCCCCCCCCCTTCTCAGGCTGGCTGTAGGGGCAGCCGCATTCCTGGCTGGAAGATAGATAACACGACTCTGATTAGAACATCGTAGTTTGCTAGTTATCAAGTCAAGACAAAGAGGAGGGCTATAGGCTAGAGTGATTAGTGGCGAAGTATGAACTGTTAACTCGGAAAAAAGAGGTTGAACTGGTAAAATATTTAGTGCACAGGGATAGGGTGAAATACCTCGAAGTTTGGGTTGGGCGGCATCACGTCATGAATTAAGGGGGGGGGGGGGGGGAGGAAGGGGCGCAGTCGGAGCTGTAGTCCAGACACAGGATTTGCGAACAATTTCAGCTTTAATTTACCATGCTCAGTACCTAATGAACAATTAAATTAGGTACTGGTCTAAATCGTTGGAATTTAAGAGAACGGGAACGACAAATTCCAAACTGTTCCACTAGTATACTTAACTAGATTTCGGAATACTTTTAGATTAGGCTAATAATGATCAATAAATTCAGGAATGTGCAAGGAATTAGCACGTAGTGTGGTCCACTTGAAATTTTACACGACCTCTCATGACCTTGTGAGTAAACTGGACGCGGAAAATGGAAGTTAGGGCATATGTAAAAAATAATCTAGCTATGTTTTTGTGCAAATTTGCAAGGCTAGCTTGAGCACATTATTGAAGGAAACGACAAATAATTGAGCAATTACTGGTACAAAGAAAGACGGGAAATTTTACACGACCTTGCATGACCTTGCAGAGAGTAAACTGGACGCGGAAAATGAAGTTATGTGAAAAATAATCTAGCTATACGTTATTGTGTAAATTTGGTAGGCTAGCTTGAGCACATTATTGAAGGAAACGACAAATATATTGAGCAATTACCGGTACAAAGAAGACCAGACCATGCCACGTTATTGCAACTGTTGAACTACGTGCTAAATGAATAATTTAAACTACGTTTTTAAGGGGAAAACTCGCATATAGTGGATACAAAGCAATGATAATGATAAGGAATACGCCGAATAAATGATAACTCACTGCGTGGGGCTGATGAAAATTATGTCCAAGCATGCAACTATAGGGGACGCCATGCCACGTAATTCAAGAACAATGGGTCAGAGGTGAATGAAGCTTCAATGATAATAAATTAAATGCAAATGAATAACCCTAGATAAAAGGCAAAACTATTGATGGAAAACTGTAAAGAATTGAAAACTCAGCGTAGGGCTAATGTGAAATATGTTAAAAGCATGCAACTAGGACGCCATGCCACGTAATTCAAGAACTATTCAGTAGGTGAATGAAGCTATAATAAATATTACGCTTTTATGCAAATGAAGTTGATAATAGGCAAAACTATTGATGGAAAACTGTAAAGAAATGAAAACTCAAAGCGTAAGGCTAATGTGAAATGTTGAAAGCATGTAAGAAGAAAATGAAGCCATGGGTTTGCTTACCACTGTTGTGCACGACCATCACCTTGAATGTCAACCGATCAACTGAACGAGACGAGTCTAGCCTATAGCGAGCGCGCGCAGCGCAGAGCGATCTGCTTATGACGTCATACACTCACCTGACAGGATTGGACGCTCTGCGCATGTTACCAGATCACGTAGACAATACGGGATAAGAACCCGTATGCCACTGAACTAGAAGTAGAGGGGTGGTTCTGGGTTCGATTCCCGTCACAAGCAGACTGACTAAAAGTTTCCTCAGTCAAAGTAGTCATTCATAGTCATTGTCATAGTATAGTCCAGGAGCGTAGGAAGGGGAATTCCCCCCTCCCCCCCACTTGTTCCTGCGACTGCGACCCCCACTGAGGCACTGATGACTAGCAGTCAGTATATCTAGGACTTTAGGAACTTCTTCGGTTGGGGGGTCCAAAATAAAATCATCATGTTCATCACTAAAATACTCCAAAATACAAAACAAACAAAAACTACAAAACCTTTTAACGTTTCTATTTTAAATATAAAGGACATTCAACCAAAAATTAGTTTTCAAAAATAGAAACGTTAAAGTTTTGTAGGGTTTTTTGTTAATAAAACAGCAAAAACATATGATTTTATTTTGCACCACCCAACCAAAGAAGTTCCGGACTTGTGTTCCTATATGGTGTGCTAGCTTGTGGCTAGTTCAAAGGATGCACAAGAAAAAAAATGCGGGTTAGATCATCTATTTTCCCCTCCCCTTCCAAAGAGAAGTTCTGACGCGCCTGAATAATGGTCATAGTCAGTGGCGATTTTTACGATGTGCAAGGTGTGACAATTGCACACCTGATCAATCAGGGAAAAATTGAAAAAAAGCCTTACAAACCAAAATTAGGCAGTAAGCGGGAAATATACGAGCAAAGATCGTCTCGAAGCACTGCTGTCAACGAATGTGGAACGTCTCTGCGGTACAGTTGATATTGACAAAGTTATTGATTAGTTTTAAAATAATGGTAGAGGGTAATCGGAGTCTTAGTCTGTATAGTTACCAGTGGCGTACGAACCGGGGGGGGGGGGGGGGGCAGCGGGGGCAAAACTAACGTGAGTCCCAGAATTTCCGTAGTAAATATGCACATAAACTTGTACAATTCGACAGTCACTTTGGTAAAACGAATATGTTTGCCTGTATGCTTCGTCATTACATAAAAAATTAGTCTGAAATTTACTAAAACTAGGAAACGATTATCCCGCCGCGTGAGGATGAGCGTAATTGGTGCATTGAGGGAAATATAGATTTTTCACAAAAAACAACATTTTAAACAATTGCAAAGGGAAAAAATCATATTTATCAAACAAAAAAAAATTATAAAACCGTCTTAGCAATGTTTAGATATATGTTTTTTTAACTTAAACACTTTCACTTTTTAAAAAAAATTATTAAGAGAAATAATTGTTCGATTGCGCTTAAATTTCACACGAATATAATAATTTATAAAATTAAGGTTCTGTGAAAAAAACATTACAATTGGATAAAGCATGTAGGTGATAAAAGTAGAAGAATGTTAAAAAAAAATTAAAATCGGAAAATTGCAATTTTCATAAGAAATAATTTTTCGATTGTGCTCAAATTTCACAGGAATATATTTATTCATTAAATTAGGGTTCTGTTAAAAAAATCATTACAATCGGATAAAGCAAGTAGGTGTTATAAGTCCATTTTTTTTTTAAATCGAAAAAAATTAAAATTGCGATTTTCATAAGAAATAATTTTTTGATCGATTTTTCGAATCGTGCAGTTCTCAGTTCAAGATTTCGAAACCCTCATTAAAATTTCATCGCAATTGGAGTATTTGTTTAGCCTGAATCGTGTTAACAAACACACAAAATACAAACAGAAACAAAAAGAAAAACGAAAAAAATCGAAAAATTGCTATTTTCATGAGAAATAATCTTTTGATTGCGCCCAAAAACGTGGCAGTTCTAAACCCAAAGATTTTAAAGGCCTCCAGAAAATTTTATCGAAATTAGAGTATCGGTTTTTCTGGAATCGTGTTAACAAACACACAAAAATACAAACAGAAAAAAACAAGAAAATCGAAAAAAAATCGTAAAATTGCGATTTTCACGAGAAATAATTTTTCGATCGATTTTTCGAACCGTGCAGTTCTAAGTTCAGAGATTTCAAAGGCCTCCACAAAATTTCATTGCAATTGGATTATTTGTTTAGCCGGAATCGTGTTAACAAACACACAAAAATACAAACAGAAACAAAAAGAAAAACGAAAAAAATCGAAAAATTGCTATTTTCATGAGAAATAATCTTTCGATTGCGCCCAAAAACGTGGCAGTTCTAAACCAAAGATTCTCAAGGCCTCCAGAAAATTTTATCGAAATTAGAGTATCGGTTTATCTGGAATCGTGTTAACAAACACCAAAAAATCCAAACAGAAAAAAAACAAGAAAATCGAAAAAAAATCGTTAAATTGCGATTTTCACGAGAAATAATTTTTCAATCGATTTTCCGAACCGTGCAGATCTAAGTTCAGAGATTTCAAAGGCCTCCACAAAATTTCATCGCAATTGGAGTATTGGTTTAGCCGGAATCGTGTTGACAAACTCACAAAAATACAAAAAGAAAAAAACAAAACATTCCGGATTTTTTTCTCCAGTGTAGTAGAATGGAATCTTCGCTTCGCTCGCTACGCTCATCCAATGAGCCACTTCACGTTTATTTTTTGAGTTCTTAGATAGCAGATAGTTGCTGTAAACCAGAGTCCGAGTGCAGTTAAAACGACGAAATAACTGCAGTATGGTGAATTTTTTCAGGGCCTCCGGCGGTTAGCTTCCGCCCACACAATCTGCTAATGGATTTGTCCCTCCTCCCCCCCCCAACTTTCGAAACGTTCCTACGCGCCTGTCTGTAACTCAACGTATATACAATGTGTAGTATGTATGGGTTACTAGGCCGCTTCGCGAACACTTTTTCTAGACGCGTTGATGGATGAGCTTTTTTGTAAGTTTTTAGTTTGCGTGGGATCTCTTTCCTTTTACAAGTGCTTTTTAAACGCATTGTAGGTGATTGTTGTCAAGTTTCTATTGTTACTTGCGTATTGTTATTATATACAAAAGAAAAACTTACATTAAAACCTTTATTTCTATGGATTCTGGCTTACTTTTCCAACTTTTTCTTTCAAAAGGTACTACATCACCATAACCTAAATATCCATGTAAAATATGAACCTTGTAGCCCCACCCATTTGGTCAGAATCGGCCCAAATGTCGCGAAAATATCGTACTAAAAATCGAAATATATCGTAAAAGTACGATATTCATGAGAAATATTTCTTCGATTGTACCCAAAAACGTGGCAGGTCTAAGTTCAGAGATTTCGAAGGTCCCCTCCAATTTTCATCAAGATCGCATATGCCGTTTGCCCGGTAGAGAGCGAACAAACAACAAAAATAAAAAAGAGATAATTTTTTTTTTTGGGGGGGGTCAGTGAAATTGAAGTCTTCGCTTCGCTCATTCAATAAATGTTTATATTTATCTGTGCATTCATCCCTGTTTGGCATCCGACCACAAGAGCTAACTTTACGACGCTTTAAAGCAATTCAAAACCGTACCACAGCAAAGGCTATTTTTCACAAATCATAGGATTATTCAGAAAGTGCGAAGTAGAGGCTACATTCTTGCATAATTTGGTGATTTAATATTTTAATTAGCTACTCTTCAGTATAACTAAACTAAATGGCGCCAATAGCTTTTTAAAATAACTTATTCCGAGGTTCTGAAATTTAAAACAATGTGGCTCTTTGTATTATTCCCTCTCATAATCATTCTCACTTTTGTGGCGTTTACAATAAATACTCATTACAGATAAATCACTAATTAACAATTGTAGTGTGAGGCAGTGGTCGCGACCCACCGTTTAAGAACCATTGAATAGATACCACCTTCGAATGCTACGTTTTGATTCTATTCATAAATATATTCAGACTAAAAAGTCAGTATGTTTTAAGTATGTGCACCGGTTTAATTGGATGAGCGTAGCGAGCGTAGCGAGCGAAGCGAAGATTCCATTCTACTACACTGGAGAAAAAAATCCGGAATGTTTTTTTTTTTTTTTTTTTTTTCTTTCTTTTTCTTTCTTTCTGTATTTTTGTCTGTTTGTCCACACGATTCCGGCTAAACCGATACTCCGATTGCGATGAAATTTTATGGAGACCTTCGAAATCTCTAAACTTAGAACTGCCACGTTTTTGAGCGCAATCGGAAATTTTTTTCTCATGAAAATCGCAATTTTACGATTTTTTTCAATTTTTAAAAAATTTCTTTGACTTAAAACACCTACATGCTTTATCCGATTGTAATGATTTTTTCGCAGAACCTTAATTTTATGAATAAATATATTCGTGTTAAATTTGAGCACAATCGAAAAATTATTTCTTATAAAAACCGCAATTTTAGGATTTTTTTTTACAATTACGATTAATTAAAAACAAATTTAAAAAAATGAAGTTAATTTTTTATTAAATTTAATTAAATTTAAAAAAAATTTCAACTTAATAATGATTTTTCCACAGAACAACAGAAAATTCGCACAACACATGGCAGCTCAATGCACCAATTACGCTCATCCAACAACGCGGCGGGAATTAAGCGTTTTCCTAGTATAATGCACGCTTATTTAGAGAATTTTCCAACATCTAAATTAAATTTTAATTCATTTCCATATTTCGTTTCCAGTGATTCTAATAGTATGGCGGATATACTTTCTTTCTCCTCATTTAGGGGATTGTTAACAATGAGTATTATTTATTGGATGAGCGTAGCGAGCGAAGCGAAGATTCCATTTCACTACACTGGAGAAAAAAATCCGGAGTTTTTTTTTGTATTTTTGTGTGTTTGTTAACACGATTCCGGCTAAACCGATACACCAATTGGGATGAAATTTTCTGCAGGCCACGACTTATAACACCTACATGCTTAATCTGATTGTAATGATTTTTTTCACAGAACCTTAATTTTATGAATTAATGTATTCCTATGAAATTTGAGCGCAATCGAAAAATTATTTCTTATGAAAATCGCAATTTTACGGTTTTTTTCGATTTTTTAAACATATCTTCGACATTATGACACCTACATGCTTTATCCGATTGTAATGATTTTTTCACAGAACCTTAATTTTATGAATTAATATATTGTTGTGAAATTTAAGCGCAATCGAAAAATAATTTTTTTTTAAAATCGCAATTTTATGCCTTTTTTCGTTTAAAAAAAATTCTTCGACTTATAACACTTACAGTCATGCTTTATCCGATAGTAATGATATTATCACAGAATCTTAATTTTATGAATTAATATACTGGTGTGAAATTTGAGCGCAATCAAAAAAAGAAAAGAAAAAGGCGCAAAAAATAATTTCTCGTGAAAATCGCTATTTTTCGTTTTTTTCGTTTTAAAGAAATTACGCTCATCCAACAACGCGCCTGAAAAAGCGTTTGCGAAGCTTCCTAGTATATGTATCCATGTACCACCAAGGAATACAAGTATTCATAAACTGTTTCATCTTCGCTACAGCCGCATCGACGTACACAAGTATTCCTGTTTGATGGAGTTCCAGTCTACAACAATCTTTTGCCATTGAATAGGCCTAATTAAGATTTATTTGCACTAGGAAAACGCTAAAGTCCCGTCGCGTTGATTGATGAGCTTTTTTGTAAGTTTTTTGTTTGCGTAGGACACTTTTCCTTTGCAAGTGCTTTTTGAATGCATTGTAGGTGATTGTTGTCGAGTTTCTAATGTTACTTGTTAATTGTTATTGTAAACCTAAAAAAAAACTCATATTAAAACCTTTATTCTATGGATTCTGGCTAACTTTTACAACTCTTTCTTTCAAAAGGTGCTACATCACCATAACCTTAATGTGTAAATGTGAACGTTGTAGCCCCACCCGTTTGGTCAGAATCGGCCCAAATGTCACGAAAATATCGCACTAAAAATCGAAAAAAATCGTAAAAGTACGATATTCATGAGAAATATTTCTTCGATTGTACCCAAAAACGTGGCAAGTCTAAGTTCAGAGAAAACGAAGGTCCCCTCCAATTTTCATCAAGATCGCTTATGCCGTTTGCCCGGAATCGTGCGAACAAACAGACAGAAAAACAAAAAAACAAACAAAACAAACAAAAAACAAAAAACACCCGAGCTAAATTTTTTGGGGGGTCAGTGAAATTGAAGTCTTCACTTCGCTCGCTACGCTCATCCAATTAATCGCTTCCGAACGAACTCAAGTAAAAAAAAAAAAAAAGTTCACCAATGTCTTCAATCACTCAGGAATGTGATACATAACACAATCTTACACAAATATTCATATTTATACTAGGCCACTTCGCGAATGCTTTTTTGAGTCGCGTTGATGGGATGAGCTTTTTTAAGTTTTTAGTATGCGTGGGATCTCTTTACTTCTTCATGTTCCATGCAAAACCATTTTTGTTAAATTAGGATAATTTTTATAAAGTAGAATAGAATAGAATAGAATAGAACTTTATTTTGTAAAAGAGTATCAATTACAAAACTTCGGTTCGAACACTGCAGCTTCGCTCTTCCACTTAACCACTTAAATTAACATAAGAATAAAAATAATAAGTTTAGTTACACATTACTTTAAATTTTGTAAGAACAACTTAATATGACAAACTAACTAAACATTAAATTGTATGAATATAATATAAATACTAATATACTAATTGTTACGACAATACTAATTAATAGCATGAAAAATATCTGGAGGCCCGAAGACTTGCTTTTTGTACGTATTGCAGGTGATTGTTGTCAAGTTTCTATTGTTAATTATACACCTCAAAAAACTTATATTAAAACCTTTATTTCTATGAATTCTGGCTAACTTTTTCAACTTTTTCTTTCAATAGATACTACATCATCATTACCTTAATGTCCATGTAAAATATTAACGTTGTAGCCCCACCCGTTTAGTCAGAACTGGCCCAAATGTCACGAAAACATCGCATTAAAAATCGAAAAAATCGTCAAAATACGATATTCATGAGGAATATTTCTTCGATTGTACCCAAAAAAGTGGTAGGTCTAAGTTCAGAGATTTCGAAGGTCCCATTCAATTTTCATCAAGATCGCATGTTTTCCCGGTAGAGCGAGAACAAACAGACAAAAAACAAAAAAAACAAACAAAAAACACCCGAGCTAATTTTTTGGAGGTTCAGTGAAATTGTAGTCTTCGCTTCGCTCATCCCTTTATGTAACTAGGAAGCTTCGCAAACGCTTTTTCAGGCGCGTTGTTGGATGAGCGTAATTGGTGCATTGAGCTGCCATGTGTTATGCGGATTTTCTGTTGTTCTGTGAAAAAATCATTACAACGTCGATTTTTTTTTAAAATTAAATTAAATACAAAATTAGCTTAAATTTTTAAATTTTTAATTAATCGTAATTTAAAAAAAAAAAAAATCGTAAAATTGCAATTTTCATAAGAAATAATTATTCGATTGCGCTCAAATTTAACACGAATGCGAAAAAATCATTAAAATCGGATTAAGCATATAGGTGTTACAAGTCGAAGAAATGTTTCAAAAATCGAAAAAAATCGTAAAATTGCGTAAAACCAGCCACGAGTAAGGGGGGTATCTCACGTCGCGGTTGTCATCGTCTTTGTCATCGTTCGTGGTGTCATTCTCGTCATCGTCGTCGAGGGGTCGTCAAGGGAAGGGGAGGTGTGCCCGACGGCGATTGCCAAAGCTCGCCTCTAGTTTCGGGGAGTAAAATACTACCCTTCTTACAAGCTGTTTGCAAAGTGGACTTTTTCTCTTGAATCGCCTTGTACGAGTAGAAGAGCCATGATCTGGGCCAGGGCCAATTCTACCCGAGGCCCAGGCGGGTCAAATAACACGTAACAAATTGTGATTTGTTAACTTTTCATTTTCATTTCATTTTCACTAGTCAACCAAATCATGAATTTAAACATTTTAGTGTTGGTGAAAAGGGAGGCTCCTCACCTAAGTAAATAATCAAATGCTCGATTTTGTTGACAATTTTTATTGATGGCCGCAGCAATATCTGTTTCTCGATTTGGTTAGTCGGGAAACACTCCCGTAGGTGTAATTGTTATTATTTACTACAATTCAGAAATTAAAAAAGTCCATCCCAACCTGGATTCAAACCACGGGTCTCCCGCATTCCAGGCAGGCGTCTTAATTAACCAACATAATACCCGTCCTGACGGTCTAGTGGTTAAGACGCCTGACTGGATTGCGGGAGACCCGTGGTTCGAATCCCGGTTGGGGCGGACTTTTTTAATTTCTGAATTGTGGTAAATAATAGCAATATCTGATTTAAACATTTAGTTTTGGTACGTATTTTTCATTTGAAATCAATTTTGGTTTTATTCTGCGTCAATAAATATATTTAGACTGTCCACTATCAGGGTATCTATCAAAGTTATAGTCCAATGTCAAAGTTTTCCTATAGGTCGGCCATAATGTATCAATGGACCAAAAGGGAAGAAAGTTTTTTAAAATCATTCAATGCTGTATGTACTTACTACTTTCCAAGTTTCATACGAAATCATATAATACTGCATATGGTGCATAAAATATATATTTGCAAACTATAAACAATCATCCATTCAAAATAAACAATAATGTCTAAATATCGATCATTATGTATTTACATTTGTTTGTATGACATAAGAATTTCTGTTACTAGAAAAGAGTTTTGAAGAGTAGCTTTCTTCATATGTATAAAATAATTTTAAAGAATTGTATTAAAATATTATAATGTCTAGCTTCAATGTCCGAAGCCATAATATAACACATCGCATTAAAATAATATCTAGTATTGCACGTGTTATCATTATGAAAGAATCAATAGATTTACTGAATGGAATTGTTATTGGGTGCTTTTGGCAAAAACAAATAATCTACTTTTAAGGCGTTTACAGTTTACACAATTTTGTTCGTATAAAATACAAGGTACTATACAACACGGTACGGAGGTACAAAGACTATCTTTCGATCGTAAACTCTCTTGCGCGTTATAGTTGGGTCGAGTTTGTTCGAAACATTCCACGTTCTTAAGTCATTCAAGAAATCCTCAAACTCTGGTGGAGAAGTTTCTGAATATACATTCAAGTTTCTTAGTTTTGGTAGGTTGGCCAACCGAGTTAACAACTCCGCTGAGTCAACATTGAAGCCAATCCGAAGATCTTCCAGTTTTGACATTGGATTGTTGTCAAGCAGATGCAGCATGGCTGGTGTAAATGCAGCACTATTCAAACCACGAAACTCCAGTAATGTCAGCGACTTGAGATTTTTTGCAGCTTCAAGACACGACAGTATAATTTCCCAATCGCTTCCAATTGATAAAGACTCAAATCTAAACTCTTGTAAATTTTGGAAGATGGGCTCTTGAGCTTGTGCCAAATTAACACTTTGGTGATAGTCATAGCTAGGATCTCTTACATGCAAAACTTTCAGCTTAGGACAATGCCTGCCAATTATAAACGGTGTTAGCTCAAAATCTCGGAAAATAATTAGATCTAATTGCAACTGTTCAATAAAAACACCTTTGCATCTAATAAAATCTTCAAGATCGCCATTAATCCTCAAATGAGAGAGCACAAGATTTGATATTTGTAAAGTGCTGTCAGTTATCGGTGACAAGTCTACTCGGCCTACTGTATTGGTAACGCTACCGCTAATATCTCCCAAATAAAGCCCTACAAGGTCTGGGCACATGTCCACTACAGCTTCTAGGTAAGCTTCTGTAGGATCTTCTTCCAAACACGTGTCAAGAGCCAAAGGGTCGACATGGGTGTCTTTTAGCCCAATCAGTATCCCCCTAGTGAATTGAATGGGGATATATCTCAACAGAGGGAGTTTCGACAACAAGTATCTGAAGGTTATCTGAGCTTCCGGTTGAACATCAATTTCATTACGCGCAACAGTATTCATAATGTCGTACACGTAAAACGGGCCCTTTAGGAAGGACTCCCAGCTTTTTATTTCTCTTAAAGTTGGAATATTTGCGAGATTACGCAGTGCTCTCAAATCACTGCTACGGTCAATGTTAATGGTAATTACCTCCAACTGAGAGCAGTTTGTAGCTACTCCTTCCATTAGTAAGCCGGTTTCTGATGTGTTTACTCCAATGAGATTTAACTCTGTTAGGGTGCACAGTTGTGGGAGAAACTTGTTCCACAGTGTTTCATCAACATGGAGGTAATCCCCATTAAGTTCGTGAAAGAAATAGACTGCTGCATGGCGAACCAATTTAATAATCTCTGTGAGATTTAAAACACCTGGGAACTGTTGGAAACGGTGATCGTAATGATAGTGGAGAGTTTTAATGGTCGGATGTACTAGTGCTGCTAGCAGCACCTCAGCTCGTATCCCTAGCGGTTCCGCCCTGGCCTTGGCGAGTGACTGGTTCAAAACATCGTCAAGAAGGGAGTGGATTGTCGTTGTCGAGAAGTAGTCGTGAACCACCTTGGCTAGGTCGAGGTGCTGTGACTCGGGGAATTGGCGCTGAATCTTTAGGCAAGAGTCGAGGGCGAGGCGGGAGGCGCGCGATGATGCCAGGCGTTCAAGGCGCGTGGGTTTGTAACACTTGCGGAGAGGCATCTCGGATTCAGTCAGTACCCTGGAAACAAAGATGAGAGATCAGAAATCTCAACATATTTTTATCAGTTACTGTTGTCTGTCAGAACGTTCAGTATTTATGCACAATGCTTGGTCCTCTGTTTTGTGAAGTACAGAAAGAAATGCTATTGAATTCAATGAATGCCTGTATTTCGTATTTCTTGGTAAAGCACAAATGTAGGCCAACCATACGCATACTATGTCAATGTTAATAAAGTAGGCCTACTTGTAGGCCTAGTTTATTTTTTGATACCGTACGTTACGTTTGTAAGAATCAATACCAATGAAACATCCACTTAATTAATGTTCGTGCCAAATTTTGTAGGCTATCACTCGTTCATGTGAATTTTGTGTCATTCTGACCCGTAAGTTCATAATAGGTTTTTATCTACCAATCACTTCACTTCGTTCTCTTTCCACTCCGCATCTCGTGTCATTGTACGTTCCTATCAGTTGCAATTTGCATTTTTCATGCGCTGGGTCACGGAGCTCCTCGTGACTCAGTTTCCACAACAGCACACTTTCCATACTTTCTTCCGCAATGTCTCGCACACGCAGTGAATTCAACTGTCTCTGTTTCGTCTCATTTTCTATTTCCTTATTTTCTTCCTGAACTGCAGTTTCTTTCTATCTTTATTCTTTATCTATCCACGACACCAAACCTCGTCGTGAAGTGCAACGGCGCCTGTCTCACAACGCAAGGAAGCCCTCATCGCACCATCAGGAGATATCTTCATTCCACGCGAGTTTCAATGACATTTTTTTCTACTTTTCATGATCTCTTCGCCCCTCAAATACAGTCCACTTATTTCTCTTATTGCCTAAGTACTATAAAAATAGACTAAACAACAACATTCAAATAGAACACCACAGTTCAGCAAACTATCTCAAGTTGGCCATTGGCCTACGAAGATTCTCTACTTGCTCAGATGAATTTACCATTAGCTGTCTAGGTCCAAGTCACCAAGTGAAAAAATGTAAGGAATAGGTCCACAGTCGATCTCCCTGTCCTAAATCCATGCTAACTGTTCTTCTATTGTATTGACTCTTATATTAAACTATGGATTAGGTATTCTTTCATAAATCTTGACAAAGTGACATATCGATCTTATGCACAATTGGCACAGTTACGAGGATCTAAAGCCCGACTACGAAGTTGAAGGAGGTAGAAGCCCATCGAAGCGGAACTTATTTGGTTGAGGTTGGATGATTTTGTATGAAACAGAAACATATTTGGACCCCCAACCAAAGTAGTTCCACCCCCCGTTATGTAGTAGGTCAGCGACTGTAATAATACCAAGTCTAGTCAAACGAAGTGTACAATTGTAGCCGTTCCTCGGTCTAGCCTAAGAGGGCGTGGTGGCGGAATTCCTTACAACTCCATTCAGATGTATAATGCAACTACAATTAAGAGGTTGAAATGTACCCGTCCTGGACTGCGATTCTATAACTCTGACGGAGTTGGACCCGGGCGTTTCCAACGGTAATCGTCTCTGTTGTAAGTGATCGACCCAGTTGAGGTCGATATCGTTGCGATATAATCCGTGACAACCGAGTCCGACTCGGTTATATTTGTATAAAATGGTGGATGATAAGCCTTGGCCTACACGTAAACACAACCAGATTTTTAACTTTATCAAACGAATAACAATAGTATGCTCAAAGAAAACCTACCTTTAGTAAGGGCCTACCCCTAAAAGTCCCGTGCGTTCCCTTTTTTAATGAAACGATTGGAAATAATACACACATCTATGTCATTTCGAATATTTGACAACTGACTGCGAATCATTTGTTCACATTTGACCGTCCACGGCCATGTAAATCATACCTTTCGACCTCGACCAACAACAACCGGAACGATTACTGTTACTACAGAGTCGGTCCCGTGACAGAGTTGAACCCGTGAAGTTACTGAATAGGGGCCCTGATGGTCTAGTGGTTAAGACGCCTGTCTGGAATACGGGAGATCCATGGTTCGATTCCCGGTTGGGGCGGACTTTTTTAATTTCTGAATTGTACTAAATAATAACCTGATTTGGGCCTAGCTACGCAACATGTTTGGACAGCCAGTCATTCTGAAATCTGAAACATAGGTGTGTAGGCCCTAGATGACGGCAAATAAATAAATGAACCCAAGTAAAATAACTCCCGCACCTGATACTGTATGAATTAATAACTTACCATCTATGATGATGCTGTAGTTTAAATTTGACGGGAATATTAAGAATCTTCACTAAAACAAACAAACAAAAACAAAACCAAAATAATAACCACTGCTTCCTAGATAATATATTACAACTCAAGGTCTACCAAATCTCCCGAGGTTCGGCTAGCCGCTAGAGTGGCGCATTGTGGCCTTACAGTTGACGCGCCCTTATACCAACTAAACTCAAAACCCTATCATTAATACCTATATCAATCAACTACTCAACACATGACTCGCTCACTCGTCTAACAAGTAACAACGACTTGGGCGTTTTCCTACTCTAGTTGGCGCCCTCATACCAGGAATATTGAGCACCCGGGTTCGAACAACGTTCTGGTAGATTTTTGAATTTCTGGATTAAATCCTACACATTTTTAGCCTTTTTCAATTTATTATTTCTTGTCGGTTTCAATCGAAACGGATCTTACCGATTTTGTAATCAGTTCTCAGTTAACTCGTACCGGATGTCTGTTTAAAATTTCAGCGCAATAGGTTCTGTGATTCGGCTGATTTTCGACGCGCACATACACACACTTACAGAATCATAGAGGAAGTGCCTTTTCACTTGAATTGTAAGACTCAGTCGCTGCGCTCCCTCGACTTCTAATGACGGAACTCTTTAAGTCCCCGGGGGGTGAGGAATTCACGAAGGGAAAACAAAGACTTATCCAGTGTTGACAATGTCTTTCATTTATCTGCTTTCAGCAATGCCGACCACCTGGATCCAAATATACTAGGCCGTTTCGCGAACGCTTTTTTTAGTCGCGTTGTTGGATGAGCGTTTTTGGTTAAAATGCTTATCTTAAAACCTTTGTTCCTATGAATTCTGGCTATGTTTTCAACTTTTTCTTTCAAAAAGCAGTACATCACCATAACCTTAATGTCCATGTGAAATATGAACGTTGTAGCCCCACCCGTTTGTTCAGAATCGGCCCAAATGTCAAGGAAATATCGCACTTAAAAACGAAAAAAATCGTAAAAGTACACGATATTCATGAGAAATATTTCTTCGATTGTACCCAATAACGTGGCAGGTCTAAGTTTAAAGATTTCGAAGGTCGCCTCCAATTTTTATCAAGATCGCATATGCCGTTTGCCCGGTAGAGCGCGAACAAACAGACAGAAGAAAAAAAAACAGAAAAAAGGAAAAGACACCCGAACTAAATTTTTTGGGAGTCAGTGAAATGGAAGTCTTTGCTTTGCTCATCCAATTATTATGTATTGACAACAAATAACTACACGAGTCGTACAATTCCAGTCAAACGGCACATGTGTCGGTAAGTAAGTGAGTGAGTTAGTATACATGCTAAAAATCGGCCGAATAGCTGAACCGATTGCGCTGAAATTTAAACAGACATCCGGTATCAGTTTACTGAGAACTGCTAAGAAAATCAGCAACATCCGTTGAGATTTAAACCTACAAGAAATAATAAATATACTAGGAAAACGCTTAAGTCCCGCCGCGTTGATGGATGAGCTTTTTTGTAAGATTTTAGTTTGCGTAAGACCACTTTTCCTTTGCAAGTGCTTTTTGAATGCATTGTAGGTGATTGTTGTCAACTTTCTATTGTTACTTGTTAATTATTGTTATAAGAAACCGAAATAACTCATATTAAAACCTTTATTCTATGGATTCTGGCTAACTTTTTCAACTTTTTCTTTCAAAAAGCAATACATCACCATAACCTTAATGTCCTGGTGAAATATGAACGTTGTAGCCCCACCCGTTTTTTCAGAATCGGCCCAAATGTCACGAAAATATCGGGCTAAAAATCGTAAAAGTACGATATTCATGAGAAATATTTCTTCGATTGTACCCAAAAACGTGGCAAGTCTAAGTTCAGAGATTTCAAAGGTCCCCTCAAATTTTCATCAAGATCGCATATGCCGTTTGCCCGGTAGAGAGCAAACAAACAGAAAAAATACAAAAAAAAAAAAAAAACACTCGAGCTAAATTTTTTGGGGGTCAGTGAAATTGAAGTCTTCGCTTCGCTCATCCAAAAATAGACTGAAAATGTGTAACATTTAATTTAATGACAATAGTTTTGGTCTTGAAGAAAACAATTTTATCGAATCACTTGAATATATCAGGCGGTGAATGCAGAATTGATTTGTGTACTTACCGAGATCTTGGTATCAATAATATATTTTATTTTAACATCAAATTTTATTGAGCGAGCGTCTCCACTTGACTCTTATGGCTCGAATGTCTGTTTTTTTTTTGTTTTTTTTTCTGTTACTGCTTCGATACAGGTCGCACCGTTTCTCTGATTGACCTGAAATTTTGCACACATGTACATACCACCTAGGCGGGTTGCTGTATAGTTTTTGAACAAAATCCGATCATTGGTTATAAAAAATATAAAATAAAAAAAAAAAATAAAAAATAAAAATGTTCCGATCGTTATGAAATTTTGCAGGGTCAATAAGTACAACATTCTCTCCTATTTTCCAAATTTTCAGCTAAATCGGTCAAGACCTTAAAGACTTATTGGTAATCATAACACACACATAACAAAAACTTGTAGAAATACAGCCAAACCTTACACACTCAAAAGGAATGAGATCTAAAAAAAGGGCCAAGCTCATCTACCCTTCCACATAAACGTACAGTGTCCCATAACAGCATCCTCGAAAAGCTTGGCAAAATAGAATTTGCGATTATTAATTTAACGTAATAGTTTATCCAAGTTCTTTTTTTCTAATTAATTTAAACGTAATATCATGCAAATTCTATTTTGCCAAGCTTTTCGAGATGCTGTTATTCAATTCAATTCATTTCACTTTATTTAGCATTTTCAGCTATTATTACATGTTAACATATTATTTCATGGTACACATCACAACCTTACTAATAGATACTCAAAGCAAATAGCATTTTATTACAAGAAAAATGAAAAAATGAAACAATGCAAAACATGTTCATCACCTCTGCAAGACTATATTCTTTCTTACAAAATTCACACATTCCTGTCTAAAGCTACTTCCATGCATCAGTTTTATCCTATTATCTATCTTATTATATAATCTCATACCACTGTAGAGAATAGACCTTTGAGACATGGACTTATTTCTACATTCTACATACACATTGTGAGCTCTCCTAGTGTTATATTTATGGACTTCAGTACCAAACGAGATGTGTTTTTGTAGGTACCCTGGTAGTTCACCTCTTACTATTTTATGTATAAATGTAAGGGTATTAAGGGAGACCATTTGTTCTATTGACAGCCAGTTTAAGGTATCGAGCATATCTTGAATCTTTGAGATCTTAAAGATCTTTGGGACACTGTACGTTTATGTGGAAGGGTAGATGAGATTGGCCCTTTTTTTAGATCTCATTCCTTTTGAGTGTGTAAGGTTTGGCTGTATTTCTACAAGTTTTTGTTATGTGTGTGATCTCATTACTTTTTCAAGTTCCATTACAAAATTATTTGCTAAAATATAATATTTTTATCAAAGTTGATTTAAATTCTATGGTATTAGCAGTAACAATATAGGATGTAAAATATCTAGACCCGGATTCATGTACATCCTGGGTATAGGTGGTATAAACCATGGTATAACGACGGTATAAGGACTGGACCCCAATTCTTGAGTTCGTGGGAGATGAGTTGAAAACGCAATTTGAAAACGAAGTCGTTTTCGTTTTCGAAGGAATTGGTATTCTTGAACGGTATCGTGGAAAACGTCATGGGTTGTGAGTTGAAAGCATTGATATTAAACCCCTATAGTAGGCTAGATTAGCAGTCTCCTATACCTCCGCACAGGCGCGAGCGTAGCAAATTGAAGACTCAACCGGCCCATTTCAAGATGGCGATTTGGTGTTTTAATTTATGCTTTTTTAATGCAATAAAGTATTTTACTGGATTGTTTGATATGGTTTTAGCTTGTGCAGCATGGTATTAAACAAAAGAAACAATACGAAGTGATTGCATAAGGGAATTTAGTAATCATTTGGTGTTAAAGGCTAGTATGCTTACCTGTCAACCTGGCGGCAATCTTGAGAACTATTTGGCCACAAATCGCTCCCATTTGATTAACATGTAAACTGTCATTTTAAGATGGCTTCTAATTGTACCGGAAGTGGACCACCGACTGCTGGTCTAGCCAATTATATAGGATGTCTATGGTTGAAAGAGTATCACGAAATCCAAAACACTTTAAAAAGATTTGCGTATAGCAAAGAGCTCGAAAAAGTTCTATATTTATTCTAGATGGCAGTGCCTTCATAAACGCGGGCCAATCGAAAGACAAGTTGTATGAAATGATTTGATTGTTGCAATTATGTAAACAAACAGTTGAGCAAGTTCATATCAGAACAATGTTGTGCTGGCATAGGGTTGGCTAGGCTTGTCAAACATGTAATGTAAGTATGAATTTTACTAGTCCTATAGCCAAATGGAACTTTAGACCTACACTTTTGCATTATAAATAATTTTCCACATCTGGGCCTAGGCCAGGGACGGTTTCTGATTTGTTTTATGAGAGTATAATGACACCTTTTCTCGTTCCACACAAAGAAGAAAAATTTTAAATGTCCGCTATTTGTTTACGTATCGCACTTTCCCGCCTAACTCTGCTTATACCGTCAACAAGTGTCAAGTAACTATGGTTACTTGTTGATTGTATGCCAAGTGTTTAAGGCTTATTTTAAAACCTTTATTTGGAAGCCTTCCAACAAACTTTTTCAACTTTTTTTTTCAAAAGAGACTATATTTCTATAACCTTAATGTCCATGTAAAATATGAACATTGTAGTCCCACCCGTCTGGTCAGAATCGCGGGCCGACGTATTAGATGTTAGCAGTAGCAGTAGTAGCAGTAGTAGCAGTAGCTAACATCCTTAAAGTGATTTTGAGCATGTTTCAAGCCATTTTTTCACCAAGAAGGAATAATCGTACCCCAATAAAATTTGGCATGTGTTGTCAGGTACCTAAATCCCCTCGATTGTGATAGTTTTCAAGTTCACATCACGTTACATGACGGCTGGGTAACACCTCGAAATCACCCCAACTCTGCTTGGTGTATAAGGTGCTTGAGTGTGTAGCGCACCGCGGCTTGGCTGCGGCGCCCTAACGGGCACCTAGATTCGAAAAATGATGTTAAAAAATGAAGGAGGCAGTGAAGATTCAAAGATACACTTTAGAAGGCATGACGTGAATTAGTACATTGCAAAGATGTTGGAATAGTATAGTGTACAATGTCAATATCCAGTTAGGCCTACACTGTGTGGTGGGCCTTATGGAAATGTCGTACTCGGGTCATGTTGCACGTACCGGTGCTCGCTCAACAACGCGTCCAACTGAGCGTTTTCCTTGTTTTATTTTCTGACACTGTTTAATGTCTACCTGACTTACCTTTATCTGCTTACCTATCTATACCTGTTTTCCAGAGATTGGCAAGTTATCGGAAAAAGTAACTCGTTAAAAGTTAAGTTATTGTTTTGAAAGTAACGTTGACTGTTGTGTGCCCTAAAACCCCACTAACCTTGAAAAGTCACTTTTGCCGGGTCAATGAGCCAATGAACAGCACTATAGTAATCAGGTAGGAGTAGGCGGCGAAGCTTTGCTGTTATTCTCAAGTGCATGTGATGGGACCGTGGGTAAAACCGGACGCATCAAGACAAGTGTCAACTGATTGGGGATTATGCTTTGTTGACAACAGGAAGTTCATTAAAGTTCCGTTTATTAACATTTCCTACGTGCATGTCAGGTAAAAAGTAACGTCAATTACTTTCGATAAGTTAACATAATAATTACTTCGTAAGTAATGTTTCTGGAACGTTGAACATAACGCGTTAGTGAGAAAAGTTTAAAAGTGTTAACGCGATACATCAGCTCTGCCCGTTTTAATATTAATATTAATTTTTGTATTGATATAATTTAGAATCATAATTTTTATGGGAAGCCTGCCCAGGGTGCAATTATTCATGCCCCTCTTCAGGTGTCTTACTAGGTAATTGCGGTTGGGACAATTGTGAAGGGACTTCCGAGGGCTGTTTAAAAAGACTCAACCCGTTGATTCGCATGAACGACTAAAAAATCTCGAAAAAAACTTTAGTCAGGATTGCCGGTCTCGACGGGATTTGAACCCGGGACCTTCCGAATCAGAGTCGCGCGCTTAACGCTCGAGACAACACTGTCGGTTTTTTGTATGGATTTTTCATTTAAAATGAATCTCCCTTTATACTGCATTAATAAATATATTTGAGCTCTCCACCATCAGCGTCATTTTAATCAAATTAAGGTTATAATCTATTGTCGAAATTTTCCTACAGGTTGGACATACCGTACTGTATCAATGGCTCAAAACTTGTTAGAATCATTCAATGCTAATGTGTACTTTCAAGTTTCATATGAAATCATATAATACTGCATGTGGTGTATAAAATATATATAAGCAAACTAAACAATCATCCATTCAAAACCAACAATAATTTATAAATATTGATCACTATTTACATTTGATCGTATACAAATTTGTAATACGAAAAGAGGAGTTTTGTAGGGTAACTTTCTTCATTATTATGTTGAGGATTATTAAGAATTGTTTCACATAATTACAATGTCTAACTTCAATAACCGAAGCCATAATATAACACATCGCATTAAAATAAAATGTAGCATTGCGCGTGTTGAAGAACTATGTTATCAGTATGAAAGATTAATCAAGGGATTTACTGAATGGAATTATTATGGAGTGATTTTGGCAACAACAAACAATTATTGTACTTTTCAAGGCGTTCTCATTTACGTAACATAATTTTGTTCGTATAAAATACAAAGGTACTATACAACACGGTAAGGAGATACAAGGACTATCTTTAGTCGAGTTTGTTCGAAACATTCCACGTTCTTAAGTCATTCAAGAGATGCTCAATCTCTGGTGAAGGATTTTCTGAATATACAATCATGTTTCTTAGTTTTGGTAGGTTGGCCAACCGAGTTAACAGCTCCGCTGAGTCAACAAGCCCTACAAGGTTTGGGCACATGTCCACTACAGCTTCTAGGTAAGCTTCTGTAGGATCTTCTTCCAAACACGTGTCAAGAGCCAAAGGGTCGACATGGGTGTCTTTTAGCCCAATCAGTATCCCCCTAGTGAATTGAATGGGGATATATCTCAACAGAGGGAGTTTCGACAACAAGTATCTGAAGGTTATCTGAGCTTTCGGTAGAACTTCAATTTCTTTACGCCCAACTGTATTCATAATATAAAACGGGCCCTTTAGGAGGGTCTCCCAACTCTTAATTTCTCTTAAAGTTGGAATATTTGCGAGCTTACGCAGTACTCTCAAATCACTGCTACGGTCAATGTTAATGGTAATAACCTCCAAATGTGGGCAGCTTGTAGCTACTCCTTCCATTAGTAAGCCGGTTTCTGATGTGTTAACTCCAATGAGATTTAACTCTGTTAGGGTGCACAGTTGTGGGAGAAACTTGTTCCACAATGTTTCATCAACATGGAGGTAATCCCCATTAAATTCATGAAAGAAGTAGTTTACTATACGACTAACAAAGTTTATAAACCCTGAGAGATCTGAAGAAACTGGGAACTGCAGGGTTTGAACTGGTCGGATTTACTAGTGCATCTAGCAGCACCTCAGCTCGTACCCCTAGCGGTTCCGCCCTGGCCTTGGCGAGTGATTGGTTCAAAACATCGTCCAGAAGGGAGTGGATTGTCGAGAAGTAGTCGTGAACCACCTTGGCTAGGTCGAGGTGCTGTGACTCGGGGAATCGGCGCTGAATCTTCCGGCAAGAGTCGAGAGCGAGGCGGGAGGCGCGCGATGATGCCAGGCGTTCAAGGCGCGTGGGTTTGTAACTCTTGCGGAGCAACATCTCGGATTCAGTCAGTACCCTAGAAACAAAGATGGCCGATCAGAAATCTCAACATTCTTACCGGCTTGAGTCAGAACAAGTCTCAATCAGTAGGCCTCCTATTCGTTGCCAATCGGGCTACATTCATAATATATGTAGGCCTATATGCTTCATAATCATATTATGTTATGTTAATTAAGTTATCTAACGAAAACAAGTCGAATATGTCGAATAACATTTAGTTTTGGTTCATGATGATTGAGACATGTATCACCAGCCTAAAAAGTCTGACTGGTTAATAAGCTCTGCCGCCACACAAAGGTTCTTGTGTTTGAAGGATCTAGTACACCCGACTACGAAGTTTCAGGGGGTAATAACCGAAGCATTCGGTTGGTGTTCTAGTTTGGGGGGCCGAGGGGTCACACTTTTGTATTATATTTTTCCATACAAAATCAGCCAAAAACCCTCACAATGTTTTTACATTGAAAGTGTTGTCTGCGAAGGTTGTATAGTGTACAAAAGGGGGATCACCCCTCAACCCCTATCAAGGTTCCACCGCTGGACCCTGCGATATCATTAATTTTCCAATGTATGAAGTAGGCCTGCGATCCTACTATACATCATAATTAAGAAGGGTTGGCAGAAGTGTCTTTCAACATGATTGGGCAGCCAGTAGGCCCAGATGATGGTAACCGGTACATAAATATAAGGCCTGGCGACGTCCCACTTGATACTGTATTAATTAATAACTTACCAGCCATTATTGATGTTGCACTTTAAATTTTACGGAAAAATAATGTGAAAAGTAAAACGACTCTGAAACGAAAGAGGATTTTTCACTTCAAAACAAACAAAAACAAAACAAAAATATTTACCACAGATATCACTGCTTCCAGGATATTATTACAACTCAGGGTTTATCAAATCTCATTAGGTTTCCTGTAGGTCCCCTAGGAGATTCAGTGGAAATAACGCCAAAGTCTTGTTGGACGAGTGAGCGAGTCATGTGTTGATTAACCGGGAACAAATGCATTTTAAGTTTGATAATTATATTGGTATAAATAATAGGGTTTTAAGTTTAGTTGGTATAAGGGCGCGTCCACTGTAAGGCCATAATACGCCACTCTAGCCTATGATAGGCTAGGAAGGCCTTAAGGCTCATTCACAATCAACTTAGGCCTCTAACTAAACAGCTAACTTAGCCTTTAACTTATGATAGATTTTTTAAATCAATCACAACAATACAGATTTGCAGTGTTTACTTTTATCGCGCCAATGCTTGTTGCCAATGCTATATTTATTTATTTTTATTTATTTATTTAACGTCTATATTATTCAGTTAAAAAACTGATTAACAAAGGAGGACAACTAAATAAATCTACTTACATAGATGCAGATACAGCAATGAACTAACAGTTAAGTAAATATTTGAAATATTACAACAATGTATTAAAACACAATTATTTTGGTAACAAATTCAAAAAGTATATTTAATTCAATTAATTAATGAAAAAAAATTAAATTCAAAAAGGATATTAAATTCAATTAATTAATGAACCACATCAAAAAAAGGTGGGAAATGAAAAGAAAAGGGGAAACAAGAAAAGAAAAGAAAAGAAAAGAAAAGAAAAGAAAAGAAAAGAAAAGAAAAAAAAGAAAAGAAAAGAAAAGAAAAGAAAAGAAAAGAAAAGAAAAGAAAGAAAAAATTTAAAAAAAGAAAAAGAAGAAAGAAAAGAAGAAGAAAAGAATACAAAGTGAGATATTTGTACTTTTCGATCTGTCCGATATTCCAAAACTATAATTTGATAATTCCTTATTATTATGAAATGTGAATGAAATAATCATGAAATGTAGAAAGAAGCACGTTAAAAGAATCTCGTGATTTTAAAACATTTCAAGAATTTAGTATATGCTGTCAAGATGATCTATAGCCAGTTATATGTAAGTGGCACCAGTATTGTGTGAATTTTTGCAAAGTTTAAGATAGAAGTGCCCCCCTATAACTGTCACTTTTCTATCCGTCCGCCAGTGCGTGTCAAGACTATAACGATTAAAACTGAAAGTACTTAGCAATCAATAATAGTTAAATAGTAATACGTTATGCAACTAAGTTTTTGTTATTGATCTTCTTAATCAGCCTAGTTTTGCAACATAATTCAATGAATATTAAATAAATAACTGATAAATAAATTAAAAAATTATGAATTCCCTGTTGCATGTTGCATGCAACGTGTTGAGTTGTATGTAAATCCGCAATAAAAAGATCTTAATCTGATGGGAGTCATTGTAGCCTGCATCGTTTACCCGATGGATGCATGTCGATTTCCACACTCTGTTTGACAGACAAACGACTGTCCAAAGTCATCGCTCCCTTCTTATATTTTATTCATTGCCCATTTCAAAATGCGTATTATTACAATTAATAATCGTTGGGAAACAAGTAATTATATACAATAAAAACAACAAATTGACATAGTTGATAAGCAGTTTTCATAGCTCAGTTGGCTGGAGTTTCTGCATGGACAGAGGTCTTCTTGGATCAATCCCCTGTGAAAGATCAAAAGCGTCGTAGACGTAGACGTCTATTATGAAAGGTAGTGAGAATTAATAGATATCGTGCGTCGTGCAATGATCGCAGACGAAAGATTCTCCAACGCAAATCTTGACTAATATTTGTATTTTCAACAATACGCGGAGTCACTTTCACGAGTTTGTTTAATCTTTTTTTAAACGCAATTCAAAGTGAATATTTTCGAGTGTGTTAAGTTTCATAAA
The DNA here is from genome assembly GCA_024449915.1 of Sweltsa coloradensis. NCBI lineage: Eukaryota > Metazoa > Arthropoda > Insecta > Plecoptera > Chloroperlidae > Sweltsa > Sweltsa coloradensis. The sequence continues at coordinate 193,412 of JAMZAV010001156.1, read as the reverse complement.
AGTGGTGCTTTGGAAATTGGATAATAGACAAAATATGTCATACTTTAAATCATTTTTCAGTCTTTTGTAAATTCTGAGTCGAGTTTCAGTTTAAAAATTTTAGTGTCATTTCGACTACGAAGATACGGCGTAAAATTCTCGTATATTTCACAAACTGTGGATGAAAATGTGTTTCTATTGAGCTTATTAATAATTAAGCACACATGGACAATTATATTTTTACCGAGTATTTTGCTACGAAGAGAAACACGATAAAAATTGTTTCCGCCATTAAAACATATTGACAGGTATCAAATTAGTGAGCGTATTAAATAGAAGTTTGGGTTAAAATGTCTAGTAACAAAAGAATTAGTTTAAAATCCATATTACTGAAAGTTCAGCCAATCAAGTGTAATATGCCAACTCAAACAGAAACCTTCTACAGAACATTTCGCCCGCTAGCGATACTTGGCAAGATCTTTGGCGCTTTCTCTCTCCAAAACGTTCTGCAACCAAACGGCCATCTTCTTGGCTATCGTATGATATCCCTGGACGCATTATGGGGACCTAGCATATTCTCGATCATCATGACACTGTATTTTTTGTGTGCAAACAACCCATTGTATCGATTAGGCCTAATACGGTTTTACTATACTGGACGACTAGCTATGGTTTTTGTTTGTTTCTTGATCTACGATAGATTTCTACCCGGATTGATTAGTTCGATTGAAGCATTTGATGAGAAATGTCAGAGAATACACTTAGTTCAAAAGAGACACTTGCTGTGTTCGGGGAAAACATGGGTTATTATTTCAAGTATCGGATTTTTGGTGTTTTTGTCTGGTTTCATAATGGAGGAAAGCTCTTATACCCCCGCCTGGTTGAACATAGTAATGCCTTTTATAGCCTTTTTACCGCTTACCGTTAGAGTTTTGTACACAAACACCTTCCTGTGTTTCTGCTTTAACCTGACGGAACGATTCAAGATGGTCGAGGTGATGTGGAAGAGAGAAATGGAGACGATAATAAAAAACGCTGACGTCACCACGACATCCCACCGGCAATGGGCCCACAGTCCTGGATGCGGGATACCTCCAGAGCGACGTCTGGAGAGGGTCAGACTCTTACACCGCCATCTTGTGAAGTGTTGCCAACAACTGAACACCTGCTACGGCGCTCTCGTTGCTGTGTTCTTCTTCACTTTATTTATTGCAATGTTGATCAACCTGTACCGTTTTATTTACACATCGAGTGCAACAAATTCACAGATCATGTATACGGTCTACAACTGTGTGTATTTGTTCTTTTTTGTCAACTTTGCTGGTAATCTCACAGATGCGGCAGGTGTAAGTATACTTCTAATTATTTTGTTCAAAATACCATTAATTATTAATTTTATCTTTTAAAATTAGTGTGTTTTCATGTTACTATTCTTTTTATTTATTTAAAAAAGAAAAGTAATACTATCCAAGTTGAATAATATTATGAATACAGCTGGAATATAACAAATTTAATTGGATATAAGATGTTTTGTTTATAGCTCCCTTAGCTTTTAAAGAATAATAGTGGTTATTGCTTTACAGACGTAGTGGGTAAAACAACGTAAAATCACTCAAATAAGCCTATTGATTAGAATTAGATATTTGGTAAAGTTATTAATAGGCTTCAATTATTTGTTCACAGAAGTAACCAGGTTTCAACCTATTTCGGATATCGAAGAATCAAATTCTTACTGTAATTCTTCTGATCTTATTTTAATTATAATTGCTTGCGATAATTTTTATTTAAAAAAATACTATCTTATAAAAAACATATTCCATTAAAACAATTTGCATGACATAGAATTCATCATTAATTTATTTCTTATGTAGAGGAGATACTTTATTTCCAGGGTCAAGGAATAGTGCAGGAACTGGGTGGCGTCCCAATGTCAGTACTGAGCCCAGCTTGTGAGGGGCAGGTACGAATGTTCCTCGCCTACTTGTCAGCTAATAGAGTGGAGATATCTGCTGCTGGTTTCTCCACTATCAACAGAGGGACCCTAATCTCAGTAAGTAACACTTTGACAAAACCTTTTATTTACTACATCAACGTGGGTGGGGTTTCCGGATTTTATACTCAAGTATTTTTACATTCTGATGTCATTTATCTTATTTATAAACATTTAACATAGCAATTGAGGTTTTTAGTATTTACATAATTTTCCTACGAAGATGTTGGTGCTGCCTGTTGGTGCAGTAAGATACTTCTAATGGAAATTGTTCAATCCTCCCACAAACATTTTAAGAACACAAGGTTTCATAAAAATGCTATCTCAACATCCTACATTCAAGTATCACATATCTACATGTGCAGTAAACATAAAAAATCATAGGTATTTTTTTCCCGTTATAAAACCGTATGGATGTGTGTCATACTCACTGTCATTAACACAATGATTTGCTTTACTTCCAGCTCGTGGTCTACATGACGTCGTACGTGATTATCATGATTGAGTTCGCTCCTCAGTTACAGAAGTTTACAACATTTAACTCAACTCAGACTTAAAATGCGAATGACAGTCCATTTGGTAGCTAATTGGTAGGCTGTTTTTCCAATTTAAAAAATTGCCTTTTACATAATAAGTTACGTTTTAGCTAGTTTAAATTCATCGTATGATTTATGATGGTGTTTGTAAGCCAATAATGATTTTCTTGTGTGGATTTACTGATATGGTTTTATTATTTTATTATTAGAAAAGCAAGCTAAGAGACTGAGTAAACAACTCAACTAAAAGACCAGCCTATGTTCCTGTGTGAGTTAGTGCATGAGGTCGTTAAAAAACGGCCGAACCGCTGACCAGATTGCGCTGAAATTTAAAACAAGCATTTGGGACCAGTTTGTGGTTAACATTTTTAGCAAAATCTGTTACGATTCAAACGTGCAAGATGCAAGAGTACGTGAAAACATATTCAAACACAAATCGTTTGTGTCTTCGTGTTTCTTTATGGAACGTGATAGTTGGATGGGATTATGTGAGTTATGAGAGTTATATCAATAATATAAATCCTAGTAATTAGCAACTTAGCAGTTAGCTATTAAAGTAGTAGTTAACTTAGCAATCACGAAATACCAGCTTAGACATTCATGTCATGCAACATATGTTCTGTTATTGTTCTTATCATCAGCCCTTAGTAGAGGTACCAAGTATGGTATCGCAATGCATCTATAGTTTTGTAACAAAATTCATTAAATATTAAAATAATAATTGACATATTTTAGAGTCGTAAATTATTAACACCCTGTTGCATGTTGTATGCAACATTTTGAGCTGCGTTTGTTTATCCTCAATCAATAATCTGAATCTGAATATATTGGACTCATTGTAGCCGTTTATTATTGTAGCAGTTTTATAGCTCAGTTGGCTGGAGTTTCTGCACGGACAGAGGTCTTCTTAGATCAATCTCCGGTGGAGGAACTTGAGCGTCAAACACTGCTTTAATAAAAGGTTACGGGTAATAGTCAGAATTAATATATTGTGCATCGTGCAATGGTCGCAGACGAAAGATTCTCCAACCCACGTCTTGGCTAATCTTTATTTTCAATATGTGGAGTCAGTTTCACGGATTTGTTTATTTATTTTTTATACGCAAATCAAAGTGAATATTCCCGAGTGTACAAGTGGCATTTAAGTGGTGCTGTAGAAATTAGATTGAATAGAGAATATGTTTCACACTTTAACTCATTGTTCAATCTTTTGTTAATTCTCTTTAACTCATTGTTCAATCTTTTGTTAATTCTTAATATGCCGTACAGGTACAAGTCATACAATGTAGTCCTGTCAAATAAGACTGTATATTGACGTTTAGTGGTAATAATTGGTAAGAAGCTGAATTTTTGCAGAGAACTTCCTTACAGAATACTAAGCAACATACTAAAACACCCCTACGATCGGACTAGAGCTTCGGTCGCCATATTGGAAAATGTCGGAAAAAACTTTTGTTTTTTGTTTATCTCCGAAATGGATGGGCTTCGACAAAATCTGAAATCCTGCTCTGTATTTTATATGGTACGTTGTATGCAACGCTAGTGGGATGCATTCAGTTAGGGTTAGGTACCCGTTACCCATTTTCGAGGTGTCACTTAGCCGTTTTAGGGAGGGGGCCGGGGGGATATAGAGAGTGACAAATATGAAGTACCAGCAGAAAATACTTTTTTTAAAGAAACAGTAAAATGAAGAAATTTAAAAAAAAAAATTGAAATATTCCTTTGCCAGAAAATATTTTCATTTACATCCCTTAAGCCTACATTAGACGGTTCAATGGTTCGTTCAAGTTTCCTTGAATTCAAGGAGAAAACAGAATAAAAATGTGCAAAGATAATAAAATACAACAATACATCCTTCGTATCGAGTATGTTTTGTCCTTGAATATAAGGAACGGACCATTGAACGGACAGTTGACGGACTATTGAACCGTCTAATGTAGTTTTTTTAGGAGCATGGTCATGGTGTTGGTTCTTAGTTGATCTGAAACTTTTGAACCCAGTGCCCATTAGGGGTGCACTAAGTAGAAAGTCACAAATGAAAGATATTTGTACCTATTCAAAACAAAACAACAAAAAAATCCTAAGTAGGTTTTGGGGAAAATAATGTAATACTGTACTTTCCATTTTATTTCCATTTATTAATTTGATTGTACATGAGAAAAGTGCTATAGAAATTAATAAGACACAACATTAAGTTATGGAATTGCACAATCTGTCACATTTAATACGATTAAAAATAAAATGTTTAAAAAAGATGAGCCAATGAAAACTAGAGAGTATTATTTTTTTTTGAAAACATATTTTGTAAAACCACAAAATTCAAAATAGAATTGGCCCATCTTAACACTTTGATCATCAATCATCATGTGTAAAGAAGTAGTATTTGTAGACATGGATAAACTTACACCATCATTAAAAAAATAATATCACAAATACTGTATAAAAAATATTTATCAAGTCCACTTTATAAATTCATTGTGTGAATGATATGAAACCACTTAAAATAAACATGCAAATACAACATTGGGCACAAGGATATGTGACCACACAATTGACGATTTTCAAAATCACTGGTGCCATCTATATTGTGTGGGTTTAGTACGCTGGCTGCCATATGCCATAACGTAGCCACTATGTTAAGCCCTTTTTCTCCTATAATGCTTTGAGTGCAACATAGAACGTGCTGGTTGGTGATTCTGAAAATTGTTTGTTGTTGTATATACAACAAAAGATGATAACTGCAGAACAGCAGTTTATATGTGGCACAACCACCGCCATCTGGATGTAGCAAAGATACAAATAAACTGCGTGTCACGGCTCCGATTTTCCAATTTCAAATAATTGACATGCAAAAGGTAGAGCTTTGTCGGTTTTCCGCTAGTTAGGGTTAGTTAAGGGGAAGTAAGTTGAGAGTGTCTCTTGGCGGATGCAGATTTTTTTAAGGTTTACGATTGGACATTATGGGCTTTTATTTAATAAATTAATAAAGGTAATGATAATATTTTAATTTTGTTGTAACGTTTTATATTGAACAACTATTTACTTTCCATGCAGTATGACAACAAAGTAAAATAGGTGAAGGAAATTTCACAGATTTAGTTCCATATTTGCACCATAGATGGTGTTACTTAAGGGGGCAGGAACTTTTTTTATTGACTAAAAGTCATGACCGAATTTTGTGGAGCTGTGATAAGCAGTCTAATTGTACCTTAAAGTGCTGCGCACAATTGGCATAGCATAAGCACAGCGCAACGAAGGAAATATAAACAAGTGCACCTGGCTGCTTGAACACCCAATTTACGTAAGCATAGCATAGGCGCGGAAGCGCAGCACAAGAGATGGTTATACTTAATATTTCTTATGCTTGCGCTTGCGTTCAGTTACGATTGACCAATAGGAATCAGAAACAACAAGACTCAACACAAACGCCCATTTTCAGTTAAATCAAATTCACAACTATTGATGTTTGTGTCAGTGTAAAATTATTAATCATGGACAAACTCACAGAAGACGACGTCATTATCGAGTATGAAGTTGAGTCGACGTCTAGCGACGAGCTGTTAATTATGTTTGTTAGGCAATATCCGCATCTCTATGATAATAGGCTACTGCAAATGGTTTCAAAGACAAAATGTCGAACACAAAGTTGACAAGCAGTCATCTGATCACGAGCCATCTAAAACTTTGCACAGCCTTGTTAGTTTCTTTACGCCACGCTTCCGTTATGATAATTGTGCACGCATTTTTCCTTGTGTTGCGCTTACGTTGTGCTACGCTTATGCTATGCCAATTGTGCGAAGGACTTTACATACATCCAGGCGTCGCTGGGCACAACAATCAAACAAAACAAATGACAATTTAATATTAATTTAATATTAGTTTTTTCTGTAGCCCCGGTAATATAGCTTCAAGACAACGCCGGGTAAACTTATATCATATTAATAATTGCCTTCACATCACAGAGTAAGCTGTATTTACAACAGTATGTAACAAGTGATCGAGTTACATGTGCTTGGAATCACGTCGATCTGTGAATCGTTTAAGTAGTGCAATTGTTTATGCTATTGTGATATCTTGAGAAATCGAGACAAATAACAACACATACATACTTTTGGAAAGTGTGTTGTCACTTGTCTGGAATGTGATTCGGTTATACGTCGTGAGATTAGAATGAGGAAAAGTGTCTGTTTGAGGACTGTATTGGATAGAAATGAGTGAGTGAATACTGGATAGCGGATGTAATCATTAATTAGGTAAAGAAATAATATGATAAGTCTACATTACAACTTTCTTAGACTACCTGCTTATAACTACAATATGTAGTATATATACTATATATATAGTGGAGTAGATTATTTGAAGGGAAGCTGCCTAATATGCCAGTTGAATTACAATGTCTGCAGTATTTACACTCATATATTATCTCCCACTTTGGGAACTGAAATGCTTGTTGCATAATGGAATAATTCTTAAGTGGGCCACAGATTAAAGTTCAAATTTATATTTCAAAATATGTAGATATATCACTAATAACTTAACAAGCTTTGGTCATCTTTAAAATTATAATAATGGCCAATGGGTAACATAACGATTACCAAATAAATTAATAGTAAAATGAAATGTAATATTTCAAGGGGCAGACTTCAAAACAGAGCCGAGCTAGCCCAGCTGGTTTGTAATGCACCTTATTTGCTTGAAAACCTTTATATTTCCTTGTTACATTAGCCAACATTTTACAGATTTCCTTGCTATGGACAAGTATTGATTACTACTTGTTGACATACTTAGCATCATCGTAGAGTTGTGGTGTAGAATTAGATAATTTCATTACCGTATGTACTTATAGGCCCCCATCGAGCACTCGTATTATGACCACTCAAATTTTAGAGAGAAGAATATAAATATTTCTACTGTATTGACAAATTGCTCCACATAATGGCCCCACCCCACCCCTCTGGCTTCATATTTATTTTAATCCACCTGAAGCATTTGCATATTATATACTGAACATCATTTTGATCACATAGTTTCAAAAGTGGTTGTGGTGTAATTTAAGTCTTATTCAAGTAGTTGGATGGAATCTAGTAACTGACCAAAAGGTAAACCTTGAGATAAAGTGAATATTTAACCATTGTCATTTAAAATAACGACTTATATATTTTCAACGGTACAAAAATACTCGTGTTACGAAAATAGCTCTTCTTGTGATTTGAATAAAATAGCATCACTCATCCACTAATTTTTCCTTTCAACTCTGATTATTATTATTGTCAGGATGACCGTTCAACATGCTTTAAAACTAACTAATATACAAATAATACGTATTTTCATCCGTGCCCACTGTGGATTGTAATAGCTACGATACATTTTAACTACATGGAACTGATTTTCTAATGGGTAAATTTAATTAAAAGTTTAGAATGTACAGGCAACATAAAATGCATTTGCAGCTTGAATAAGTGTAAATACGCACATCACATTATTATCAACCCTAAATTTAAGTCTGTAGAGTTCTAGTATCGATCCTTGCTTATATATTTCTACTTCTTACTTCTCAGTATAGTATAAAGTTAGCACCTGATTAGTTAATGCTATGTACAATATAAACTAGCTAAACCTCAGCTTGAGTAACAACAAACAAAACAACTAGAAAATGCACAAAGCAGAACATCAAAGTTAGTTCTCGACGAAACAACTTGTGGAACTATCGCGACATTACATAATTTATTTCGCACCAACCGAAACCACAAACGTGTGAGTAAACGCAACAAGTTTTGAGAACCAACCGAGATGATGTGCTCTGTGCATATTGTCATGTTTGGGGTAGTTTCTACCCTTGTTACTGGTATAATTTCATTGATTATTGCTTGTGACAAGACAGTGATTGCATTACGATGTCGCAAGTATAAGGAGGTCATGCTTGTTGCTGCAATGACCATTGCGCGCGTGTATGGCGTACGTGTGTTGCTGACAGATGGATTATTTGTCACTTTATTGTTATTTGTGGCAATACCAGGTGTATTTGAATGCTGGTCTAAGCATTGTGACATGAGTTAATAGACTCGCACGCGCTCCTTCTCGGGGAACTAGGTGGCGACATAGTGCTGACTTTGCGTTTCGACACTGCAATTACTGCTAATTAATTTGGACTTTGAATCAACTCGGTGACTGAGGAGGCGTAAGCCCAGTTGAGTCGGGGGAGTTACAATCTGACCAGCGAACGAACAAGTCGTCTTCGAGAGCAAGTACAATGGTGTTCTGACAAAGAATTGTTGACAAGAAGAGTAATTAGTTAGCAGTGCATTGGAAACATCGAGTATCGAATGGATTAGCCGATCAAGAGGCAAGAAGTCAGAAGAAGGTAGAACATCTGCACTCCCACGTCCGAGACTGAGTCACGGCTGATCCAGGACCAAACCAGAGAGAGGGGGGACTTAAAGTAAGACATGGTTTCATTACTATAGGTCAAGTCACTCACTACATGGGGGTTCGAACTCACGTTCAATCAGGTGAAATGCATAAGCTTAACTAACAGGCTAATTAGGATGTTTGTGGTTAAATACAAGTGCTCCTTCTTTATGTTGAGATTGTGTTCTTGTTTGTGATGATCCTCTCTATACATGTCCTAGAAAACCACCCCATTAAATACCTATCGATTTCGGTCACTGTTGGGAAGATTAGTCTATGTGACAAACCACAGCTGCGTTCCCCCAGAACAATAGTTACTTTGGTAAATAACATCTATACCAAGGGCTAATCAACCTCTCAACTTGACATGGTGGAGGCGCCTTGGTTGTATATGATAGTGCATTTGTATACAAGGTATAAAATGGGTTTCGATGGGTTTTCTGACGTGTGTTAGGGTGGGTTTCAACTTGAAATGGTGGTGGCGCCGTGTTTGTCTATGGTGGTGCATTTATATACAGGGTATCAAATGGGTTTCGGTGGGTTTTCTGACGTGTGTTAGAGTGGGTTTCAACTTGACATGGTAGGGGTTTTCAACGAAGTGGGTTGATCTTAAACATAATTTGTTATGTTTTATGAGCTATATTGACAGCGATAGGATAGAAGGATTACTTTATCGGAGAAGATGAATTCCGCTCCACTTTTTACGCCGAGGGCTTATCACAAGGAGGAGGATGATGCCGAGGATCGTAGGCTTAAGCATTACTGTCGTTTGTTAACTCAGAGAGTCCAGCAGAAAGGTGAAGGGGTAGTAGGCTATGTTTTGGCTAAGATGAGGCTGTGTGATGAGGTTGATAGGAGGATGCAGCATGAGAAAAGGACTGGTTGGTGCTTAGAGGGTATGTTGCCTGATTTGAAAGTGCACTTGATCAATAAAAATTTTAGAACTGCGGAGGAATTGTTGGAGGCAGCGCGGGCCCTTGAGCAGGATCTGCTACAAAAGGAGAAGGAGGCGAGGAGTGCGATGTTGGTTGCTCCTGTTCAGGTAGTATGCCTGCGGAAGGGGGAAGGATGGCGTGTTTTCAGCCATAAAAGGGTTAACGGACATAATGGCGTCTTTTAAAAGGGAGGTTCAGTCCTTTAGAAGTGAAGTAGTGGGCAAAGTACAGCACAGCGGGGGTGTGGTGCAGCAAAATTTTGTTTCAAGCCAACAGGGTGGAGATCAGAGTCAGCGGAGTGGTTTGACAAATAAACAACAATTTGTACCCAATGGGGGTTGTTATCAACGCCAGAATCAGCGTAGTTGGGATTATCAGTTCACGTGTTTTTATTGTAGAGAGTTGGGTCATTCTAAGTGAGACTGTGTCAAACTGAAATCTCTTGAGGCTCATCGGAGAGTACCTGTTGTTGTTTCATCGGAACAAGGGTCATCTTCTGTGTCGTTAACACCTAGCGTCCCCCCCACGCTACCATCTTCTGTGCTGTTTACACCGTTGAAGCGCCCTGTCGTGGAAAGTAGTAGCACTGAGGTGCCAAAGAAAAAAATGAGAAAAATGAATTGCAAAAATGAGGTAATTTCTAAGGTTTTATGTCCTGAGGTTAAGGGTAGTGACTCTCCGGTGACGATTAAAAGCAATGACAAGGTAATTTCTAAGGTTTTGTGTCCTGAGGTTAAGGGTAGTGGACATTTCGGTGACCACTAATAGCAATGACAAGGTATTTTCTAAGGTTTTGCTTCCTGTGGTTAAGGGTAGTGACATTTTGGTGACAACTAATAGCAATGATAAGGTAATTTCGTGGTTTTGAGTTCTGAGATTGGGTGGATGTTCTATTGTATCTACTGCTCACGAGGATATTGGAGATGCCGTGGGGGTGTCACTTCTAGGTGAAGAGGGTGGTGAAGCTGCTCATGAGGAAGTAGTGGATGCCTTGGGGGTGTCACTGCTAGGTGAAGAGGGTGGTGAAGCCGCTCATGAGGAAGTAGGGGATGCCTTCGGGGTGTCACTGCTAGGTGGGGAGTGTAGTACTTCGCTGTCTACTGTTCATGAGTACGTAGAAGATGAAGTAGTGGTGTCGCTTTGTGGTGACGAGGGCAGAAGTACAACAGTGCCTAGTCTTGTGAGGATAGGAAGGAACCAGATGTGGTTCTTTTGCCCTATGTGGAGAGCGGTAGGACATCCTTGTCCTACGCAGCATTGGTTAAGGGGAGCGCCAAAGGGGTGTCATACCCTAGTATGGAAAGTGGTGGCACTGACGTACCATTATCTCTTAAGTTCAAAAGGAGTGGTAGCATTGCTGTACAATTAGCTATTGGGTTCAAATGGGGTGGAAATGCTGTCTCATTTGCACTTGGCTTTAAGGGTGGAGGAACCAAGGGTGGTGTCACAGTCCTATGTGTAAGTGCATAGTTATGCAATGGCTTAATTCATTTGATTTAATGTAATTCATTTATGTTTTATATCATTGAAATTGATTATTATTATTATTATATATATATTTTTTTTGTTAAATCAATCAGAACTGCAGTAAATGTAATCTAGTTATTTGTTTCAAGAAATTTTGCTTGATTGTGTATTGTAAATTCATTGTTGTGGTCTGTGGATTGAGATTATAATAAAATGTTTTCTGTTTCAAATTTAATATAAATGGATAGTTATTTTAATAAATAATTCAATATGTTTCGGAATAATGTTGTCGTTGTAATGTAATTTAAATTTAAATTTATAATTAATATTTGTTAAATATTTTCTGGATAGAGCTTTCATAGTATTGTTTGTTTACATAATTCAATTCAGTTACAAATTGTCGCCTTTGCATTTTATTTATCGATTATGTAAATGGTAAATGTGTTATTGTAGCACTAAGTCGTCAGTTTTAAATACTACTGAAGTTCAAGGTTGCTATGATGGCATTTCTCAATGTCAGTCCAATGTGTATACATTCGTCAGCAGTTTTACACTTGGGCTTTGTTTACTATTGATGACACGTGGTGACTGTATTATGTACATTGTCTGTCGAGATTTTGTTTATGTTTTAGTGATCTGGCTTCATTTTATTGTGCGGGTCCAGTGAGATGGGACATTGCGAGCCATTACGTATGCAGTACCTACCTGCAGTATACATCGGCGGGCTTCCAGGAGCTGTCTGGATAAGCTACGTCAAATTGTCGGAGGAAGCACATCAATGTTAAAGGAGTTAGGTTTAAGGAACTTTACCTGGGTTCGAATGAATTTATTCAGGGAATTTGAGACAGTAATTCTTCAATATTATGTCGGTTTTTTATTTTATGCACAAGCAATGATATTTTTATGTTTGTTTTATGACTTAATTTTTATTAAGATTGCTTGTGTTAGATTAAATATAGGGATTTTCAGATCAATTTATTTAATCCTAATTCGCAGGAATTAAGGTTGTTTAGGATGAATTACTGTCATTCGAGTCAAACTTTTTATATTAGGTTCCTGGCTTGTACTACCTGGAAGGTGAGTTTTTGCATTTTGGTCTCGTTTGAGCGTGAGATTCGTTTTATTTCAATTTGCTTGTTTTTTAGTTTTATTTAGTAGTTGTATACAAGTAGTATTCAGTTAGGATGTATGCAAGTAGTTTGGTCAGTATTCATGCAAGAGGGTGGATGGTGTATCGCGTCTTCTTGATGAGGAGGAAGATTACAAGTTTGAGGAGGACATCAAGATTTCAAGGTAGTGAAGAAACATCAAGAGAGAATAAGAGAGCATCTGAAGAAACAGGTTGTTGGATGAGCGAAGCGAAGACTTCAATTTCACTGACCCCCCAAAAAATTTAGCTCCAATGTTTTTTTGTTTTTTTTTTTTTTTTTTTTTTGTTTGTATTTTTGTCTGTTTGTTAGCAGGATTCCGGGCAAACGGCATAAGCGATCTTGATGAAAATTTGAGGGGACCTTCGTTTTCTCTGAACTTAGAGGTGTATTGTTTTTGGGTACAATCGAAGAAATATTTCTCATGAATATCGTACTTTTACGATTTTTTTCCGATTTTTAGTGCGATATTTTCGTCACATTTGGGCCGATTCTGACCAAACGGGAGGGGCTACAACGTTCATATTTCACATGCACATTAAGATTATGGTGATGTAGTACCTTATGAAAGAAAAATTTGAAAAAGTTAGCTAGAATCCATAGAAATAAAGGTTTTAATATTAGTTTTTCAATTTTTAGTACGATATTTTCGTACCATTTGGGCCAATTCTGACCATAACGGGTGGGGCTACGACGTTCATATTATACATGGACATTAAGGTTATGGTGATGTAGTACCTTTTGAAAGAAAAAGTTGAAAAAGTTAGCCAGAATCTATAGAAATAAAGCTTTTAATATAAGTTTTTTACGGTAAATAATACCAATTGACAAAAACAAAAGAAACTTGACAACATTCACCTACAATGCGTAGGCAGCAAAACAAAGCACTTGCAAAAGTAAAGATATCCCACGCAAACTAAAAACTTTAAAAAGCTCCTCCATCAACGCGGGGGGGCTTAGCGTTTTCCTGGTTATATAGGAACGGTACTGATACACGGAGGAAACTCTTAATCCAGATGGCAGTCGATCTTCCTGTATTAGTGATGCACATGAAGACATCTTGAACAAGATTCGGGACGAATCTTCTATGGAGGCGTGACATGTCATGTTTGGGGTAGTTTCTACCCTTGTTACTGGTATAATTTCATTGATTATTGCTTGTGACAAGACAGTGATGGCATTACGATGTCGCAAGTATAAGGAGGTCATGCTTGTTGCTGCAATGACCATTGCGCGCGTGTATGGCGTACGTGTGTTGCTGACAGATGGATTATTTGTCACTTTGTTGTTATTTGTGGGAATACGAGGTGTGTTTGAATTGCTGGTCTAAGCATGGTGACATGAGTTAATAGACTCGCACGCGCTCCTGCTCGGGGAATTAGGTGGCGACATAGTGCTGACTTTGCGTTTCGACACTGCAATTACTGCTAATTAATTTGGACTTTTAATCAACTCGGTGACTGAGTAGAGCGTAAGCCCAGTTTAGTCGGGGGAGTTACAATCTGACCAGCGAACCGAACAAGTCGTCTTCGAGAGCAAGTACAATGGTGTTCTGACAAAGGATTGTTGGCAAGAAGAGTAATTAGTTAGCAGTGCATTGGAAACATCGAGTATCGAATGGATTAGCCGATCAAGAGGCAAGAAGTCAGAAGAAGGTAGAACATCTGCACTCCCACGTCCGAGACTGAGCCACGGCTGATCCAGGACCAAACCAGAGAGGGGGGACTTAAAGTAAGACATGGTTTCATTACTATAGGTCAAGTCACTCACTACATGGGGGTTCGAACTCACGTTCAATCAGGTGAAATGCATAAGCTTAACTAACAGGCTAATTAGGATGTTTGTGGTTAAATACAAGTGCTCCTTCTTTATGTTGAGATTGTGTTCTTGTTTGTGATGATCCTCTCTATACATGTCCTAGAAAACCACCCCATTAAATACCTATCGATTTCGGTCACTGTTGGGAAGATTAGTCTGTGTAACAAACAACAGCTACGTTCCCCCAGAACAATAGTTACTTGGTAAATAACATCCATACCAAGGGCTAATCAACCTCTCAACTTGACAATATTTTAAAGTACTACGCTGCTGGGAGCTGCAAATTAGAAGGTTATTAGGTACGTATAATGAATATAAACATGCACAGTCTTCTAGACTCTAGAGTATTCCATTGGAGAATACATTTTTAAGATCAACGGCTACGAGGCTTCTTACTAACTGATCGAAATCAGCGCTCAGCAGCAAAGACAGAGGCTTCATTTTGTAACGCAGCAGAGTATAGACTGAAGCTCCCTTTATTCTGTCTGATAAAGGCCTTAATAGTTTTACTTTTATGTCAAACAATCGGCCTAGTCTAACCAGTCACTTTACAAAGTGAAGCCAGAGAGAGAGATAGAACATTATTAGTGCAGATTCGTCATTAACAACATTACAATTCACAGTGGAACCTTCCCTGAAAACTAGTATGAAACCCCTTAAATGAGGTAATGGCCACTTGAAAGTATCAATACGTTGACATATTTTTGGATTAGTTTTAAGGGTCCACAGGATAGTTATTCTATTGGTTGTCAGCATATGGAAAAATGCAAAGTTAAAATAAAATTTAGCAGTACACACTGTAGTTGTTTAATGAATGTAAATTAAGACTTTGGTCAGTTTATAATATTAAAAAAGTTACATATAATATAACTATAAGCAACAAAAATAAGTAATGGCAAAGGTCAAATGGTAAAATAAAATCCATGAATTTTTCTTAAGACGATATCTGTAAATGTTACTATTTTAAATACACACTTGTTCAATCCTCCTTACTTTAAGCAGAAATGCCAACTAGTACAAGCAAGTAGTAGTAGTACATTTTTTAGATTTGTTAATTTGTTTCAAAAGAGTAGGGTTCACTTTCCATCATACACCAAAAGTATCCTGTGGAACCTTAGTAGAAGTCCTCTATATGTTCTTATAAATATCCCCATCTTACTACACTACACTCGAAAAGAAATATCACCATTTATAAGCTAATGAAAAAAGTATCTTGGCATGTTATCACTGTCTTATCACATCCAGTTTAAGACAAATAGAGGTACTTATACGTTTGAAGATCAACCCACAGCCACTTGACAAAATGTATTTTGTATTAAATCATGGAATGTATTAAATCGTGTAACATCAAGATAGCAGCACCTCAGTTGACTCCTTTTAGGAGCTAGGTACCTATGTAGTGCGCATGGAAGTTGATTATTCAACTTGATTCCAATTAGTCGAATGCAAAAAATTACATTCAAACTTATCATTTTTAGTGTGGCAGTTGTAGGAACGTACCACAAACAAGAAAATGTAGGCTATAATTTGAATAAAATTAATTGTTCGTGTTCCTTTTTTGTAGTATGTATTATATGAATTGCACTGTATATTCTTTCTTAAATGTAAATAAAAGTTACCAGTACTACATTTTATAGTTAGATAAAAAATTTGATTTCTTTAAATAAAACATTAAGGCTATTGACTTAATTAATAGTTGCCAATCTGTTTCCTAATATATCTATCTAGTCAAGAATTTAAGTTAAAACCTCGCTTTGTTTCGTTTGGCTATCTTAAGTAGTAATTTGAGCCACAGCTATCGAGCGATTGCTATTGTGAATAAGTAACATATAGGTTCTTCGGATGTGGATAATTTTCAATTTATTTAGTGGCTGTGAACAGATCTTGAGGAATTCGAAGTCTTAACCATCCAAGAATAGGCCTACAAGTATAATAATCTAGCTTCTAACTGCATTTTCAAGGGGTGTGCAAGTATTGGTTTCTTTAGCTATTTTTTACCTTGTCATTGAGCCTAGCTTGATTTTAGGCTTGATTTATTTGGGCCCAATCCTCCAAATCAACAAAAGCACGTTACACTAATTTTCATCAACATGCATTCTTAAACACGAATCAACATGAAACATGTTGTCATGTTCACGGCAACATGACAGAGGAATGTGGCAGTACAATGAATAGTAGAGCACAGGACAGTAAAGATCTATTATATGTACTATTAAAAAACTGGAATGTCCGTGGGGAGGGGTGATATAAAAGATGACCATTAATTAATTTTGTTGTATTGTGAACTGAATAGTACTAGTTAAAGGTCACAATTTAATGTAAACTGTTTAAATGTGAATAACCCACAGCACATACAGAGAGAGAGAGAGAGAGAGAGAGAGACAGTGGGTGTGGGAGTGTGAGAGAATGAGAGAGAGATGGAGTGCTGTGATGGCCTCAAGATGAGGCTAGCAAACCATGCGAGTGTGCTAGCGAGTCAGTACACGTTGGCACTCGCTTCGTACAGGAATGCATCAGCACATTGACTCTTTAATACTTGCCGCGGTTGTGAGTGCGGGTGTTGAAGTAATAGACCCGGATGACGACAAAAGTCACAATTGAGGACATTTTGAAAAAGCTTGGCTTGGCTTAAAAGTGTAGCTTTTAAGTTCAACTTTAAAATCTTGAGGCTTGCACACCCCTAGCATTTGCTAATTTAAAACCCATAATGGTAGTACTAATGCTATATTAACTATGGAAGGTACATTTTCTAACTTTTCAATTACCTACTATATTTTTAGTACAGTACCACAATATTTACGATTGATTAGTTGGATACTATATTAACTTCAGTTACAATGACTACATGTAAAGTAGTATTGGAACTACTATACTGTTTACAAGGCTGGCCAGCAAAGAAGTTTATGATTAGGTAAGATCTTAGTTTTTTCATTTAAGTTAGGGAAAAGTTGAAACTTGAAAGAAGATTAAAATCTGAAGTTTTAAATTTCTGTGTGGCCAACCCTTTTAATTTAATTTAATTAACTAATGCATTACTCAGCACTAATATAAACTACATAAATGGAAGAACATAAAACTCAACTAGGAAGACAGAGTAATGTAAGACTAAAGAGAGAGAAAGAGCAGATAAAACTACATTATCAAGATTACACTACACTGCATGAATTCTCAGCTACATACATAGTTATCTGCAAGATTCCGTCCTATATAGGATAGGTTTAACCTATATCTAGAAGACGTTATCAATATCATGCGTTAGCTAGTGAATCTAATTTATATTTCTCACGTTACCGTCACTAGACATATTTTGATTATTGTGTCAGGAAACAGAAATAAGTATGTTGGTGGCAATATAGAATAAAATCAAGTAGTGATGACATCGGGTAGTAAATATTGGAGTCGACTCCGGAGCCTTTGGAACCGGGTAGGAGTCGACTCCCGATCCGCAATCAAAAAAAAAAAAAAAAAAAAAAAAAATTTTTTTTTGCAAAAGTTATTTTTAGCCCACTACTCTAGTTGCACAACGCTGTCCGGCCGTTCCCCCCCCCCCCCCCCCCCCCCACCCTCGATGGGCACTGTTAACTTTAATGTTTTGTGCCCTAAAATCCCAATAACTAACTCCACCCGCTAGCTTGCTTGTCTCTTGGCCCGGCCAAGACTCTCGCTGATGTTTTATGTTTAAGTTTTGAGATAAGATAACGACTAACGAGACAACAAGTGCAATCTCATTCAATTTATCATTAAAAAATTAAAAAAAAAAAAAAAAAAAAAAAATTTTTTGGGGTCGACTCCTTGAAAATGGAGTCGACTCCGATAGGAGTCGGGTAGGAGTCGGGTACCCGAGTACCCGATGTCATCCCTAAAATCAAGTGATATCCGTCATGTGGCTTTGCATGCTTTGCATGTGGCAGGCAGCCACCCTAGAATGTTTTAAAATTTAATCCAAAAAGGAAACGACATTGCCCTCCTAGAGCTTAATAATGGATAGTAAAGATACTCCAAGAGCTAATAATAAGACTCGACAATATCTTTGGTAATTGAAAATCCTTCAGGGCCAGGATTGTAAATGTAAAATGTAATAAATGTAATGATAAATTAAAATACAAAATTGAATACAATTCTAGCATCACACAAACAAAAAAGTATAAGGAAGAATGGTTTAAAATGTTATCACTATTATTACTGTATGCCTACTCGGTTTGAACACGATACCTATCACAGTCTTGGTTTAAACCTGAATAGTGCATAACATTGGTAATGAATAATGATTGTGAGCGAGTTTGTTCCTCACTCATGATTAAAATGTTTTGCTCCAATTGTAGTATAGAACCAGTACCATACATATATCTCAACAGAATAAAACATTAAACTCATTTAAGAAACATATTGCAATGATGACGAGCAGCTGCCATTTAATGACGGATATCACGAGCAACTCCACCAGCACCTCTATACTGAATGCATAGTTAAAACGATAAAGTAAAATGAATAATTATGAAGAAATTGAATTCACCTAGAATTATGAAGGCCTGCACTACACTAGTGTAGAGTATTGTTAGCCCGGATCAGTAGTTTCTTGAGGTGAATCTCGCTCCAACAGTTCCTTGATGCGACGTACACACAGGTTAGATCCGCTGTGGGCCTCCTTGCTTAGCTGAAAAAAAACAGCCGGCTCAGAACTAGGTGTGAGACACAATCACTCCCCAATAAAACTAACAATAAATTAGCATTATGTAATCACTTCCAAGGTAGGTACTTAAAATTTGAATGAAAGAGAGGATTGCCCTTGGAAGTTATGCAAGGAACAACGTTACAACAATAATATAATAAATAAATATGTACGCCACAGGGAAATATAGGCTATTTAGAATGTTGATTGATTCAGACATATTAAGTAGCTTCACTTGATGAAAAGGTGGGCATAAGTATCTAGCCCAAATGGTGAAAAAACAATCTTCCTATTACAGTAACTTAGTCATAGTCTTTAACATTGATGAACGTAATTGAAAAAGAAAAGTTTTGGATAATCCTATCATAACTCAGTTAAAAATTAGATAAGCTCAAAAATTATTGTAGGCCTAAACAATAATATTCATATAGGTTACTTATCATCTTATCAATCATTTAAGCACAATACTGAAAATCGAGACTTTGTCAACTCATAACTAAAAACCGCATTAACCTGCAATAACCGTAAACCTCAAACCAAGTAATGACAGTTTACTACTAGTCACTCACCATAGCAAAGTTGAGAAAGCCGTGAGGTAGCCCTTCCAGTACGTCCAGGGTCGTCTGGTTACCTAGGCGTTTAAGCTTCCTGGCAAACATCACACAATCATCTAGACAAGGGTCAAACTGGACACTCTGAAAATAAACACAAGATTTTATTATCTATCTATCCACTACAATAAGGAATCTAGCCTGAAATCTGTGGAAAAAATGGCAAATGTAGGATCTAGGAACACATTTCAGTATTAAAATTTTAACAAATTCTATAATGTTTTATTCTCACAATCATCGTTACATAAATTAAGCGTTAGCACAAGTGTGAACTAAAACTGATAGCACCAAGAGTGCAAGGTGATGCATGCCGATCATACCAGAATGCTGACGGGCGGGAATTGTCTCAAGACCTCATCCGAAGCCCAGTACGGAGACATGTACGGGTTCTTAGAGAAGGTGAAGTTGAACTCATCGGACGGACTCCGGTGCATCAGTGTGTCCAACTGCGAGATGCTCGGGGATTGAAGTAGAGACCATTCCTCAGTCTTCTCGCTGGACCCAGATTCCTTGGGCGAATCGGACGTCTTCTTGCCGGAGCCAGTCATGTAGTTGAATGTGTTGGTGATACCTGTGAAGTCGTAAAGAATAAAGTGGTTTTCACTTTGACTTTAAAGTGATCCTAAACTAGCATAAGCACGAATACGGAAGTACCCGAGAGGGGGAGTGAAGGTATTTAATCAACAAATAATAAAAAATAAAAAAAATATCCGTGCTTTGATCTTCTTTTTAATAATGGCACCAAGCTAGCTTGCGAGTTAAAAATGTTCTTCAATTGTGCTTTGCACTGCCACTTTCTCATGCTCGTAGTGCCACCATAGTACTGGCCCTAGCGTAGAACGCCTAGATGTAAATGTTTAGATCCACACGTCCATGTCCAAGAAGTACGCAGTTTTCTCATGCTCGTAGCGCCACTGTAGTACCGGCCCTAGCGTAAGACGCCTAGATAAAATGCTAAGATCCACACAGCTGTGCCCAGGCCTAGGCCTGCTTTCGATTCTTCCTCCACACTGCATTTATCTACAAATTTTATCTCTTCGGTCCTTTCATCCGTCAACAACCCTCTGGCATTTCAAATGATAAAACAATATGCCTATGGTTCTAATTTAACGTAATTTATAATATTTGATGAAATGAAAGTGACATAAAGTTGACATTAGATCGACCATCCATGACACCCCCTGCTAGCTATGAGCTAGTCATTCAGTCACAGCGCTATGTTGATGTGAGGGCCGGTGTACGGTGGCGCGGCCTGCGGAAAGCTTTGCGTGCAAAGCCCACTTGTCCTCGCATTTAGTAATGGTGGAGGTGCCAGGTCATGAATTATCAAACATTAATCACTCGCCCCCTCACCCCAGGGTCACCAAAATCATTCTGTATCAACCTTGTTGAAAGTCAATGCCAACAAAAAATCCCTATGTCAATCGGATGTAGTGGTAGGTTTTTCTTTTTATTGTGGGATGTGACACACACAGACACAGACGTAGTGTTCTTTTAGAATTTAAATACAGTGGAACATAAGTCCAATGATTTTTAAGGGGCTGAGTAAAAAAATCTTGCAGGCGGGAAATCGTTCCAACAAAGAGCACACAAAAAATTGAATTTTGTGATTTACAGTACGCGTTCTATTTTATTTATGTAGCGCCTATACACGCGTCAGCTGGTAGCGATCGATACTGGTAAGTAGGTCTCTGCGCAAGACGCGATACGTCAGTCTAGTAGACAGAGCTATCAAAGCAGGCTCGCTCGCTCTCACTCCATGTCTTCTGCGCCTGTGCCTTGGACCTGCAAGTCAGTTGGCCCGTGAGGCGAGGCGGGCCTGGCTTTCATTGGTCGATCGATACACTCGACTCGGGCGGGAGTCAAGTGCGTAATATTTTACATGAATGTTCCGTTTTTCTTATTGTTTTTTCAAGAGTCGTTGCAGTGGAGAACTAACGCAATTTTGATCAGGGGACTTACAAATTCATCGTTCGAGGCGGGAAATCGTTATCTTTAGCGCTTTTAAAAGACATTGAGGTGGGAAAATTTAACATTGGTTTAAATGAGAAAAAGAAGGGACTTAGTGAAATCGGCATTGGGGACGGGAAATCGTTGCAGCCGTGATCATTGGACCGAAGTTCCACTGTACTTTGATGTATGCCTTTGCCTAGTATGTTATTGTAAACTTATGTGTGGGGACTGTAGGGGAGGGGGAAGACAATCACAGTATATTTAATAGGAAATGTTTAGGAAACTTATGTTTTCCCCATCTCTACTCCAAAACAAATATTTATTTTATTGATGTATTCACCGCTAGTGAGGCTGTCCATGGCTCTGCCCAGCTTGTCTTGCAACCCTAGATCTCGAGGCAACTCAAACAGGACCTGCTCCTCTGGATCCTGTTCTTCCCTCAGGATCGGGAACTTCCTCCCGATGGAGTCTGTCTCGGAATCCAGGACGTACTTGTCAATGAACTCGGACACATACTGCTCCGAGGGGGGTGTCGTGTCTTTGCCCTCCTGGTAGGTCCTGTGGCATTATATTAAAATTTGTTTGTATTACCCTAGGCTCTAGTACATGTAGAGATAAGGGTTGAAACTTGAAATAAGGCATGAGACAGATCGCTCACTTGCTAAAACGTTTTAACAGCATTAACATTTTAGATCTGTCCTCCTAAAAAATATTTGTGGAAAATAAAATTCAAAATGATCTTAAATGTTTTATTTAGGCCTATGGTATATGTAGTCTTATCTAAGAGATTGAAAAAACAAATGCATTTTTGTTTTCTTATGGTATGGTTTAATTTTCTAAGAAGGAAAAAGAAGAAAACATCAACGGGTGTTTAAACATGACAGAAATATCTTGAATTAAGATTTAAAATTTACTACAATTTTAATTAGTACCGTAATTGATTAGAATGTTAGTTAATAAATACATAAACAAATTACATCAGGACTTACAAACCTTAACCTTAAATTATATTTAAAAAATACGTACAAATTTTGTATAGGGCCTAATAATAATTTACATTTCATTTTTTTAGTTGACACTATTATAAGTAGGCCTATACAGAAATAAATATTACATACAATTTTTAAAAGTTTTTCTCTCCAACAAAATCCAAAAAAGTATATTGGTCCCCTCCCCCAATGTCTATGTAATGTGTACCTGGACAGGTCCTGGTCCGCCTCTGGCTTGGACTGCATCGAGGAAAGAGAGAAGGTTGACTTGAGAGTGTCGGAGTTCTCAGAGAGAGGACTCTTGTGAGCCGCGAGCTCCAGTAAGTCGCTCTCGGACACTTCTTCGAAGGACTCGGTGTCGCTGTTCGCCAAGAGACCGTTGGATCCGGCCGTCTTTAGGTTCGCAAGGTCCGTAGGACGGGATACGCGTCGCGCGGTGCTCAGGCTAGACTGGGAGGCGCTGTTCGAGTTGCTACCGTGAGGGCAGGCGTACGCTGGGAGTAAACAGGATGAATTAGAGATACATTTAATTAAATGTAGTCTTAGAAACAAGGGGTCATAACAACATGGCTTTAAATAATTATATTGCAATTGCAGATGGCTAGATCATGTTAGCTTCCTCTAGGCTGTATATCATGAATATGGTTAAACAAGTCTTTTATCATTAAAATTTAAATGTAGGCCTATTCTATATTATTTTGTCCTGTTTATGGTAGGTAGGTAGCTATTTTTATTTTAGTATTTTTTTTTATGAATTTCAACGGTATGACTGACAATGCAAGATTATAGGAAGCATGGTGGTGATTCATAGAAGAGATTCATTCATGTGGCCCAGCATGCTGTTGAACACAGCCTCCCTTTCAAAGACTGTTTCACAACGAGAATCATCAAGGCGCTTCCCGATGACTGGGAGCTATCTCACCAACACATCACCAGATCTCGCGAGCCTCCTAACCTGAACAACAGGTAGCAGGCGCGCCCTGCTCTGCCTCCCCTAGACCTAGTTCCACCTCCCACCGACAGCGCCTTCATTGTACATACCATGCTAGCTTTAGAACTACTTTTAGGCCTATCTCTACTCACGCTGAGTGATAAAGACCACGAGTTGGTCGAAACGTATCAGCAACTTTGTCTACTCATCTATTTGTGTCTGTGCGACCTACCTAACGTTTTTCAAGGTAAGCTGTCGTCCTTCTGTACCTTTCCCCCACTGAAACATGTTTATTCATGTTCCCAGTTTAAATATAGCCTATAGTATATATATAAATTACATTTTTTGGTTTACCCATGCTACAGCCTTCCCAAGGGGGGAGCTGGATGCTTGTCTCTTAAATACATCTTATCCTTGCATGTCGCATGTCATGCAATAGCCCAGGGTTGCCACCAAGAAAAAATAAAAATCCTGTTTGAGCAGATCAAAAATCCTTAGAAATCCTTAAATAAAACACCCAAATCTTTAAAAATCCTTAAAATGCCTAAATGTACCAATTTCGATACGATATCGATATATCATAATGTAATTGTTGTAAAAAAATTGAATACAGTAAGAACCCTCTTATCCGATCTCCGCTTATCCGATGTACCGTGTTAACCGAGCCGCAAAAAAAAAAAAAAATAAATAAATAAATAAAGTTTTAAATACGTAAATAAAACATAAAAATAATTACAGACGCCGCGCCGCACTTTTTTAAATGTACTCGCATACATTTGAAGGCATGCCTTACGAGTGAGTGCAAAGAAGATAGATCGGCGATATATCTCGACTTTCGAGCAGTCTGCATCAGTTCACTGAGCATATAGAGTTCAGTGGTCAGTGTGCGTCAGGCGCATCGCCGGTAAGCGTCAGTGTTACTGAGCATATAGAGATCAGTGTGCGTCGCGCGCCTGCGCGTGCGCAAACGATCCAACCATATCACACACAGCTGTTCAAAGATGGTCGTTGTGGAACTAGATGCAATCATGTTTCAACCGATTCACGAAATTCGTAATCACGACGCATTGAATTGTTATTCCTGGGCTTATCTTATTTCTTTCCCAGACTTATCTTGCGTCGAGAGCTTCAGCGCGGGCATAGTAGTGAGAGGTTTTCCCACATGAGAAAGAGAGCTAGGCCTAGGCCTAGGCCTAGGCCTATGTTTGCATTCTAGGCCTAGGCCTACTGCGTCGAGTTTAGGCCTAGACATACGTTTTTATTACGACATGTAGGCCTAATTGTGTACGTGTGTTTGTGAGCTTGATTTACAAGCTATTAAATCATTTAGAATACCCTGTATGAAGTGTATCGTGTGTATTTTATGTTCCTTTATCCATTACATGTGTCATATATCATTTTACCATATCAGGCTATGCTACGAGAGCAAATAAACCAATGAACCGCGCCATCCGAGTTTTTCGCAAATCCGAGGTGCCCCCGGTCTCATCCAACTCGGATAAGAGAGTTCTTACTGTATATAATTTTTTTATAGAGCAGGTAGGCCTATTTTTAATAAATAAATTTTTAAAAAATGTATAAAGAGTCTACCCACTCAGTTATATAACTGATTTTCAGTGGGGGACAGTAAATCAAAGCGACCAAGCCAACCTGTAGGCCCCGAATCAATCGGGAAAAAAAATGATTCGAGGCCAAATAGGGTTGATAGAATGATAAGGTATCACCATAAATGCATATTTTTACGATCTCACAACTGCGTTTTATGACCCGGCACCTCCACCATATGCACCAGCCAGGTTAATTTAATTTAGACTACCTACCGGCACCTCACCAAATCCGAATTGCATTGGTGAATTTCATAATCCCGTTGCAAAAATTTAAACCCGCCCACAGTAAAAACCCTTTTAAATTTTAAATCGGCAAGTCCCATTTTTTTTTTGGTTTTTTTTTGAAAGAAAAACTTTTTTTTTGGGGTTTTTTTGGGGGCCAAGGAAATTGGACCGTGTTTTTGGGAACCCAAGTTTAAAAAATTTTTCCCCCCTTTTTTTTTTAAAAACAAATTTTTTGTTACTTTTGCCTGCAAATTAGTATTTATTATTTCAACGCATTTTTGCCATTATTAAGGTAGACTCGAACCTTTTTGGGTGGTTTTTCCCCTTTATCCCATACCATGGAGTTTTTGGAGGGGGGTCTTTGGTTTCAAGTATCAAAAGTTTTTAGACAGGTCGAAGATGCCCTATATTTTACCCTTTTTTTACAAAAGTTTAAAATATTTTTTCAGTTAAATGAACGCTGCCGTTATCGTAGAATTTCCCCTTTTTTAAAATCCATTTTGGTTTCCGTTTTATTTTTTTCTACATATGTTTTTAAAATCTTACATGCATTACTTTCTTAGTATTTTAGAAAAGGGGGGCGCGGGGATTTTGGCGATATTTTTGCAGTTATTTTTTTATTACCCTTTTTATAAATGGGAATAACTTTTGCATTTTTTTAAGCCATTGAGGGAAAAATCCCAGTTTCTGCGACGTTTTCATTTTTTTGAGTGGCAAGTATTAGAGGGTTCCGTTTTTTTTACTTTCGCACAAGTCCATAAATATCGTGACGAGTTTTTTTTTTATGTATTTATTTTTTGGGTATCTCCCGTCTAGATGTGGGTTTTTAGAGAAAACGTTTTGACTTGAAAATTTTCCTAAAATTTTTTCCCTTTTATGCGTGCATTTTTAGTCCTTTTTCCATCTTGGGGGAAAACGCGTTCCAGTGACGCTTTTCCCGGGAACGCGTTCCCTTTTTTTAGGAACTTTTGTAAAAACGCGTTCCTTTTCTTAGATCAGGACTTGTAACTAAAAAGTTACTTTTTTGGGGAACTTGGAACGAATTCAACGTTTCTTCATAACCCCCTTTCGCCCTCGTAAACCCGTCAATTCCAGTATACCTGATATCGTAAAAATCATGTATGAAAAAAAATATTTTTGGGCTCTTGTGTTTTTTGAAAATGGGGGCCACCCCCGTCGAGGCCTGGGACTCATTTTAAAAAAAATAAGAATAATGATTTAATTTTAACTCCAATCAATTTTTTATTTTTTAAAATCATGATGGTAGAGGAACGGAAAGTAACTAAGTTCCCTTTTGAGAACGAGGAACGTTTCAGTTCCTTTTTTTTTTAAAGGAACGAGGAACGTCCCCCGTTCCTTTTAGGGAGAGTAAAATTAACTTTTAAAATTCCTTTTTGGGGGGAAAATGCCCCAAAAACGCCCATTTCCCCTTTTTACCCACCTCATATGTAGTGCTACTTTTTAAAATTATTTTTAAAAAATTTTCTATTTGAAAAGGTTGGTTATCAAAATTGCCTTTTGCTCCAGCTCTATATTCCTTAGAGGGAGGTAATTTTCCCGATTTTCCCCTTTTAATTTTTGCCAAACGGTTTTGGTCTTATTGTTCGAGCACTGTATCCATCAGCAAAATGGTTTTCTTGGGTTGCCCGCTTCCCCTTGAAATTTGTTTAAAATTCCTTATATTTTCCCCACATTTAATTCAGTAGGGCTACATTTTTAACTTTTAAATTTTTTTAGGGTAGACTAGAGTTAATGATGCCCTAAAGTTTATCCAGTTTGAGCGTTTCATTTTTTTTGGGGTTCTTTAATTTTTGGGAAATTTCATGTGGAAATGGAAATTTCAAAGGTAGACGGGGGAATGCAAGATTATGGGGGCATAGGGTGATTATAGAAGAGGGTTCATTCATGTGGCCCAGCATGCTGTTGAACACAGCCTCCCTTTCAAAGACTGTTTCACAACGAGAATCATCAAGGCGCTTCCCGATGACTGCAGGCAGTTGGAGCTCAGAAACTGGGAGCTATCTCACCAACACATCACCAGATCTCGCGAGCCTCCTAACCTGAACAACAGGTAGCAGGCGCGCCCTGCTCTGCCTCCCCTAGACCTAGTTCCACCTCCCACCGACAGCGCCTTCATTGTACATACCATGCTAGCTTTAGAACTACTTTTAGTATCTCTACTCACGCTGAGTGATAAAGACCACGAGTTGGTCGAAACGTATCAGCAACTTTGTCTACTCATCTATTTGTGTCTGTGCGACCTACCTAACGTTTTTCAAGGTAAGCTGTCGTCCTTCTGTACCTTTCCCCCACTGAAACATGTTTATTCATGTTCCCAGTTTAAATATAGCCTATAGTATATATATAAATTACATTTTTTGGTTTACCCATGCTACAGCCTTCCCAAGGGGGGAGCTGGATGCTTGTCTCTTAAATACATCTTATCCTTGCCTGTCGCATGTCATGCAATAGCCCAGGGTTGCCATAGGGGTGTCAACGATTACGATTAAATCCATTCGATTAATCGATTATTAATTAAAAACGATTTATCGATTTTTAAAAATAATCGATTTTAAATTTTTGCGTTTTTTTAAATTTAGTTTTCAAGATCCGCCGCCTATTACCCGCGAGAAACGTTCCCGTACGTTACGTTTTCCCGCCAAATACGCCGTGATAACCGCCGATTTAATGTCTTGCTCGCCCGTGAGATACGTTTCCATCAATTTCTAGCACGCGAGATTGTTCCCGATCCACATTTGATTGAAGCGACGTCGCAAAATACATCGTTCGTACCAGCCTTGCCTTGTCATCATGTGCGCATGCGCTGGCCGTGCAAGGTCGGAAGGAGTGGGCGGAGTTAAAGCTGCATTCTGTTCAAGCGTTCCACGCGGCGTAGTTGGCGCGGCAGTCAATAAACACAGTAAACGCACTCAACGCGCCTGAAACGCCGAGCAGTAGTTGCACCTTTACGTAACATGGCGTCTTGAGAGTGACAAAAGTGATTGCTCTGGTGTTGTGTTTCGGCCTAGGCCAAGAGTTTTCGACAACATGGCATCAAACAATTGAATTTGATCACAGCATTGATGCCAATTTCATCTCGTATGCTTTATCTACCCCGCCACTTCCTCTTGATTATGCTCCCGACTGTCTTCTTCGAGATTGTTGTGCGTGCTCAAGTCCCCGCCACGGCGCCGATGCGAACTCATGCCTTGCGCGGGCGATTCAAACCAACCAAAACCAGACCGAATTTTGAAAGAAACTTGCTACTATACCGACATTGTACAAAACGATTAAAATCGATTAATAATCGATTATGGAGGTGAAAGTGAATTCGATTATCGATTATAATAATTTAATCGTTTGACATCCCTAGTTGCCACCAAGAAAAAATAAAAATCCTGTTTGAGCAGATCAAAAATCCTTAGAAATCCTTAAATAAAACACCCAAATCCTTAAAAATTCTTAAAATGCCTAAATGTACCAATTTCGATACGATATCGATATATCATAATGTAATTGTTGTAAAAAAATTGAATATATAATTTTTTTATAGAGTAGGTAGGCCTATTTTTAATAAATAATTTTTTAAAAAATGTATAAAGAGTCTACCCACTCAGTTATATAACTGATTTTCAGTGGGGGACAGTAAATCAAAGCGACCAAGCCAACCTGTAGGCCCCGAATCAATCGGGAAAAAAAATGATTCGAGGCCAAATAGGGTTGATAGAATGATAAGGTATCACCATAAATGCATATTTTTACGATCTCACAACCGCGTTTTATGACCCGGCACCTCCACCATATGCACCAGCCAGGTTAATTTAATTTAGACTACCTACCCGGCACCTCCACCAAAATTCCGAAATTTTGCATTTTTGGTGTAAATTTTGATATTTATACATCAAAAATATTCCCACTTATCAATATCGCATTGAAATATAGATTTTATGACCAGCCCTAGTTGAAAACGGCGTAAAACGTATTTTTTTTATTTTTTTTTTAAATCCGTAAATTGGACTAAAAATCCGTGTATCCGTTTTGCACCCTCAAAATCCGTTAAAACGGATAAAATCCGTAAAAACGGCAACCCTGCAATAGCCAATAACATAAAGGGGGAGTTATGTCACAGGTACATTTAACACCCACACAGCAGAGCACCTCCAGCACATTCTTACATATATGCTAGTGGCCCAAAGGGTTTCCACCACCATCGGAATATAAATTGTACGACTTTAAATTTATAAATAAATTTGTATTTCTATTTAGTCTACCAACTCAGTCACAGAACTGATTTTCAGTGGGGGAAAATACATTTAAAGCAGACCAAAGCAACCCTGTAGGTGCCGACACCATCGACCAGCAAACAATGACCAACTAGAGATCGGCATATTTAAGTACGAAACACCGATCAATCAAGCTGGACACGTTTCCACCCGTGGACAGTGCCAGTCAACCTGAGAATTAATTACGTGCCTCGTTGCTAGAACGGCTCCAAAAGTCACCGTTTACAAATTCCTAAGACAAGAACTGATGGATTGAAGCCACATACGAAGTAAAAAACTTCTAACTTAGCGGAATCGAACCCTGGACTTTCTGCATTGGAAGCTAAGCGTCTACCTACAAGACCAACAAACACACACTTTTCATAAACGCATTAAATAAACAACAATCTTACCCTTGAGACATCGCAGCATGAATCCGAACGGCATCAGTGGATCCATGAGACAGAGAAGTCGCGACGGTGATGGATGGAACGACACTAGGACGGGAACGTAGGCAAGGAATAATCCGCTGGGTGGACGTACCCCGAGCTCAATGAATTTCATCGTAGCTCCGAGATTCAAGTTTGCTCCAGCAGAGTCGCCGATCAACAGAACTTTTTCGGCCGTTGTTCCCAGAATTCGACAGTTCTTCAACGCCCAGCAATACGCATAAACGACTTCCTGTAACAATGATAACAAGAGGAATTGACTATGAATCAAAAATCAAATCGAATAAATAAATAATATACACCTGCAACATGTTAGGAAACAAACTATGAACAAACTCTCTTGGCCAGCTTAAAGCCGAACTGGAACTTGTATGCAAGCAAAGCATAAAAGCTGAATATTAGACATAAGCAAACTTTTACACAATTCAAGCCTTCTGACAATGTGTCTTAAACTCTTTATTCTTTAGTATAAGGCCTAATCTAATATATATAATAGTTCTAGTGTGAAAAATGCCTATCGGCTAGTTAGATCGGAGAAGGGTTGACAGGTTGGGAAAGCAAAGAGAACATAAATCCCAGCCTGAAGGGCTGGGGGTGACAAAACTTTTCACCTGCTGATGACAACTGCAGCTAATTTAAAGTTGTGACCTAATATTAAAATTAGCTTTAAATTTTAAATTAAAATTAGCTAATTTAAAGTTGTTACCTAATATTAAAATTAGCTTTAAATTTTAAATTAAAATTAGCTGCAGTTGTCATCAGCAGGTGAAAAGTTTTGTTGCCCCCAGCCCTTCAGGCTGGGATTTATGTTCTCTTTGCTTTCCCAACCTGTCAACCCTTTTCCGATTTAATACATATAATAGATATACATAGCCTATATCTAATACATATAATATAAAAACAGCAGATATTTGTAAATAGTAAATACTAGGCTATTTATTTTGGTATTTATGATACAATTTCAAGGTGACAGTTCTCACAACGCTCGTAGCTTGCGAGTTGAGATAACTTGTCATTTTCACTGTCGATCAGTAGTCAATTGATAAAGGCCGCTTGCAATCATTGTTACCGCGACAACTTCAAGAATAAATTCCCAGGTCAGAGCTTGAATTGAATTGAATTCTGGATCAACATAATTTTAACAAATTTATCCAACAAGAGCATAACTCATTTAATTAGTGTGTATCAAGAAGTAAAGAAGAATAGGTAATAAAAGACATTCTACGATACCTAGCAACGTAGGCAACCTGTTAGTGTAGTGTGTAGCGAGTGTATAGTGAAAATAGAACATAAATTAGCCAGAGAAACTACATAATGTAGGTAGGCCTAATTAAATATGAATCTTAGCTACCGATACGCTTAGTACCTAAGTAAAATTTTACAAAACATATATTGATATACAATACCAAGTCAGTTTTGATAACTAGTGGAGGATATAACACTGTAGTTAAAACATGACATGATTTGACAGCTCCAAGTCTCCACTTAGAAACTAGAAGGGGTAGCTACACTACCTGAAGAGCTCTTGGGAATGGAGCCTGAGGCGAGAGAGAGTAGTCAATGGATAGGATCGGAACGTTGAGTTGATGCGCCCAGTCCCTGAGATATATCTCGTGGGACTTGGAGCTCTGCGCTACAAAGCCACCCCCGTGACAGTGAATCAAGAGACCAGAGGATGGGGGCTGGACTCCCACACTAGATTCTGCATCTTCACTGATCTGTAACACACAAGTAAAACAGATGAACGACTATTAGGGTTTGTGTAGGCGAGTGAAACATACTATAAACCCTCTCAACTGAACGGGCATGGACGATGCTTGAGGAAGGAGATGGAGTCTCCGAAATATCGCAAATAGAAGTAAGTAACCCAGGTTAAAGTTCAGTTGAGTGGTTTTATAATATACATTTCCAGATTAATGAGTTGTTGTGATAATTAAAAAAAAGGGAAGTCTTGTTAAGACAGAATGAAATTGAATAAAAATCAAACAGAAAAATGTAGGCTACTGAGTACCAAAATTGATGTAGTAGGCCTACTCCCTTAGGTACTGAAAATAAGTTAAATGACTTGAGAGGGTCGACTCTAGGCAGGGTGCAAATTAACGACTTTGCAGAGGGGGGGATGGCTTAAAATAGTGTTTCCGTTGGCAATCCGGGGTCTGGGGCAAAGCCCCAGCCGCCGGAGGCGATTTTTGTTTGGGGTATTATTGCCCTTGAGATGGCCTTAGAAGTGATCTGAGGAAAAATTTGGGGGTATTATTGCCCTCAAGATGGTATTAGAAGCGATCTGAGGTATTATTTTGAAAGGAATATTTGTAAATTGACGCATTATTTATTAACATTTATGAGATAAAGTCACTTGATATGTTATGAGATGAGATGGGAATCCAGAGGTGGGGATTTAGCCATCCCCGGCAGGGATACCTTTCAGTAAAACAGAGCCAGGGATGAGATTACCAGAGGGGGGGAAATCCCCCCCATCAATTTGCACCCTGACTCTAGGGGCTAAATACGAATTTATTTATTTATTTTATTTTGACTTTTTAATAAACTTTCATTATCAGCAAAATAAATTTTAGATTATTTTGCTTTAAACTTAAGTAGGTATTTAAATTAAATAAAAAGTGTAAGTTGTTTAGGTCTACTGGTATAGGCCTATATCTATATATTTTTTGAAAAGAGTCTCAATGTGGTATCTTCAGTAATGTGTCCATGCTATTATGGTTTTATAGCCTACATCCACAATGTCAGCCGGCTATGCGAAATAATTGAAAATATAATGCAGGTTCATCTATTGTTGTCTAGACTGCATCAAAGTATGAAAAAACTTGCCTTATTCTATATTCACGATACATGTAAATTCTACCATTCATTCACAATGATACGGCTAATACGGCTGATGCGCCGTAATACTAATGTCAATAAAATGAACCATACAGTAAAAAAAAAAAGTGAAGAAAACCATTCCTTCACGGCGTACGGCCGAGAGCAATCGAACTAATATTGGAGCTGCCCCAATGTGAGCGCTTGGAATCGGTATTGAAACCAGGCCTCCATCGGGTGTCACATGGTCCAACGGTTCGGGTGGAATCGAGATCACTTTGTTAACGGCCACTGCTGGGCAGACCATTCCTGGTACACGGCTCATAATCTCTGGAAACCACAAAATTAGCATAAGTAGGTATAGTATTTCTAATTATATAATGTTTTGTTTTGATATGGGACACTACATTTGCAAGCAGTGCTCATACATTTAGGAGTAGTTGGGTTACTCAAAGCTTAAACTTAAAAGTACGGTACGTAGGAAAGTTACATTGTTGATATTGCACAGAAATTTAAATACACATTGATTTTTCAAACAAAATATCTACTGGTATGTAGAGGCTATATTTTGTATAGGGCTTATTTACCTACCCTACTACTAAATACAAATTCAAACCTATTCCTATTTCCTAGGCAGAGTATCAGAGGCCTACTCAGTAGGTCCTAAGACCTAATGACTAGATGTATGTATTGTACATCTAGTTGTCCACAATCTCAGCTTATTTTACCTGATTCTCCTAAAAGCCAAAATGACTTGCAGAAATCAATCGATGCAAATTGAGAAATATTCACAATTCGTCGAGCCCTCAGTTCTGGATTGCACAAGTACTTGCTTCCTGTAATTCAGAAGACATGTTTGTTTATGTTAAACATATTATATTACACAATTGTAATTATCCCATTTACAGTAGTTAGTTATGGCCTACATAAACTGATATATTATCTGAAGATTTTCTTACCTGCCCAAACAGAGTTAGTAGCCTGGGAAAACTTTCCTTTATTACTATAATGAAG
This sequence comes from Sweltsa coloradensis, assembly GCA_024449915.1. Classification (NCBI taxonomy): domain Eukaryota; kingdom Metazoa; phylum Arthropoda; class Insecta; order Plecoptera; family Chloroperlidae; genus Sweltsa; species Sweltsa coloradensis. Next base: position 159,601 of record JAMZAV010001156.1, on the reverse strand, counting down.
CTCGCTGAATGTAGCCATACTAATTGATATTGTCTTCAAAATGTTTTTCATTGAATCACAGAACTAAAAGAAATATATTTACTATCAGTACAAAAATACAATGAATGAGAACCAATTAAAATCTTACTAAAATCTAAAAAGAGTAGAAGATTTAAAGATTGATGGCAAGACCAGGGGAAGAAGACTTTTAAGAGAGAAATGGTGTAATCATAAGGATAGCACAAAATGAAGACAAGTGACACAAACAATTGAGTGGTAAGACTGACAGGCCTGCTGAGAACTATCCAGGACAGTTGAATTTGCTGAGCTTGATGGGTAGGGGTAAGCGGAACGCGGAGGCCCTACATAGGCCTACTGATAAAGTGTGTTCCCAAGGATTGTGGAAAACATTTACATTATTTATGGTTTAGCCTACAAAAGACAATTTCTTTAACCATCTTTAAATTCTCGGAAAGATTAAATTACTGGATATAGGCCTAAAAAACAAACCAGAACAATAGGAACCTTGAACATGCACACATTGCTTCAAAAACAAGATGTGCACAATTTTACTATTTGCCAAACCAAAGCATATTTGGCCTATGTAGCCCTACCTTAAGGCCCAGTTCCCATAGCGTTGTAAGAAATTGAAAAAGCCATTGGGAATAGGACTTAAGTACATTAAATTGTTTTTGAAATACTATAGGTATCACAACTAAGAAATTGTTGCAAGACAGTTAAAAATAAAATCTTATAACAAAACAAAATCCTTATGACCAATTAGGTAATCAAATGCTGATAATCTTTATGAGTTACGACTGACCAATCAAAGTCATAACTTCACTATGACAGGCCACTGGCCAATAAAACAATTACTAACCACTAACCAATCTATTCTAGAGTCTTGGATTCCTTATTGCCAACAATATTCCTTACAACGGTCTAGGAGGTGGAGGGCCTAGAAAGCTTCACTTCAACCATACCTGAAATCCCAAGCATCTTCCATAAAAGCAATACATATTAATTGTGTCTCCAAGTTTCAACAATTCTTCAGACGAATGCTCTTCATAGGGGAAAAGTTCTCCGTCGTGACTCCATGATATTAATGTTTTCAAGTGCTCCATGCAGGTAGCTAGGGATGCCATCAACTGGCTACAAGTTTCCATTTCCCTAGAATATTAGTCAGGTAGGTATTATATGCAGACCCCCATCATATATTGAATAAAGACTAGGAACCTGCACTTGAAAAGCTTCCGAAGAGGGGTCTAAATCAAATTTTAACATAATAATGAGAATGACATAGGCCTAGGCCTATAACAGTGAGAGAAGCTGGTTCAGAATTAAAGACACATGTGAGGCTAAAAAATTAGCCGTAGGTAGTCAGGAAGTCTAACGAAGTCCTTAAACTGCATGAATAAATAAACTAAGTGGTTATAGGCTGCTGCTATAAAGTACGTAAGGGCACACTGTTGGGAAGGCACACAGTGGGACAGGCGGAGGCCAATCTAGACCCTAGACCAGGGGTCGGTAACCTTTTTTGTCATAGGAGCCAATTTTTGGATGAGCGAAGCGAAGATTCTATTCTACTACACTGAATGAAAAAAATCCGGAATGATTTTTTTTGTATTTTTGTGTGTCTGTTAACACTATTCTGGCTAAACCGATAATCCAATATTGCGATGAAATTTTCTGGATGCCTTCGAAATCTCTGAACTTAGAACTGCCACGTTTTTGAGTGCAATCGAAAAATTATTTCTCAAGAAAATCGCAATTTTACGATTTTTTTCAATTTTTTAAAAATTTCTTGGACTTAGGCCCTATAACACCTACCTACATGCTTTATTAGATTGTAATGATTTTTTCGCAGAACCTTAATTTTATGAATAAATATCTTTGTGTGAAATTTGAGCGCAATCAAATCAATTTTTTACAGCGCAATTTGTATGGCTCGTTGGTCTTGTTGTTAGCGTACCTGCTTCCAATGCAGAAGGTCCAGGGTTCGATTCCCGTCAAAGTCAGGAGCTTTTTAACTTCTGATTTGGACTTAAGTCCATCAGTTCGTGTCTTAGGAGTTTGTAAACGGTGACTTTGGAGCCGTCCTAGCAACGAAGCACATAATAAATTCGGAGTTGTTCTGAATCGGCCTTGTTGATTCTGGCGTTGATCCGCGGGTGTTCGCGCTGTCCATACCACTGATTGCTATATTTCCTATTACAAATATCGATCTTTGGTTGGTTATCGCTCACTCGTCGATTGCGTCGGGGCCTACAGGGTAGGCTTAATCGCTTTGATTTACTGTCCCCCACTGAAAATCAGCTATATAACCGAGTGGGTAGACTCTAAATACAATTTGTTTATTTATTTATTTATGTATTTAACTTTTTCTCATGAAAATTGCAATTTTACCATTATTTCATTTTTTTAATTACATTTTTTTTTCTTCGACTTAGTAATGATTTTTCCACAGAACAACAGTAGGATATTTGAAAAATAATTACATCATGAATCGTAAGTTTTATTTTTTTATGGTACAAAATGTAGCCTACGACATAATGTTTTAAATTTTTATGTTGGCCTCCTAGTGAGGTGTTCATTCAATGTTAATTTTGTGGTTGAATGTTTGATATACGATTATTTGAAAATGTGGTCTGTATGTGGACAGTTTTAACTTTATACCTATAGACCTACCTGATGATTGTTAAATCAATCAATGCTTTAAAACACTTGTACGCACAAACGGGTAGAACCTGCACTGCTCGTGGCTTCTTCCACAGTTCAGCTCAGTACTTTTGGATATTTCTTGGGAAAACTGTTCTATGATGACTCTTCTAAAAAATGTCACTCAATGAAAGGGCCTACTTTTTTATTGGAAGAAAACTTCACATATTACACGATGTGGAAAACCACTACATTCTACAATCAAAAACACCGAATTTGTCAGATCAATCACTGTTAGGCCTAATACGAACGATTTTCATTGGATATTTCACATTTATTTGCGTCGCTTATGTTGACAGCTGCAAGTTGACTTAAGATGAATTTGGATTTTAGAGAATTTTCTTAACAAAACTATAGAGCCAGGCTAGACCCACTCAGGAGCCTCATGCGGCTCTGGAGCCACAGGTTGCCGACGCCTGCCTTAGAATATGATCTTTTCTGGGAAAATGTTTTGGGTTGTTAGCCTTAGGTATTGGTACGTAGCCCAAATGGGCTGGACCATCAGATATACGAGCTTGAGCATTCCCCGTCTTTTAATAAATAAAAGTGTTTCAAAACAATTTCGTTTATGTTTTGGGTCGGTAGCCTTAGGTATTGGTACGTAGCCCAAATGGGCTGGACCATCAGATATACAAGCTTGAGCATTCCTCGTCTTTTAATAAATAAAAGTGTTTCAAAACAATGTGTCAAGTAAATCTTTACAGGTGGCGGTAGGCCTACCGCCTTCAGTAACCCTTCACTTTTACCAGACAAAGGAATTTGAGATATACAGGTGGGTACGCCTATACTATTGACAAGTATCAGGTTCCTAGGCTAGGCCCTAGTCCATGTAGGCAAAAAAGAACTTAATTCTCCAATTCACCTAGGAGAGGTCTAGGGCTCAATTTAAAAGAAGTAAAATTTGACATGAAATGCCTTAGGGCCTAGGCCCTAGTTAGGTCTACTCACCTCATGAAGTGTCCCTTCCGGAATAGAAAGGAATCACGCCCATCAATAATTAGCCTGTTAATCTTAACGCAATGCAGGACACATACGTCAACAACGGCTATAAAACTACGATAACCATTGAAGGGAGTTTTTGAGTCAAAATCATATTTAGACGCTACGTTTCGCACATTATCAACCAATGGTGCGGCAATGTTGATATGATCGACTAATGCTAAAAATGCTCCATGCAGACGCTGGCCATTTTCGCTGTCATCGTATTGGAAATATTCAGCATTGTTTAAACTCAGATCCTTTAATGCTTGATACATTGCATACACTGGTGCTGTTATCTCAAAAGGAGACAAAGAATCTTTAACTTGGTTTGTACTTTCCATCCTGCAAGTGTTTATAGCCTAGGGCTAGGCTAGTAGGCCTACTGAAGATTGAAAACCTAACCACAAAATAGATTGCCCAAGTCTAGACAAGCATTGACCCCATAAAAAGTCGTTAGATTGAATGATGGTTCTACATTACGAGCTTGTCAATACAACCAATTACGAGCCTTTATATGAAGAACGCAGATAATTGTGTTTGTGCAAGAATTCCAGAAAATGACTCAATAATACACATGACAGCTGGTTTTGACATTCAGAATCTTTGTGGACTATGAACCCAGTCAGCCCATTGGTTCAATCGATTCCATCAAAATAATCTTTCGTCCAATCATGGTCCAATGAACTGTCGATTTTGGCCGAGACTGTTGGCACTAACTGCGAAATGTTCAAATTTTATGATTTTCATCAAATCTGGTTGGTAACATTTAATCAGATTCAACATGGCGACCGTACGTGCTGTTTTTATTCAAACACGTAATATTTCTACTTCAACAACATGTTTTGGTAAAAGAAACTTCAGAAAATTTCTCCTCTATGGCAAGAGAGGTTCACGAATATTCAAGAAGGAGCAAGCAACTAATCCAGACCCTAATTTCCCAGTTGTCAGTAAGTACAAAGCTAGGCCTACCATGGTCGCGTGCTTGCTCTTGTGCCGTTGTCAACCACGGACAGCAACTTGGCTGTGGCAGATTGATGATCCCTTGCCATTCATGTGATCATGGAAGTAGATTGAGGTTTTGTTTGTGAGGGTGGCCGGTCGGCACTTCTATACCTGGGGGGGTCCAACTTATATTAACAACTATTTTCGCTAGGTTAGCCGAACTTTTCGCTGGCTACAGTGCGCCGCGCTAGTTCTAGGATACAATCGATAAGAGCGCACCCGAAATCCTTTCCGTTCCACGTCTATACGTCCGCCAGGATGGCGGACGTATAGCTTGTAAAAAGTTGGTCTTGACTCTTGTTGGGTGTTTTGTGAAGGCCTCCGCCTAGCCTGTTTAGGCCCTAACCCATTTTGTGATGTTTCTGGCCTCGATCAATCACCACGTTTATCACTCGAGCCGAGTCCCGACTGACTTGGGTGCGAACTGAATTTTCAGTTCAGTTCACTAACGTTTACCACACGGGCCGAGTCTGAACTAGATTATACGAACTCAGTTCGTAATCAACGGGGGCGTGGTTTTACAAAATATCACCGATTGTTAAACGTGACTGACATCAGCTCAGGGTCCACTAGATACTTATGTCGAGCTGCTGCTTCACGACTAATCGATTAGTCGAACGCGGCTAGCGCACTGTCTCGTAGATTTCTTTGAGGTGATTTAATTATAAAGATGGCCGTGAGCTGTCATTTGAGTTCGCTTGCGTTTATCACGCATATCTCAGCCCCGCACAACCGAGCTCGGCGCGGCTTCGTTACCGAGCTGGACTCAGTCCGTACCGAAGTGTTTAGCAGGCGATTTCAGTTCGTACTCAGGTCAGTTCGTATGTTTCAGTCCGGACTCGGCTCGAGTGATAAACGTGGTCTAGCCTCGATCATCCATTGCCGACATGACCATGGATCACGTTTATCACGCGAGCCGAGTCCGGACTGAAACATACGAACTAACCTTAGTCCAAACTGAAATCGCCTGCTGAACACCTCAGTCTGGACTGAGTTCAGCTCGGTCTGTACGGGCTGAAATTTGACTGCTAAACCCAATCGAGCTCAAATACTATGCAAACTTTGCTATGTGGACATTTTCTTTGTAGCCCTAATTGTCCAATCACAGCCACTGCTTTCAACAACAGTTAGCAACAACAACTGTCACAAACAGCTACCGGTATGCATTGATACATTTAGCAAGCGGTGACATTTCTAAACCTTTTAGCTCGGACTGAGCTAGTCCGGACTGAAAGCTCTTGATAAACGTTAGTGAACTGACCTGAAAATTCAGTCTGTCTGCACCCAAGTCAGTCCGGACTCGGCTCGCAAGATAAACGTAGCCATGTGCCTGTGCTATCTGTTACTTTCAACTAAAGATAGGCCTAGGCCTATTACTTTGACACATAAAAACAACAGGTAGGCCTAGACTAGGCGTCAGGCTTAGCCCTAGGCCGAAATAATATTCCATATCAGCTAGGCTAGAAGAAACCACTTTTCCAGAAAGGCTTGGCTGCCTATGGGCACACTAATTAGGCCTACCTTATGGAGTGAAAATTAATTGCAAAGCATGGGGCATGTTGTGCAAAGCACTAAATTTGTTAAAATGGTATGACCCACAAGACAAGAACCCCAAGGCTAGGTTACCATTATGGTACATCAATAAAAACAAGTTCAGAACATCATAACCCATAAGCCTATGGCCCAGCTACGCTGTTCCTTGAGTTACCGCCTAAACTCAAGCCCCTAGGTTCTCGACTACAAGCCCTTGTTTTATAATTCACAGGTCGAGGTGTGAGGGCTGTCGGCTATACAATGGGTAGCGAATTCGTCACTGTACCAGAAATGATACCACAGATAATCGTACCGGATTTAGCGGATTTTAAGGTAGGCTTTAGCCCCTAAATCCAAGTTGCCACAAAGTCACAAGGAATAAATCTTCTTAAAAATAAATTAAAACAAATTAAAATAGGAAGCCTTATCGAAGAGGCATGGGACTTGCAAACTATTATAACTTATTGACTAGTAATTTTAGAAACCTTATCCTCTTGATGGTTGGACCTGTCAAGAGTTTTGTTATAACAAAATCGCTAAATGACAGACCATTCAGACATCTTTTCCTCACACTCGAACAAAATTTACCTTTTTTAATGTACTAGGTACGTACCTCTTCTAGGCTGTTCCTTCAAAGGACTAGGCCTATGATGTAGAACTAGCCTTCGATACTGAGGACTGGCTCTAAATCAATTTATAGCCTACTAGTACGCTAGTTCTAATTACAATTGGGTCTTTTCTTTGCAGTTGAAACCTTACGTTTCCTACAGAGCTCCAGATGTTGTGCAATCAGAATTTACCTCACAAGACTTGTTTGATGCAGTTTACAGTAAAAAGATAGTAGAAGATTTTAAGAATGGCAAGCTAGATGCTGATGGAAATCCTCTGGAACCTAGTCCAGAAGAATCTCTTGATCCGGCCACAGCAAAAGCTATGGCGAGAAAAACAGGCAGTGATGTTTTTGGACCTTAGCAAATGGTTTATTGTTTGCCTAAGCTTGGGTAGCTATTAGCTAAGCCAAGAAATGTACGGTAGACTACTTTGTGATTTTCTTGTTATGGGCCTCAATAGAAATAGACCTAAATTATTATTTGGACCTAAATTAGTCCTGCCTATGTATAATTTTCTTATCTAATAAAACTTCTTTGTTTTTTTTAAACTGGAGCAGTTAATGATTGTAGCCTACTTGTATTTTGTAGGTAAGCCTAGGGATGTAAAACTTCCGGAAAATATTTCCACTATCCCGGATTAGGCCTACTAGACGAGGGAGTAAAGCGACTGATTCTTACAATTCAACCCAAACGGTACAAGATCTGTTGTTTTGGCAGTGAGCGAGTGAGTTTGCTCTAGAATGGCCAAACCACTGAACAGATTGCGCTGAAATTTTAAACAGACACCCGAGAACAGTTTTGTAGGCTAGTTGCTATTAACATTTTCAGCAAAATATTTGAAAAGTTTGAAAATGTTAAGCATTTAAATAAAACGAAAATGGCTTTTGTTCTTGAACAAAATTTATCGAATCATATATGGCCAAGGTGTAGGCCTACCGAATCTCCACGCACAAGGTTTCCAAAAATTATTCTGGGAAATTGAGTAGGCATTGCAATCTTAACTTATATTTGTACAGACTGTTTTCCAATAGGCCTATTTTATGCATTTTATAGATGTTCTATAAATACAATATCATCTTCAGGCACGGTTCTAGCCCCCAAAAATGGGGTTGGCTCAACTATAAAATCTGGAACGTCCTTGGGATCACCCCAAAATTGATCCACAGGGATTTTTTAAAATAAATTTGTGCTTTTTTAGAAGCACTCTATGCCTCTACGAAAATTCTGGATATTTCAAAGACGTATTTATGGCACAATACTCGTATCACAGATAATAGAGTACACTGTGCTCGTATTCGATGATTTTTGCAAAAATAAATTGCATTTGCGATCACAAAAACAATAAAAATGGGGCCTAAAGTACCGGTAACTAATTTTTTTAAATATGTAAGTTATAAAAATTGTATTTTATGATCAATTTATCGGGAACTCAAGTAATACAAGGATGATCTGATGAAATTATTTAATGAAGGAGGCAGAAGCACATTTTGTACATCAAAATCATGATCTATCTCAAAACAGAAATTTATAAAAAAAAATAGAGAATTCAGGGGAGGCCCGGGCCTAGTCGGGCCGCCCTTAAAACCGCGCCTGAGCATTAACCGCGCCTGAGCATTTTATGGATAAAGTATAAGGATATGTTTTATTGAGAATTACGTGCCTGTTAACCTGTCAACCATTCTCCAATCTATCCAGCCAATAGGCATTTTCCACACTTAGGGGGGAAAAAATCATTTCTTTAAACCACAATCAAGTTGAACGCATTTAATGAAACATGTTTTCTTATTTGCCCTTTTTGTTATTTTTAGTTTTTGCAGGCCTTGGATTTCATTATTATGGCTAGAAAAAGACCAAAGTCGTTGTTAGACGAGTGAGCGAGCCATGTGTCGAGTACCGACCCTGCGTAAATTTAACTTGTTACTAGGCCTATGCCAGCAGTTTTCTCAATCATGCATGAATGTTGACTAAAACTCATGTAGCCCATGTGGTTGCTCTGCCATTTCTGCTTTCATTATTTCACTGATGAACAGTTACAGTCTTGGTTAGCAGTTAAATTTAATGTCACCCACTGAAAATCAGTTAGCCTATGTGACTAAGTGGGTACCGGTAGACTAAATGCAATTTATTTTTATTTTATTTACATGCCACGGTGCTCTGCACGTTCCGGCATGGCAGTACTGGCATGACAGTAAAAAGTTGGTAATGTTCTACTCTAGAAGGTATGGCCTACCGGTACCTAGTCTTCCTTAGTAGGCTACTTCCCCCACAAGACATGGGTTTTTACTTTTTATAATCGTCATCTATCGCCACTCATCGTCTCAAATAGCCTTAGTGCATTAGTGATTAATAGAAACGTTAAACAATCAACAAACATCCTCATCATCGAGAGAAAGAGAGAGAGAAAGAGAGATAGTCTGTTTACCTACCATGCCGATTGATAAATCAACCATCATGTAAGCCTGCTCTTGACGATATGAAGATGTATTTTTGTGAACAGGGACTGTGATAATGAATAGGACCTACATAATGGTTAAGCCGGGAATAAATGGCTTTCAAGAAGAATAACACAAGTTTAAATGCTTGCTTTACGATTCTATATTCTTCCGTTTTATAAACGTTTCATCTATTTCTATACAAATATATATTACATAGCATTATACACACCAATAAATAATGTTATTAACTAAACCAAATTTTGGTGTAACAAAACATCCTTCTGTCCAGCAGAGGATTTTTGTTTGCATGTAAAACTAAGGCAAGGCGTTAAAAACATTGTCAATCCCAACGTATATATAAAACCGACTTGAATGCCAGCTTCCAAGTTGGGTTGGTGATTGATAGAGAGTAAATCAATGGAAATTATTGCTACCTTTTGATGGCATTATTGGACAATAATAAAATGCAATAACTCACAGTAGGCCTAATGACGCATAGCACAATATAGTTCTAAATCTATAAGTTGATCTAATTTTGGTGGGTTTTAAATTGTAATCTAGTCATATGTTGATAATAATGGCTCATGCCAATATTTGTTTGTCTCTAAAGGGTTTGATCATCCAAACTTGTTGATCATTGTTACTTACACTTACATCTTGTAGTTTTCACAAAATCAAGGAATGATGATTGTTGTGTTGTTTACATCTTTGTCGCTCAAAGTTTTGGGTATAAACGCTCACATGCACATTACATATTACAATATAGTAATGTGATTTAAAGGAATAGACAGCCTACATAACTTTACCTTACAATATCCGCATAGTTTCAACAAAGCACTCAAGAAGAGAAAATTATCCTGAATTTTCAATCAGTCTTATTTCCTTATTCATTGTTTGGCGATGGATTTGGATTTTTGATTACAATTTTTGGGTGGACTGCTTTTAAATATTGACAGGTATCCACAGGTACCTACTATTATTGGTTACAGCACACATACTCTTTTCCTTAAAATATTGTGATTATTTGGATTTGGTTGGAAGCACTAGAACTAGAACTATGATAAACAGATCTACACTAGAACATTTTAGCTTACGGCATCTCCGTTTCCTGTGCACATCTGGCACACTCTGCTACACAATTCGATTGTACCGGTATCTATCCAATTTGTGTGTTTGTTTAGTTCTAAGGATTGCTTTTAAGAGTATTTCTCCTTCAGGCACCCATCAACATGATCTAGACCAGCTAGAACACTCATTCGGTGATAGTATCATTCTCAATTAGTTTCCTAATCCACCAGTAGGTAGATTAGAAATACACATCATTGCCAAACTAAAACACATTTTTCCACGTAGTCGTCATTTAAGTTTGGAGTTGATAGCATTACACATAGTTAGCTACATTTTACGTGATTACCGACTGATAGTTAGGCTAGCCTACTAGGAGTTGGTAACTATTTGCAGTTTTATAAACCTGACTCACATAAGTAAAGTAAACCTAGGTAGTTTAATACATTTCTTTCATTTGTAAATTATTATTAATAATGAATTTACCATGTTCAGAATATGATTAATAAAACCATCACTACTATTAGCGATACAATAGGATGTCTTCGTTTATTGTGTCTGTCATTTGTTTCAGACTTACTACTAGTAGTGCTGACCCATTCACATTTCACTTTTGACTTCTAGGTAGGTTTTTGATAGTTTTTTAAGGTTCTAGTTTAAAGTTCAGATGTTTGAGTTCGGTTGAACAGCTCGTCCATCCCTAGATATATGCAACTGCTTTTGGCAACAAACTCTACAGCAAGGAGCTTACAGCTTACAGAGCGGCTTACATTTGTTACAGACCTTAATAATTTTTAATTAGACGAGGGAGCGCAGCGATTGAGTATTACAATTCAAGATAAACGGCATTTCTGTGATTCTGTGGGTGTTTGTGTGTGTGTGCTGAAATTTTAAACAGCCATCCGGTACGAGTTAACTGAGAACTGCTAACAAAATCATCAAGATCCATTGCGATTCAAACCTACAATAAATTGAAAAATATGCTGCAAATATGTAGTGATTTAATTTAATGACAATGGTTTTGTTTTTGAAGATTTAAAAAAAAAATATTTGCCAGGGTGTGAAAATTGCATGCAGTGACCGAGGTGTATCAAATCTTGCATGCTCAAGGTTCCCCCAAATTCCGCTGGGAGGTTGAGAAAACCTTGCAATCTTTTCACCTATGTCGTACTGGCTGTTTTCTATAGTATTGAACGCATTTCAAAACATGTTCTATAGTTTTTTTAAATACAGCCCAGAAATTACAAAATCTTTCCCGACCGGAGGTTTGAACCCCCTTAGTTTACTAGACTAGGCAAACGCCAAAGTCCTCGTTAGACGAGTGAGCGAGTCATGTGATGAGTACCCAGGAACATTTGCATTTAAATTTATTGATATATAGGTATAAACTATAAATGATAGTGTTTTGAGATTAAATGGTATGAGCGCGTCAACTATAAAGCCATAATGCGCCACTCTAGCCTTTAATAGGCTAGGGAAGAAAGACCCATGCAGTCTAGATGCAGCCTTAGGTAGACGGATGAAAGGGAATGTTCCCGGATACTCAACAAATGGCTCACTCACTTGTTTAACAACGACTTTGGTATTTCCCTAATATTTGTATTCAACATGGTCAGCAGTGGCAAAATGTTCTGAAAGTAAAAAATGATTTTGGCTGTCTTATCAAGCTATGTAAAGCAACTTATCATTATTTATCTCATTATCATTGTTTTAAGTGCGTAATAGAAATACTATAGTCTCGACAACCAGACCAGTGGTTACACTTACGACTAAGTTCGTATTTAGGAGCACTTAATATCAAAGTTCGGTAGCTTTACAGATGGTCCATTTCATGAAGAAAATATAAATTTGAATTTTTAATTGACAATAACAAACAGCTTCATCAATAAAACTTATCACTTGAAGATGTTTACATAGGGATCATTTGTATCTTGTAAAGAAGGGTATGCAGGTTCCAAGAAGTGAACTGTGAATGTATCTGAATAGATATGACACTTGCACATGCTTAATAATTGCCTTTCACACCATTCACACACATCCCTACATTGCCTTCAAAATATATTCCACAAAAGTTATGCTGACTTACAACTTCAATGAACTGTATTGTGTTGTCATACAGTTGGTGTTAGCAAATTACTTTCCCTGAAGTACACATTTTCTAAATTATACCCCAAGTCAGCAATGAAATAATTGTGTTACGGAAAATATCCAAAACCATTGTGTACTTTCATTAGAATTTGATTTACTTACTATATCATACACTTACTCATTGTCTTAATTTCTTACTGATAAGGAACACATAAACCTACCCTATTGTGTTCAAATAACTTGAAATTAATTTTGATGAATATAATATAATTGGGGCCTATCGGCTGGGTTAGTGAGTTAAGTTGGGGAAGGAAAAAAAATCCAACAGCTTACCTGAACTGCTGGACATGTTGAGAAGAAAGTAGAAACATACACAGTAATAATACAAACAAATTGTCAAAAAGTATCTGCCTGATGGCCTTAAATTAATAATATATGCATACACGAGAAAAAAGAATTATACTGTTAAAAGTTCCTACTTACCCCTTAAACTAATGCTATCTAGTGATTTCAATAAATAGTTCCATTTCAATTTTCATTCATTTAGTACACGTACAGGATAAATTTATAAAAGTTTTTCTTTGTGTTTGATGTTGTATTAGAATCAACATTTCTGTATCAACCTTAATTGTTAATAATTAGTATTAGTCAATCAATCACCTAATATGCAGCTTCTTCGACAATTTTTTTGTGTCAGCACCTTACAAATAACTTTATTCCAAAAAATTATAGTTAGGGTCACAGGGCTTGGTAATACAGTACCCAATGGCTTACTTAATAATAGGCAACTTCAAGGATCAAAAGATGATTTAATACATTAAAAAAGCACAAAAATTTATCAAAAGTGTTTCACTGAACTTTTTGTGGAGTTTTTAATGTATTTTTTAATTGTCAAGTTTGTTGCAATTGCATAGCAGGTAAGCTGTTGTATTTCTAAGCATTATATTCCAAAAGATATTACACTTAAACATACTTGGAAAATACTTTTTTCACCATACAAATGACTTCACTACCTTACCCTGATAAAAGTAGTACAGTATATAATGTATTTTCCCTAAAATCTTCGCTTCGTTTTAATTTCAACCAAAATTCGAGAAAAGTGATGGAGGTAACAAGAGGGTAACTGAAACCATACCTTCGAGATAAACGAGAAAATCGTTTCTTGAAACAGGAAGAAGGGCACAAATTTGTTGTATAATGGAAATTTCTAAGCTTCAACAGGTGCAGACACACTAGCTCTACCAAATAAGACCATGTATCCAGTGCCTCAATTGGTAGAGCGTCATGTACAATAAAACATAGTTGCGAGTGTCTATATGTAATTCCATATGGTCAACAATATGAGACACTACCAACTTGCTACAATAATGTGTTCAAAAGCTCTGCAAATCATACATTGAAATCAGTAACACGTCGGAATGTGCCAAAACATCAATATTTGGAACCATTTGCGATATGGTTACATTGTTGAATGTTGATATTGAACAACGGAACTTTTTGTATTTGGTCAAATCCATAAATGTAAAATGTGTCCTTTCAGTTTTTTACCACACATTCTTAGCTTGAAAAACATTTGAACTTAAAAAGTATATATATTTATTTTGAATTGGTTATAAGTTATAACTAAGCAGAAGTAATTCATTTTTTGATATGAATTACATTATCTGGTAATATTAATAATTTAGACATTTCATTGCCCATCCCCAGAAACAAGGGGAAGAAACTTATAGGCTCTCAACCTAAGAATTAAGTACCGACCCTATGACAAATTATTCTATAAAAAGTATCGATGTTATTTAATTAAACGTAGATAATTACTTTACGGCAATTCATGACTTTCCTCACATTACAGCCCAATACTGATTACATACGCAGCCAACCTCATAACAAGACGTGCAAATCCCTAGTTGTGCTAAGCCTAAACAAGTTTAGCTGTTCTCGTAGTCGTACTCCGTATTTCACATGGACTCCATCTGTTCGGTGAGCTCAAGGATGGGACTCTCGCAGACTGATTGCATGGGAGACGAGAGACCGGCTATCGGCTGCCATGGTATGCTTGAGGGTAAGTAACTGGATGAGGTGGGCATACTGCCAGACACCTGGAGCTGGAATAAAAAACAGACAATTAGTACTTATTACATAGTAGAGTTAGTTATTTCTAATTATTTTAATTTGTTGTTTATCCTACTTCTCCCATTCTAAAACTATGAATGTTATGTTTAAAGATTGTAACTTTGGTAGTGGTAATACTGTTACAGAATAAAGACTTAGTGGTATATTATGTAATGTGACAGAGCTTGAAAATAAACGGTGCATACTTTTACATACCTTTGTAATTTCGATAAATCAAATGTCATTGATTATCAATCAATCGTACAACAAAGATTATTAATATAATCAAAATAAAATATACATTATCAAAATTAACATCAAATGACAAGGTAGCCTACATGGAAATATCATTATGCGCTATAGATGCTTTGGGTGCTATTACTAGTAAACAATACTAATCATCTTGCCATGTACCCAAGGTTTTGATTTCAATGTATTATTAGGAGATTGCATTTTAAAATTGAAGCCTTTCACTCAAAAATCAGTTAAATGAATGATAGTACCACTAAATACGAAATCATATTTCTTAATATTATTAATCAGGAAACACTCCCGTAGGTGTAAAAATGGTTTCACTGCATTGAGGATGTGGAATATTGCTAAATAACAGTAATTACTAATTACTATCATATTTGATGTTTTTGTCAGACTATCTCCTACACTAAGAAGTCCATGGGCAGGGGATCCCAACATTGTTGTCAATGCAATATTATCCCAGATTTGCAATAAAATATCATGCAGGCCTATCCTGTAAAATTAACACATACTATAGTTGTGATGATTGTCAATATTTCAAATTTCATTGTTCAGTTCTGGTACTGCTTCCGTCGGACTTTTAAACTGGGATAGCGTTAAAGGCATTGTCAACTCTTGTAGACTCATACCACAAACTAGTTACCCTGAGCCCCCCAAGGATACAAATTAAGTAAAGTATTTGATAAATAAATGCATAATTATTTAGAGATACATGCAAATCAATTTGAACATCAATATAAATAAATGTTAAAAGTTAAAACCAAGATGCACAATCATACAGTAGACAGCTAGAAAACTTTGAACAACAATAATTACACCATAGGTAATTAGGTAAAAGTTAGGGGTAAAACAAATTAAAAATTATGGATAGTAGAGTATAATTTATTAATTAATATACAGTCAAGTCTCATCATGCAATTAATCATAAATTTAAAACTATGTAATAATATACATAGAGTATGTTATAAAATGTTTACATTTTACAATGATTTTTTGGTTTCATTAGCTAATTAACATAACAAAACAGGCAATTTCTCTACAGCCTACGTCAAGGCACAATCACTAGTTGCATTCACTAAAAACAATGTAGGTACTACAAGTAAAGGTTTATTTGTGTTAATGACTACGTATTAATTACAAGAGCCAGAAACTTCTGTATACAACTGTACATGTACTACACTATACATAACATTGTGCACCTCGAGATTCCGGTCATCACGGTGAAAACGTGTTTCATTGTGATGCAAATGTGACGTTTACTGTATGATTCATACTGTCTCAGCAGTAGGTAACACTATTTAATTATATTATTATATTTGTATATTAATACAATTATTTATAAATGCTGAAATTCTGGATTCATAGACAAAAATTAAATAGAATTGTAAACATTCTTATTTGAAATTACTAAAATAGTTTACTGGTGTTTCAAAGCTCTTTTCACATGATATTATGTTATCTCATAAATGACTAAGAGCAATATTGATTATACGGTCGAGTTAGCTTTAGCTCGGATTTGTCTGCCATATGGCTCGGATTACTTCAGTCTTGCTTGCTATGCTGCGGCTCACATGGCACAACCTGAATGTACCTTGAATGAACGCAACACATCAATAAATATTAATTTAGTACTGTACGTATTAGGAATGGGCAAAATATCTTTTATATATATATCAATATGTATTTGGACACGTATATCAATATTTAAAATATTATAAATGTGAAACAACAATTTGGCCACATATTACTTTAAAAATACTAAATGCAATCAATATTCGTATTTTATTTTTAAATTTTGGTTAGGCTTTAAAATCATCCACTTGCATCCTTAAAAGGCAAGTATGAAAACAAAAAATTGATTTTAGTTTTTTATTACTCCCAAAAATGTTTAATGCACAATTAGTATCATTTTCATTTGATTATCAATATTGATTCCCCCCTCCCTTCTGTGGACATGATAAACCAAACGGTTGCTGTTGCCCATCTCATGAAGTTAGTACTGTGAAACAAATTTATCAAAGCAATGGAAGGTGATGAAAATGCTAAAAACAAAACTCTACATTTACAACATCAATTTCAACAAGTCTACAGTAGTACCTTTTCACTGTGGAGTTTCGCTCAGCGCGGAGCGACACTGCATTCAAGTATCGTTTGACAATTCTGTTAGATTAACAATACCATGAACATGCAGTTTCAACACAACACTGTTAAATAAAGAACGTAGCTACAGCACATGTGAAAGGAACAATTACACTAGGGACAGCCAGCACATACAACACATCTAGTTAGTTTCTAAGGCATTAGCTTGGTACGTATTGTCTTTGTAACCTACTATGTACTTAATGTAGACGTGATAAAATCTAATTTAATTTGTGTGGACATACTAGTTTTACGTTGCCGGTTGGTGGCCGAAGATATGAGTTCTATGTAGTCACTATGCAACAGATGACAACGTTCAATGTTTTTACTTCTAACTACAATGTTTACTCACTTGAAGCATTTGGATGCGTTTATAAGATGCAGGAGCCAAGGCATTTCACTAGCTGGCACTACAGAAAGCATGGCTAGCTACTAGTTCTGCATTAGCTACAGTCATCACTCGTGCGCTACCTGATTCCAAGCGGGTTGAGTGCTGGCGTAGACGGGCTGTTGCCACGGCGTCAAGCCCTCGCAGAGGCTAGTTCCCGGCGACGCCCACTGTTGTCCTACCGAGTCTGTTATCTGGCAAGAAGCCAAGGTATTGGGCAGATTCTGCCACGTGTCGCCCCCTTCGAGCCCATGGAGCATCGAGTCGTCGAAAGACGGGTTCTGCGGTAAAAGTCTTCCCGTCCCGTTTGTAGCATCTTCTGCAATTGTTTGGAAAGCAAGTAGGTCCCCGTATTCCTCGCCGTGAGGTAACGGGGGTACAATCTGTGTCTGCTGAGCAAGTTTGTAAGAAGCTTGTCGCAACATCTGTCTCCGACTCATCAATAAACTGATATTCATACCTTGAGGGAGGTTGCCCGAGCCGTCCACGCTAACGCTCGGCTGCTGGAATGCACCCTGTTTCTGTAAGATCTGTCGCTTTTGTTGTAATAACCGATGTTGCATCAATTGTTGTTGTAAGGGAGCCAAGTTTTTCATGGCCGCCGCCGAATTTGCCGACATCATCCCTGGATCTGTTTCTTGTGGCGTCATGATGACGTTGGGATTGAAACTAAAGTTTTCCGGGAGGCTGATCCGTTTGGACAACGTCGTTGGCCTCTGACTCATCTCTGGCACCACAGTGTGGTGGTATTGCGAGTGCTGCACCTGTCTCTGAACCAACTCCTCTTGTGGCACCGACGTCTGATACAGGTTCTGCAGAGCTTGGTGTTCTTGCTGCACCAAGTGTAACTCCATCACTCCAACTGCCTTGCCGGATTCGTTGAGACGTTGACTGTTGAATGCGACGACCCCACCACCTGTCTCCCGTTCGTTTCCTAGAGTGACGCCTTGCTGAGCCACCAACCCATCACTTGCCCTTCGTCCTTCTCTGAAGTCTACCGGCGATCGTGTGGTGTTTCGGTTAAAGCTCGACGTGTTGTGAACTAGCGGACTGTGCCTATTAAGCGGTTTATTACTGCTCACGTAAAAACTAGGATGTATGGCTGACGTACTGATGACTACGTTTTCTTGGAGGTTTGGTTTAGGCATCATACCGGGGTACGTACAGGAGGGCAGACTAGACGCAAGTTCAGAATCGATCTGATAATCGAAGCTCCGTTCGAACGTCGAATAGTTGCTTTGGAGGGAGGAAACGTACGAAGACGAACACGACGAGTCTGAACTTAGGTGTTGGCTGAGGCTCTTGTTGTTGGTGTCGACTCCGCTGGATGAGGAAGAACTCGCGTAGGAGGAAAGTCGCTGGTGTTGAGAGATCGGTGCGATCGAATCCTCCATGTCTGTTTCGACGCCCTCATCAGTCGATGAGGAATATTGTTGCGTCACTTCCGGCCGGCTGAATACCGCGGCTGTTTCTACCGACAATGAACTTCCCAGGCCCGTGTTGTATCGCGGCATGGAAAACCGTGTATCACGATACAGACTCGCATAGTCGCCCATTTCCGACCCCATACTACCCATGTAGTTAGTTTGTTGTTGTTGTTGCTGTTGTTGTTGCTGTGGTGGTTGCTGTTGCTGTTGCTGTTGTTGCTGCTGCTGCTGTGGTGGTGGTAGTTGTTGTTGTTGTTGTTGGTGTTGTTGATAAATGTCTCTGAACGGCGGTGGGTGGGTTTGATTCTGAACTAGAGGTAGCCGTATGTCGGAGGGGGTGTGATTCAGCGGGCGTATTGCTGGCGAACCGAGAAGGAATTCCGTAGATTGCTGAGTTTGAAGGGGCTGGAACTGTGAAGGGTTGAACGAGGCTTCCTTGAGAAACTCTTGAGCGTAACACAACCGACTCTGATCACCGCTAGATCTCCTCGCTGCGTCTGTGGCCGCTTGACCGGCGGGGACGTTTGGCATTGCGATACCTAAACAAACGGAGACGACCATTATAATTTTATTTAGTATTGTCAAACCATTCATACAAAAAAATCATATAAATCCAATTTTCAAATAGGTTTTATCTAAAAACTTTTATTTGCAATAGGAGGTATCTTAATAAAAACGGTATTACGTCTATACAGAATATACACATTAAGAACACATCACAACTACACCGCACTACAAAATAGTGCATAATGCGCAAAAATATATTATAATTTATAATCTATAAGCTTGCAAATCATCATTATTAGTATAGTATATTATAAAATCATTATTGCATCATGTTAATTTATTAATATTGGGGAGTTGTTAACTTTTTCTTCCTCTGAACTCTCTTTTCTAATGTTTATTAATTATTATCCATACATGTTTTGTATAATAAATTACAAAATCTAAAATTTTATTTTATGTAGCCTACACCATTGAGTTCCAACTTACAACACCTCATTTATTGAAGAGATAATTAATAAAGCTAGGGTACACAATTAAATATTATTTATATATTATATAATTTTAATTTTTGAAGATCATCAGGACCAAGTAGTGCTTTTGCTCAGATCTCTCTTACTAAAGGCTAACTTGAAGACAAAAACAAAACTTTGCCTCTGGCAGCTGGGGAGACCTCTTATGCCCCACGCAAGTCCACGGTATAATCATGATCCTCAGAGTGTCCCAGTTTATCTTTTAAAAATTTTAGTCACACTAAACAAAACACTGTCTGCCCTTGTGTCTGGCTAACGTACCCAGTTTGCGCATGGCTTGCTCGGCGATGGTGCTAGGTCGCCGACGCACAGAGTCCGAGTGTTTGCTGCTCGTAGTTGTCGGGACGCCTCCAGAGTCTTGTGACAGCGGGAAACTGCTGCGGTGCTGACGCAGACGCTCCAGAAGAAGGAAGTAGATTGCCGAGTGGTGATCGTAGCTGCCGCAGCGCAGCGACTAAAACATTCACAACAATATGGATTAAACACCCGATTCTAAAATTTACATTGCATAAGATTCAACAATTTTCACTTTTTATCTAAAAAAAATGGTATAAGATCCCCAATTTGTAAAATTAATTTGTAATTCAACCATAATATAACTTAATTTATAAAGAAACATTTGCACAATTCCAAACCCTTCGAGGTTTATACAAATTATAATTTAGACTTAGACCAAATCCAATATTAAATAGTTTAGGGTGGAGTAGCACACTCCATTTCATTGGATTTGCCAAACTCTTTTTATTTTATTCTTTCCAACTTTACAAAAAATATCACTCTGATCAACTGGTGTAAATTGGCCATCAATTGAAATATGACTTTGTAGAAGTTGGTTGCTTCAAATATGGTGAATTAGCAACCAAATTATACTAACAAAAGAAGAAGAGTAGGTAGGTTTAACGGTTTAATATTTAAAATTGTGTTTTTGGACATCACACTTCTCTTTTCTTAATATATACATTTATAGTAGTAATGTGACCTTAATTCAAATGTCTTTTTCAAACTGAGGATTGAACAAAGGCAAACTATCAACAATCCAAAAGAGAAGAAAAAATAAACAAAATTACCATTAACCATATTTTCTGCCAACAAAATGTGATGAAAATATATAATTGTGATACGATTGTGTTCCGAAGCATACCTCTCTGGTCTTGATGGCGTCTATCCCCAGGCTCTGCATCAGCCTGAGTATCTGCTCGTTGGGCTCTGCCTTGGTGACGGCCATGACGTGCTCTCCGGGCGCCGCAGCCACAGCGCAACCCGACCCCGTGCTGGGCAGGAGACGGGGCGCCTCGGCCACCATCCAGCGGTGACGCTTGATCTGGTCCACGGAGTAGCGCTTGCACGGGTCCAGCACCAGCATCTTGCGGATCAGGGACTCGCAGTCTGTAGGGGAGGGGAGATTACATAGAGTTAGTTAAAGAACCTGTAAATTAGCATAACTTAACAGTTTTCTTGCATTTACTTGAAAATTACCATCAATTATTATCTACACCACAAAATTTTTGAAAGCACACTATTGTTGTATGTCTGGTTATACTGTTATATCACAAACATAAGAAACCATTAATTTTGTTAATAAAAAGAGAAATTATCAAAGTTCTTAAAAAGGTGGTAGACATAAATTGCATTATTGTATTTTTTATTTATATATTTTTTTATTTTATTTTATTTTATTGTTTATCCTTGTGGTTTTTACATTTTTAACTACAAGAAAAGGCGCCGACGCTAGCAAATATTTTGCTAACACTTGATATCTTTGTAGAAGTGTCGTGCCGCAAAAAGCCTTAATTTTGTTTGTTTTTTATATATTATTTATTATATGTATTATATATTTATTTATATATAATATTATTTGTGTGATTGCAATTATTAAGTGTTATGTATTTTATGAAATATTGGTGCAGATTGTGACACCATACTTGGGGGTAAACAGAAATAGGAGAGCTTTGTAATTTTGTATCCCATGTAAAGGAATAATGAAGGTACAGTACATTATTATTTATAAGACATCACAAGAAATTAGATATGTTCCAAGGTGTAAACTTTTGTCCTCCTTTGTAAATCTGTTTTTATACCTGAAAAGGATATACGTAAAAATACTTTTCAACACTGCCTTTTTCTTCACAACTTTACTAAATATATATCCTATATTAAATTAATAACTTCCGATTCAAATGTATAGGCCTACCATCCATATTGCAAAAGGGACATAATTATTGTTAGTTTGAACGGTGCCAAAAATGAATATATTTTTGGCCAAATTTAATACAACAGTTAAATTTTACATTATTTTTTATCTAAAGCATCATATTATAACTCCATGTTTGAAAATGACATAATATTATGGATTCAAGCATTTTGTCATTTCTAATATCTTGAATAGGTAAATACCGACTCAAGTATAGCTGTATTTCACCTCACATTACATAACCCACTACTTTTTACTTTGTTTTTAAATTATCTAGTATTTTGATTCTATTCCAACCCACCCATTTCCTTTCAAGCAGCATTCAACTTACGAACAAGCTGACTTAACACTGTTCTATTTTTACTGGTTAGCTGACTTAATGAACCGTGCAGAAATAGCCACCGTGAATCACAGGTTCAAGGCGAATAAATATAGGCCCCACTTTACATCTGTGAGGGAACAAAAGTCAACACATTTAAAAATAAACACAGACATATATCTTAGAACTGATTGTGAGGCGATTACTGGGTCAGGATTTAAATACCGCTCGCTCCCACTCTAACTTGTATTTTGAAGACGATATCAGCATAGACGAGCTTCGTGGAGTAAATCATGTCACAGTCTACGGATTGGTTTTATTTAATCAACTTTCCATTATTTCCTGTTCTGACAGTCTTATTTAAATTGTATTGTAATTTTGAACTTGACAGTTAAATTACTCTCTTTGATGTTGTCACTCATAAATTTCTTCATATTATAATTCACGTGACATCATCGTTGGTGACCATGGACATAAATAGGGAATCGGGGATATCGGCAATAATTTGGGCCTATAGTACATGTCAGTACTGTTATAGACGTTGACGTACCGACGTACATGACAATAATGATGCAAAAATATTATAATAATATATTTAATATTTGAATGTTTCAACACATGTGACACACACTTAGTTTACTCTGTAACCAATAATTAAGTATAATGAAGGAATGAATATTTCAAAGGCTATCTTTCTTGTGGCACATTATTTGAGAGCGAAGCATCACTTTTCTGTCCGTCCGTCTATGCGTGTGTCACGTCTCCGGGATCAAAACCGAACATGACATCCGATCGACATGTGTTTTTTGACATTGCCCTTCAAAAAAGATGATACAGAATGTTTTTGGTGACCCTTAGGGTCGTGTGGACGAGACAATCTCCACACAGATATAACATGTTCATACCCGGCACCTCCACCACCAACGAGATTTGACCAAGATTGACCTTCAACAAGGATGATACAGAATGTTTTTGGTGGTCGGGCGAGAGTTGGGGATAGCGTCATTAAAACATTAGACTACGTGTGAATACCCGGCACCTCCACCAAAACGATATTTAACCAATGGAAAGAAACGTAAATTTAATTTTTGTATTCTTCCCCTCAGAGCCCATGCTTATTGTAAGAATGTGTAACACTTGCTTCAACAAGAGAGTTATCTCCCATAGCCAGCGATCTCTGATGTGCAGTGCACGTGCGTACATCTTGGCTTACTTCTCTTTGTTTAGTAAACACTAGAGTTGAGTTGTTGTTCGTTTGATCGCGTGCCGGTTGCACAACCGCTCAAGATAATGAATCTTGCTAGTGTAGTGTAGTGCGTATTGTTCATTTGTTCTGCCACTGCCACGAGGCGAGGTGACATAACACGTCACTCGCTCTCTCTCTGTGGTGCATCCACCGAGCTATGTATGGGAGCGAGCGATGAAAGTACGCGCGTGTGTGATTAGATGGGTTGGGGTGTACGAGAGAGAGAGAGAGAGAGAGAGGACATTGCTCGGGAATATGAATTACGTAGTGAATAAAACCCAATGATATTTAACACCTATAGTAGGCTAGATCCCCAGTCATTGGTCCACTGGCGTGACAATTAGAAGCCATCTTGAATAGGTCAGTTTGCATGTTAAAGTAGATGGGAGCGATTTGTAGTCCAAACATTTTTCAAGATGGCTGTCAGGTTGACAGGTGAGCATATTAGCCATTAACACCAAATGATTACTAAATTCCCTTATGCAATAACTTCTTATTGTTTCTGTTTGTGCATTCCCATGTTGCACAAGCTAAAACCATATCAAAACAATCCAGAAAAATACTTAATCGCATCTAAAACATAATGTCAAGCATAAATTGAAACGCCAAATCGCCATCTTGAATAGGTCAATTTGGTACGCTAGCGCCTGTGCGGACGTATTTGAGACTGGGGATCTAGCCTATAGATGTTAAATTTAAATACCATTGATGAAACCGGTGAACGAGCGAAGTATTCCATTCTTCTGAATAACCTTCTCTTACCGGAAGAGAAACTGAGAATAAATTTCTTGGCATTTATTTATTTTATTTCTCCCACAAACACGAGTAGGCTACATCTTGTGACATGGACAGCCCCCCCCCCCCCTCCCTCCCCCATATCATATTAAAACACCCTCCACGTCAGCAGTTTGCCCTGACTGTGACTCGATCTCAAACCCAGAACCTCAAGTTTTTTGTACCGATGAGCTTACCAAATTGAGCTATCGAGGTCATTAGGCCAATAAAAGTCTATGATCAGGCAAACCTTAATTAATTCTCTGAGTTGTGATTTTAGAGTTCCATTATATAATCAATAGTAATTGCTGAAAGATCACATGCCTTATATCCCTCCAATTGAGTTTTGAAACGTACGTTTTTATAAAAATAATTTGTATTCGTATTTTAATTTGTAGTTGATATTTTGTAAGTTCTTATTATCACGTGTGTATATGTATTTGTAGATTAGTTCCTATAATGAGTACCATGTCTATGGATTGTTATAAATAAATAAATAATATAGTATCTTTAATCACATATTTTAGCCAATCTCTTCTCAAGTCCCTTTAGTTTAGTCGAATGATTACATGGTTTGTAAGCATGGACACAGTTATTGATTAATTTCGGTAAGTGGGTTTTTGTTATTAGTAAAGCAATAACTTAAATAAAGTATTGATTTTAAAACGTAACACCTCCACCCTCTTCTCTTTTGTCGTAAATGCCTGGGTGCAATTATAAATGTTGTGTGGCATCATTAAATGGATACCACACTAAACAATAAAATGGGGTCATGATTATAATTTTGCCCACAATTGTGTGATACCGTATAGTTAGCCGATAGCAAGCACGCGAAACACTCATTCAAGAGGTCACTGGATCGATTCCCGCTACCTACAAGCCTGGTGGAAGGTTTTATACTGTTATTTGTTTCATACTAAGGTTTCACACACAATACCTTTGCAGTAATCATAATCATGTTATTATTTGCGTAATGCACTTCATTCATATTATTCACATGTTCTTACTTTCTTGTTCTTACTGGAGATGGGGAACGGAAGGGTGCCATTTCATTATTTCAGTGGCATCTTCTACAAGCACCGGTACAGGAGTAGGTACCCAAAAGAGGGAGTAATGCCACTTTTTCAACTGATTGTCAAAAAAAACATACAAATCAAATCTTATCACGCATTGCAATTATTCTTGGTGGAGTTGGCGAGTACATAACAATTACTCTTGTAGTAATGATAGCCCCGCCACGGACAGGAAAGTGATTCGGTAGGGAGAGCTTCAGAACTACATTTGTATTTGTCTTATCTTCCTGTGCAATGTTAAAAGTAAAAAAAAAGTTATATTGTAAATGAATCCTATAAACAGCTCTGGGACATTCTTTTCAAACTAAACAATGGGATATGATCCCTGTCTCGCTCTGTTTGGCCAACCAATGTTGTCGAATCCCAACCAACAATCTTTTCACGTTATTTGGCGATGTGAATGTCGGAGATATCTTGCCGCAAGAACTTGCTCGACAAAGTCCCCCCTGTACCTTCTCCTCCGCCCACGCCGTGGTGCGTATGGTCGGCAACAGTACGGGTGTAACCACCACAGACAAGACAGTTAGTAAATCGCAGAGGAGTTAAATATAGTGAATGTCGGGGGCAGAGTCTATGGTGGCTATTTCAAGATGCAAGATTTAAAAAAACATTTACGTGCTCGGCTAAAGTTAGACCAATTACATAAATATCCTCGGACGATGTTTTGCTATTTTCATTGCGCATAATGTTATTTTAGCGTGGAAGAGTCTTGGAAGTTGCAACTTGTTTTATTGTCTCAAGATTGCTGGCATAAATATCTTTACGTCTGGATGATACTGTTTTGCTCGCGTGGACGTCAGAGACGGTCGTGCAGGTGCTGCACCTGCATGAGGGGACCGGGGCAGGTGAAATATAACTAAATCGACAACTTAGGTAGCAGTGGACTAAAAAGTCTTTTGGTGCGTTTTCCTGCAGTTAGCATCTGCATGCTATAAAACTCTATGAACCCTGACTATTGGAATAACGAACCAGTGGGGATTATTAAATTTAAACAATTTTTCCTCGGGAAACGTTTTAGGTTGCAACTTATGTCCATCTTCAGGTCCCTATAAGTAGGTATATTGAAGTTAGGACAAATGTGAAGGGATGCCCGAGAGCTGTTTGAGGACTCAAACCCTCGGGAAAAACTTCAGTCAGGATTTCCGGTCTCAACGGAATTCGAACCCGGAACCTCCCGAATCAGAGTCGCGCGCTTTGCGCTTGAGCCATCTCTGTCGATATGTCACGTTAGAATGTATCTTTATCGCGATCGGAGCATATTTTTCAAATAGTTTTTAGTTTTTTAATAACTGATCGTAAATAGTCTACCACTTTTTTTGCGGTAATTTCCGGAACTTGAAGAAGACGATATTTAAAATGTTCTCTGATCGCGAAATGAGTACATCCTTTGTTAACAATCTGCCTTAGTTCCAAATTCGTTGGTGTAGATTACCTTTCAAAAAGTGGTTCAGAATGTATGTGGAGTTTTGTTGGATTTGGCGACCATGCGTATTTAAATGGACATTGAACATTGTCAAAAAAAGTTTACCCGTGCTCATCTAGATTGTACATCACATATATTCGTGTTTTTTATATTGTTGATTAGTCAGGACCTTTTTTTAAACGTATTTGGTCTTTTTTACACATATTTAAATCCTTCAAAATCGATAGTATGTTATTTTCTGTTAAACTATGTGAGTTTAGAATATAGCGCGTCATTTATGTTCCAAGACTATATTAAATGTGCTGAGTTTCAAACGTCTATTAAGTCAGTCGGCGGTGCCAAGAGGATATTAAAAAAAGTATTTTGATTACATTTTTCACGTTCAATTAACATCTCGTAATAGAAAATGACTCGATAAAGATTAATGGCATGATATTCCAAATAGGAAAATTTCAATAAAAGTACTTTATATGTCGTAATGTCTTTGAATGGTTGATTCATAAGTGGCTTAATAAAAGGAGAGAGAATATGGACAAAGAGCCTGTTTTTTGTAGGGAAAGTGTATTCAAACTCATTCAAAGGAAGGCTTATTGAACATTGAATGGCGCAATTATATGTTATTTTTTGCTTCCAACACTAACAGTTTAGTTCTATAAACCTTGCCCCCCATGATAAATGTTAATGCGCCATTATGTACAGAAATGGCAGATTAAATCTTATTTTTTGTATAATTTTAATTAACGTTATTGCAAATTCCTGTTTGCACGCCTACTGGAAGTACGGTTCTACGAATAAACTTGGCAATTCATATGAATCCGGAAATATAAGATAAATTTATGTTTTCAGTTAAATTTAAATATAGATGGATTAAAATTGTAATGAGTAGAGGTACTAAAATTTAAGCGTTTTAGATTATAGATGCTAAATCGCAAAAAAAAATTACAGACGAACAATAAAATATGACAATTTAAATTATATAATATATTCCATATCTATTTATAAGGTTTATCATTGCAGTCAAATTAAGTTCGATTAAAATGTATATAATATATATTTGGCATCATGTCCGAATGGATCATGATGATGGAAAGAAATATAGTTGCTATGAAATACTAAATTT
The DNA here is from genome assembly GCA_024449915.1 of Sweltsa coloradensis. Taxonomy (NCBI): domain Eukaryota; kingdom Metazoa; phylum Arthropoda; class Insecta; order Plecoptera; family Chloroperlidae; genus Sweltsa; species Sweltsa coloradensis. Next base: position 131,685 of record JAMZAV010001156.1, on the reverse strand, counting down.
TTTCAAACTGAAAATATAGATGTAAAATATACAAAACTAAAATGACATTTTTACGTAATTCTAGTAATAGGGTAAATATACACTTTATGTTCTATGGTATTTGTCCAACTTCTCCCTTCAATCAGGGTGTTTATCATTATGTTTTTGTCACAATAATTCTGGAAATAAGAAACATTTCCCTGTGATATCAATCCCCTTGCCTCAGACCCGCCCTGCTTCACAAACTCTGTACAAACAGTCCCGACGTCACTCACCCCGCGAACTGGGTACAGGACGCTGTACAGGATGTGTATTTCGAGCCTCGACCTTCTTCATCTCTCGAGTATATCCTAAATTAAATATCAATGAACGTCATAGGTCTTAAATTAAGATTTGTATATTTGCCGAAGATTCTCCGGACGATGTTTTTATTTTTATTTTTCTTGAAGCATCAACTTCGCGGACGTCATTCGTATATTAATAGAGTGGCGTGGTATTATTGACTCCTCGGAGATACGTGCGCTGATATTAATTATGTGTAAACACTGTAACACTTTGCAAACAAACCGGTCGGTTGGTATCACTGACGTGGAACTGTCTCGCGTGGGTCTTGCTAGATCATCAATCGATGGAGAAGACGCGGAGAAAGCACGCAGAGTTATACATTTCGTGGGTTTAATTCACGTCACTAACACCAAACATTTCTTTAATCGTAAGACTTATGGTTTTATGTAAATCAATCCAGAAATTAAAAAAAAATGGTTTCAAAACATTCCAATTAAAAATATTCAAAACGAGGTTTTACTCAGTCAAAAAAACAATTTGGGATTTAGTCTTGTAACAAAAATACAATGTAGTTTTTTCATAAAAGTATGTATACTCAGTCACAAGTCAAATTTAAGCATTTAGTCCAGAACAATGAAATTTCGTTCCCAAACGTAGTTTTAAGTCATCAGTCAAATTCAGGGATTAAATCCTATACAACAAAAATGTAATGTTGTTACCAAACGGAGTTTTACGTACAAGTAAAACTTATGGATTAAGTTCTTAACACAAAATTTATTTTTTACACTGAGGTTTTCCTCAGTAATGAAACGAGTGCAGCTATTGTCCGATAAACCAATGTTTGAAATTCCTTTCATAACAATTGGGTTTTCTCAGTCGTAACATTAATGTTGTTTCAAACCAAATTTTGGCAATTCCAATGCTCCCCAAACAATACATAGTTAGCATAAGAGCTCAATATTAACTAATAACTACTATCCTCTGAATGTATTTCATTGGGGTGAATAAATCAAAACCTCACATGCCAAACCTTAATGTCACAAGAACTACTAAGATCTTTGCACACCGTACGAATTCATACTCAAATAAAGATACCTCGAGAACATTTTTCCGGCCTTGAATAATTCCTGGAAGAAAAACACCTGTGGAGTAATTGTCATACAAATCTGTGAATACATATTTTATCTCTCAGTTGTGGATGGCGTTTTTTGAGAACACATTACACCTTGAGACGACAAAATTAAAATACCCTCGAATCCTTTCGCAAATTATTATCTCTGTTACAGAATAATTAATTCAAGACGTTGACGAAATAACTTAAGCTTTCGTTATTATTCTGTACGCTATTTCGCAACTACAAAAGCGTTCAAACTTTCTTAACTGCGTTCCACTCGCCCCTCCCCCCGACTTAATGCAGGACATTCAGCCTAATGGCTGCTTGGAAAGTTTTTAAATTGGTACTTTCCATGTTTAAGCCGTGTCTCATAACTTTTAGCCGTACTTCTTATTTATTCGCCTTCACCTGTCAGTTTGCACGGTGCTTTAAAATCGTTCCTGAGGTCCAAATTTAAAGGCACTTTAGATTTTTTAAGGTTTGACTTTATAGCTCCTTTAAATAAATATTATGTTTTTGAATAACTCATCCGTAAAGCTTCAAACTTAATATAGGTAATTAAAAACGACTATATCTAACTCGATCTGGGTGGGGCCAAGGCGACCTGCCAGACAACTAACCAACAACAACAACAACAACAACAACAACAACAACAACAACAACAACAACAACAACAAACCCAGCTACGATAACGAGAACCACCACCACAATATCTCCCGTTATAGGTAGTCACCTTTCTATAACTCAGCTCAGTTAATAAATAAAATGTGTTACTGATTGATGGCTTGAAGTGTTTGGTGTATGTTTGTATGTTTGTAGTTCAGTGTCCACACTGGTAGAGACCTGTAGTAGAAGGAAAATAACACAACAACCCGGCACCTCCACCAACTGTGTAAGTCTCGCGTCAAATATAGAAAATGAAATCAGGGAACTATCAAATTATCGCAAAATTTTTAACAGAACGAGAGTTTTTCATTATTCTTATCATTTAAAAAATTCAGATTTCCAAAATTTTCATGTATGGAAAAAAGTTCATATTTTTTTAAGAAAGATAATTCTATGATAATTTGATGATTTTCGATTTGCAGTTTATGTGACAAGATATGTATACAGTTGGTGGAGGTGCCGGGTATCCTACAACGCTACTTCCTTGAATGAAAAGTGCACATTCTGTAAGATAATTCTGTACTTATAAGATCCTTGTTTTTATTTTTCGATTTCACAAGAGGTGTATACTTTGGTGGAGGTGCGGGTAGCCTACTTCGTAATTTCCTTGAATGAATATTGCATATTCTGTAAGAGAATTCTGTATTTATTCATGATTTCCAGGTTGCAGCTTTCGTATTGTCAAAAAGTTTATACATTTGGTGGAGTGCCGGGTTGTCAACCTTGTGACTTTCCTTCGACCACCATTTTTACAGTATTTGAAACCATGCTTCTCGGCAATGACATCAGTATTCAATTATTTTAATGTTAATACGTACATTGATTTTGTTATATATTTATCTTGTATTATTTTGTGTGAATTGTGTTTCTAGTGTTATCTATTGTCCTTCTTTGAAAATCAGTTTTTATATCTCAATACGGTAGACAATAAATGAAAAATGTAAAAAAATGTGATAAGTAGGCCACATGTTACACATCAAGAATCCTACAACGATTTGTAGACGGTGACTTTCGATATCCTGAAATAACTTCAAGATTCCTAAATTTGTATTCGTTTACTAAGTGAAATGTATTTAAGTTTCGTCTGGAACGTACCCTAATACGTGCAGTAGTGCTGATTAGGCTGTGGTTAATTATAATCCCCCACCTGAACCATCCCAGTCTTCACCCCCTAATACTTGTGACCACAAGTCGTATTGGGAGAATAACCAAAGTTAAGCCTAAAGTTCAAGCGCAATTAACAAGAACCGCAGTCTCTCACCTTCTCTCTCTCTCTCTCTCTCTCTCTCTGCCCCTTCTCCATCCATAGTATGTCTAGACATTTTGCGATCGAATGGACATTTCATATTGATTTTAAAATGTTGGAAATCAAGGCTGATACAGTGACTTACATTTTGTTGTTAGTAAAATATCCGTAAATTGTATACGCAACTTATTTCAACAACATTTCAGAATTACAAATATTTGTGTTTATCATCCGACAAAATAAAAAATTTACTAGTTGGTATTTCAATTTAAATCAAGCAAGTTAGCTAAATTACAGACTTATTGGAGATAAGGAGCCTTTAAACTTTATAGGCTTGCCTGTACTTTTCGATTTTGAGATACAATAACAGACTTTACGAACGTTTGTGTATTATAAACTAAGCATTCGAGAAAATGTGTTTTGAACCTACGAGGGCGCGAATTAAAGAAATTCGCACAAACCCGCATTAATTTATCTAAAAATACAAAAAAAAAAATAGTTTTTATATTATTTGTTATATTATTGTTAACAATTGTGCATTTTATAAATATTACATAAATAACATAATAGTAAGAGAAAAATCTATTGCGATATCAATGTACATTTTGTGAACCCTCTCCTAGTTATAAGTGTCCTCGAACGTAACTTACTTACTTTATGCTTTCACATTTTGCCAGATTCTTGTTTTACAATTTATGACTCTTTTAGATAGCAGTATACATCACTTCAACATCACTTTATTTCTTCTATTAGAGTTAGTCCAGTCCGATGTTGGCAATGGTTCGTAATTAAGACGTCTTTATCGGGAAATCTGATCTTTTATCTAGAGCATAACGGTTGGTAACCATTAATACGATGGAAATGTGTTTTGATACCTTTCCAGAAACCTACCCTTAAAATATCGGTTCGTTCTCTTTCCAAATAAATGCTTCTTCGGAGAGAGCGGGATAACTCTTAGGGACGGCTTTCTTCCCAGAAACATAACATAGTCGACGCGGCGGTTCCAGCAATGATAAGAACACCTACTGAGAACCAGTCATTAAAAGCACATTTCCTTGCCAAATAGTCTTGACAAGCTATAACATTCACATTCACCACGTAGGTGATGGTGGACAGATCGAGACAAAGTAGAAGTACATGGTAAAATCAGGATTACTGGAGGCTAATACAAACAGATGGAAAATTATGAACATGTTATCTAATTCAATCGCAGTTTTAGATCAAAATTGAATTTTTTAACGATAATGATTTTTAAGGCATTTAAATAAAATGCAAACAGTATTGTGTTCGTAAATATCCTGGCTATAAGAAAAACATTTCCAAATGTGTCTTTAAATCCATATCGCAAAACGTTGGTGTATTCCACTCCTAACATATAACTAATTTAATCTGCGTTTTCATAATAAAACACGCATTAAACAAAATACTCCAAAGGCATAAAGTCAAAGCAGTCACTAATATTATTTGGTTCCAAGATTTAAGATGCGCGCACTTAGATGATCAGCTGAACGGTTGGTAATAAATTTTGCATGAATGTTAATAAAGTACTTTTATATTGATATCCGCACTTTGGTTGCAAAAAATAAGCCTTAAAGATCCATTGCAAGACATAAGTTCAAAACGTGAAACATGGGAAATTCTCATCAAACCGTTTGTCTAACGATTTACTAATTTAAACTACGTTTACACATTGATTTGAACGTTGATATCCAGTATGAAAACTTACGAAACAGAATACATTATATTCTTGCAATAAATTCTTGAAGTTCACCAAAATTGAGTAAATTACGGGAATTTCACGATTAAAAAAAAATACAAAATCAATGAATTATTTTAGGAATACGCGTACTGGATCTCATACATAGATTGATTCTTTATTAACGTTCGTGTGAAATATGATACCGATGCTATTAACCGTTTATCCTTAAAAGAGAAAAACAGCCTCATGCGACTCCTCGTAACTCTAACCCGGCACCTCCACCAAATGTGTGCAATTTTCTTGAAGTTCACCAAACTTGAGTAAATTACGGAAATGTCACTATTTATTTTATACAAAATCAATGAATTATTTTAGGAATACGCGTACTGGATCTCATAGATTGATTCTTTATTAACGTTCGTGTGAAATATGATACCGATGCTATTAACCGTTTACCCGAAAAAGAGAAAAACAGCCTCATGCAACTCCTCGTGACTCTAACCCGGCACCTCCACCAAATGTTTACAATTGTCTTAAAGTTCACCAAACTTGAGTAAATTCGTTCCTCGTGAACGGAAATTTCACGATCTTTTAAAAATCCAAGCTCAATGAATTATTTTAGGAATACGCGTACTGGATCTCATAGATTGATTCTTTATTAACGTTCGTGTGAAATATGATTCCGATGCTATTAACCGTTTACCCGAAAAAGAGAAAAACAGCCTCATGCGACTCCTCGTAACTCATAACCCGGCACCTCCACCAAATGTTTACAATTTTCTTGAAGTTCACCAAACTTGAGTAAATTACGGAAATGTCACTATTTATTTTCTCCAAAATCAATGAATTATTTTAGGAATACGCGAACTGGATCTCATAGATTGATTCTTTATTAACGTTCGTGTGAAATATGATTCCGATGCTATTAACCGTTTACCCGAAAAAGAGAAAAACTGCCTCATGCGACTTCTCGTGACTCTAACCCGGCACCTCCACCAAATGTTTACAATTTTCTTGAAGTTCACCAAACTTGAGTAAATTACGGAAATGTCACTATTTATTTTCTCCAAAATCAATGAATTATTTTAGGAATACGCGAACTGGATCTCATAGATTGATTCTTTATTAACGTTCGTGTGAATATAATACGATGCTTTTAACTTACCGATCAAAGAACAACGCTATCACTCCTCGGACCTAAACCCGGCACCTCCACAATGTTACAATGTCTTGAAGTTCTCAAACTTGAGCTCAACGAAATGTCACTATTTCTTCCAAAACAGATTATTTTAGGAATACGCGTACTGGATCTCGAAGATGTCACTTTTATTAAGTTCGTGTGAAAATAATCGACTTTACCTTTACCCGAAAAGAAAACAGCTCACGGATCTCTCGTATCTACGGCACCTCACCAATTTTATAATGTTCTTGAAGTTCTACACTGATAATTACGAAGTCACTATTTATTTTCCAAAATCAATGAAATTATTTTAGAATACGCGACTGATCTCAAGATTGATCTTATTAACGTTCGTGTGAAATCACCATAATGTTTACCAAAAGAAACTGCCTCATCATCTCTGACCTACCGCACTCCATGTTACAAGTCTGAAGTTCACCAAAATTGAGTAAATTACGGAAATGTCACGATTTTTTAAAATAAAAATCAATGAATTATTTTAGGAATACGCGAACTGGATCTCATAGATTGATTCTTTATTAACGTTCGTGCGAAATATGATTCCGATGCTATTAACCGTTTATCCGAAAAAGAGAAAAACTGCCTCATGCGACTCTTTGTAACTCACAACCCGGCACCTCCACCAAATGTGTATAATGTTAGTGTTCGCCCGTCCGACTGTCAAAACCTAGGTCGAAACCCTAAGCACAAAATAGTTATTCTAAACACAAACTCAGTACGGAACCATAATGCGCATATTATAATGTGTAATTCGGTTGTGTCAGTAAATCAGCCTGCTAAAACGCCCGTGGTCAGAATGCCATTAAAGGATGTAGGTTTATGCCTTAATTGACAATTAACTATTTAAGAAAGTAGGCTGTATTAAAAATATCTAAGAAATAATTAAATTATTATTATCCACGGTACAATAATATAAATTCAATGGCGAAAAACATATTTTTCGGATGTAATGGTGTGTGAGTTGCCTAAATGGGACGGTATGTCCATTATTTTTCATTTAACTGAATAATATCTCGAACAAAACTTCCGTCAGTCTATTGTCGGTGGAAGTACTCGAATCGGTGACATCCCAAATAAGAACCTTGTTTGGCATTAAAAAATAATTGCCATACCTGCACAATGCCCCACCCCATGTTATAAACGAACTGCGAGACATTAATTTGAACCTAACTAGACTATTCAATAAATTCGATGTTCAAAGTAGTTCATTACATACACCAACATGCAAGCGATTTCTTATTTCTTTTTCCATCTCTTAATTTACGTGGTCGTGGTCGACCGGACGTCGTTTATATAAGCTTAATGAATGACTAGGCTACGTAGCGTGGCACGAGTAGTACGAGGTGTTTAGTACCGAACACTTCAGGTATGCGACACTAGCGCTGGTGACAGAGACTGGAACTAGAGGTTATCAGGCTGTGATGTGAGAAACACTAGGAACACAACCGATGTTGGGCGTATTTGTTGCTAATAGAATACTAGTAAATATTTAATACAATTCAGAAGTTAAATATTAACAATTCCACCTACGGGAGTGTTTCCCGACTAATTAAATCGAGAAAGAATACTAGTATTCCAATGTAAATACTTCCAACGAGCTATAGATAGAGCATTGTTAACTATATAACGATACTAACTCAAATTTGAGATTCTCAAAAGTGTATTTAATTTTTATTTTATGTATTTTTTTTTTTTTTTTTATTTTTAAATTATGAGAATTAGGTTTTATAAGGGTTTACAGTAACATAAATATTGCAGTAATTGTATGTATAGCTAAATCTTTCTTTAAATCGCTAGACCCCAGTCGTCATTCAATGCCATAAACCAACTGCCAATAAAGACTAAATTTTATATTAATAAAACAATCTGAAATAATAACTATAATTAATGGCCAGGTACATTTATTTTGATACGTAAAATCACATCAATTTGAAAAATGTGACTTTCCATTTGGAAGTTTTTTTTAAACCAGATATCCAGTGTGACATGTTGTGGCCTTCATTTGCCTAGAAGTATCAACAAGTTGCCTGATACATTGCTATTATAGCAAGATCCTTCTTTTCGTATTGCCAAGTGGCTGAACGAGTAGCAGAGCAAAGCTCGAGTTCCAGCCAGGACAAATTTCTAGTGTTTTATACAATACTGTGGTCATTATATAAAATATTACTTTAAAATTAAAAAAAACAATCGTTTGCATTATCAACGTACAAACATTAAATACATTTCGCATTGAACAGTGGATAGTTGTTTTTTTACAAATCACCCTGTGCCATCTGATGATAAGTGAACACAAATGTGTCTTCAAAGTTCCACTTCGCTCTACATTACCATCACAACGTTCCCTAGCTTTTTCGTTCCTACCCACACGATATCTAACTTAAGTCTAACTGACAGAACAAAGAACAATGTCTGACGAGTTAGACATTAGCCTCCAACACCAGAAGGTCTACAAAACGAATCTCATTGTCACAACTAAGACTGTGTTGAATAAATGCGAGAGAGCCACTTTATTTCTGATTGAATTTAATCCTACTAAAAGGTTTTTTATTTATAAAGTGGAATTATACGTTTTGCCCTATACGAATAGCGTACGGTGTCGACGAAAACAAATTTTCTAAACATTGAAGTGAAAGAGTTAATTTGTGAAAGCTTCTTAGGGGATGCTTCCGTTTATTTGATTTGATTGATACGATCGGTTATTGTGTTTGCCAACGTAAACTTGATACAATCAGATCACTTGTCGGATCATCGGATTAGTGATCAAAAGATGCAGAGTTAGTTGAGTAGCTGCGTAAAAAGTGAAACAATTTTTTAATCCGTAGACTCGGGGCAAAACCATAGGGTGTGGAAGTGATTAAGATTCGATTGGTTTGCTTTTCTGATTTTTTTAATACAAATAATACAAGTCCCAGAAAACGACAAAAAATGTTTACATGCATAGTAATTATTTTTCAATATTTTAGTTGCATCTCAATACTTGTATAGGTCCTACATTGGTTATCATCAATGTCTTATGTGCATAGCACATTCAATCGATTCAATCCAGGTTAACTTATCATTTTATAATAATTAGTTTAAATCAATTCAATTATTTACATCAAACAATATTGAATAAAATAATGCTTACTGTTTTTGTATAGCCTATAATACGTTTTTAGTTTTCACTACTTTTTATTAGATTCTGTATAATATAAAATATTATAATTTATTGCCCTCATTTGCAATGCAGTTATTAACTGAACAGGGTATTCATAGCAAAATTGTCAAAATGTATACATATATGCATTTGATTTGAAACGTATTGACGAAAGGCAGGTTGACGACCCCAAACAATATTCACGGGGGCGGTCACCTAAGCATTGTGTTCATCTGCCGGGCGATTCTCTAAGCGCCATCGTATACGTTTAACAAGGTGGTATTATACTAGAGAGTCCCCCGCTGGCTCGCTCGCACTTGTATGTGAGAACTAATACTCTCTCCTGTAGTTCTCCCACCCTTGCACTTACAAGAGAATTTATACACTCTAGGAATGCAGTCCACCAACAACTGACAAGACTGTTATACACTAGACTCGCCGAAGGATGTATTTGTTTTATTGATGTTTGGTTAACCCAAATCCAAAATCAATACCATTTAAAACGTCATCATCATCATTGGATTGGTTTCAAAACACCCCACGGTTCAATTTCCCTCTAGTCTTGTATTTTGTCTTGTTTTAACAGGCCACCTCTAGCGAATAGTTATTATCTCTCCTGTCGCATTCCCTTTAATGGCGAGTTTTTCTATGCGTCTATGTGTCACCCCATCACGTGTTACATATCCTAGGGGAGTTGATTCCACGTGACCTTTCCTTTGCTCGCATTTGATCGCCGGCTTGCGTGTGATGGTGGGGGACAAAGTCGTGGTCAATATCTCGAACCGTGTGACTTAGCTAGGCTAGCCACTTAGAATTAAAACACACAGCACTGCCAATAGATAGATTTACACGTTTCGCTAATAGTATAGACAGAAAGGAAATCTTAACGATCGGGAACCTCCCCTCCCTGGCGTGGCGTACCCCGCACCCCCCGCTCGCCGAATAATGGAACTTCCCGGGGAGTTTTCATCCCCTAACACTGAACTTCCCCAACCCTACGTCGGGTGACCCACCACTTGCGTCATACCTCCGCCTCGTCCCACCCTCTCACGCGTCAGAGCTGGAGTCAGTGGCGGATGCCTGTACTATCTACTAGCTAGTAGGTAGTCGTGTGTTGCCGAAGAGACGAGCTGGCAGGATCGATAGGCCACGAGCGAGGGTACACTCTAGGGTACCGTACCGTTACCCACGTTCAATCAATGCGGAAGTCGATCGGTTGGTACCGAGCTAGGTCGCTTTATTACCGGAAATTAAATGAAAACCTAGAGGAAATATGACTCCCGCCCTCATCCATTTCGTTCAGATTTGAAAGAGAAAACTTGAGGATGTATTTTATTCATGGCGTCGGTATAAACCTAAGCTTGAGTGACGTGAAAATAACCCCGTTTTATTATTCGACTAATTTCACACCATACTAAACCCAAAGCTTGGTACTTACGGTAACCCGTGACTGTAATACATAGGCGTACATACTTCTAGTGTCAAAGTTGGTGGAATTAAAATTTACGGTATTTTTAGTTGTGCGTGCAAAACATTATTTGGGGGAGTTTTGGTAAATTTCTTGCATGTTAAATTACTAATTTATTTCTAAGTAATTAGATATTCATATGAAACGCTAATCTGTACTACCTCAAGTGCAATAATTTTCGTACATCAGCAATTAATACGTAGCAAAATACAAATCTAAGAACGGAAAATAAATTAAGGCACTTCATAATTTGAATAATTCGGACATAAAATACGCTAATGTATGCCTACACAGAGTAATGATGTAATTTTATAAACACCCGATTTTACATGCACAACAGCTTAGCTGTAGCACAATCTTACAACGTAAACCATGTAAACAGGTAGACCACAAGTTGGTGTGGGTTGTTTAATATAAGCCTCTGTTTACACTATCTTGTTATTGATGATACTTGAGAACAAGTACACGAACCCATGTTCTATGCAGGATTCATGTCTCGTCTTTTGGTCTCATATGGTTATGCTGAATACCTAATGAATAATTGCGCTGGTCTTATACGGTTCTGCTGAATACAGACCGTATTGAACATTGTGGTCGATAGGTTCTGCTGAATATAGACCGTATGAGACATTGCGCTGGTTCGATACGGTTCTGCTGAATACAGACCGTATGAGACATTGCGCTGGTTCGATACGGTTCTGCTGAATACAGACCGTATGAGACATTGCACTGGTCCCATACGGTTATGCTGAGTACAGACCATGGGTAATCGCGCTGGTTCGATACGGTTCTGCTGAATATACCGACCGTATGAATCATAGCGGAAGGCGTTGCAAATTTCATTCGCAGTTCATAAAATCTAGCCTGTTTATATATTTATCCTACATGCGTTCACGGTACTGGGTTTAAGATTTCGTATTTATAAATAGAGTTGGCTATAGTAAACCGAAGTAATAGCCATCTACACCTCGTAAATAGTTGGCACCCTTCTCATGCTGGAGTTCCTTTAAATATGTGAGGAAAATATTAAATCCATGATTCAAATACTCATTCTGACAATATTGACGGCATAATACAGTTCGTAGTTGACACAATACAGTTCACCCCTGTATACAATTTATCTTGTTTAGTATTCAAACAAAATATGTGAAACGTCACCGGTGGTCTGCGTATTGTACGTCGTACAATACGCGAAAAAAATACAGTACATTCACCTCATAGCGTTTTCAGAAAGCTTTTACAGAGAACAAAATTACCACAAGTGTCGACATGCAAACTTAACTCGATCAACAAGAAAACACAAATTAAGTAAAGTTTTAAGCAAAAAACAAATCACAAAACGCGAGTCATGAGTAGAAAAATGATCGACGACTAGAGGTCTACCATAAATAAAGTAACCATGCGGGAGAGTATGAGTAGAAATAGTTTCGACAGTTTCCCGATTTACGAGTTTTAAGTTAATGTTGTATACGATCCACTCTGAATTCAGTGAAACTATCTGAATGGGAAACATTGATTTATCGGGGAAATACTTCCGATTCCAACTTGAAAGGGTAGTTTATCGTTAATCGATCACGCGAAGCCGAGTGTGGGAGGAAAAAGACGAGATACGTAATTAAATATATGTACTTTTGTCGACAAAACATGAGCAAACATGGTGGTTTGGTTTTATTCGAAACTTTTAAACTCTACCGTATAGTCTCGTATTTTCATTATCAAGTCATGTGAACAAATATATAAAAATTGCAATTTATATTAGTGGATCTGCATACTATTAAGTATTTCTTCCTGGGGAAGTATTTATCCATTGGTTGACAAATTGAATTGAAATAACATAACTAGGCCTAATAAGAAGGGGTGTGCGAGCACCTGAAACTTCGAGTCGAGTCGATTTGGAGACTCGAACTCTAGTTATTTCGAAATTCAATGAAAAATAGGAAGGAAATGATATTTATTATGTAGCAATATTTCGAAAAGTTTCACACGTTATTTACTAGGTATAAATAATGTCCGCCATTCGAAGAAAAGTGAAACTTCGAGATATTGCTACATAGGAAATATAAAAAACATTTACCTGTTCTATTGAAGTTTCCTTTTTAAAATATCGAACTCTAGTATATGCTGCTCGATTACAAAAAATTATTACTTTGGTGGAGGTGCCGGGTAGCATGTAAATTCATAGACATCCCATATAATTGGCTAGACTAGCAGTCAGCGGTCCACTTCCGGGACAATTGGAAGCCATCTTGAATGGGTGAGTTTGCATGTTAATTAGATGGGAGCGATTAATCGAAAAAATATTTTTAAAGATGGCCGCCAGTTTGGCAGGTGAGCATATCAGACTTTAACACCAAATGATTACTAAATTCCCGTATGCAATAACTTTGCATTGTTTCTGTTTGTTCAATACCATGCTGCACAAGCTAAAACCATATCAAACAATCCAGTAAAGTACTTTATTGCATTAAAAAAGCATAAATTAAAACGCCAAGCCGCCATCTTGAATGGGTGGGATTGACACTTCAATTTGGTACACTCGCGCCTGTGCGGAGGTATTGGAGACTGTGCATCTAGCCTACTATAGGTGTTAAGATATCTATGAGTAAATTCGTCCCGATTCGTACACTTGGTGGAGGTGCCGGGTCCGGGTTTAATTGGTAGGCTTTAGAGGTATCTTGATTTCTTTGTAATTAATGCTTTATCTACTCAATAATGCTAAAAATGTAAGATTGTGTTATTAGTACAATTATTGTCATTTTTTCTTAAAAGCTGATTTTAGATTTATTGTAAAGAAAGTGTTTAAAAAAATGTTTTATTTATTTGGCTTTTTTAATTTTTTTAAGGAAAATGTGTTCGTATTAACACTGACACCAGTAAATGCTAATTAATACTATTTTTAAAAAATGTTACAAAACTGAAATGTTAATGCTGTTTTAACGTGGTCCCAATTTTAATATTTATTTATATATTAAACGTCTAGCCTATTCAGTTACCGATTAACTAAGAAGGGCAATAAAAAATAAAATTTATTTCTATGTTTGCAAAGTGTGTTTGCACACGGCGCCACCAGATTTGAGCACTAGTGATAGCTAGTGATAGCAAACACAATAATAATTACTCGGGGCGTCGATATGATAATATGATAAGCGCGTGACATTTAAACAAAACATCTCGTTGTGAACGATAACACTGTTCCCAAAAATCATAACTCCCCGGCTGCCTCGGGCAACAATAGTCGATTGATGATAATCCGTTGCCATGGTAATCACTTGTATGACGTCATTGTGACGTCAAGAGCCGCAACACGCGGCGATAGCGGGACGTTGCGTAAACAGACCTCTTGCAAGAACATTTTGTTACAGGTTCGTAAATTGATTCGGTTTTAGGTTATTTTTAGATAATATTTACAGACGAGTGCATTGCTTCATTTAGGGACAGATGAGAGTTTAGTTTTCAGGCGTGTTTTAAGAGAACGACAGCGAGCAGAGATTTTTTCTTTTTATTATTACACCATATTGTATTATACGTGTCTATTATCTTATTTACAAACAAAACGTGTCGGTTTTTATGTATGTTTATTTTCAGTTATTTTTTATCGTCATTTTCCGGGTTTTATTACGTAAAGTAGTTATAGTTTGTGAATTTGTAGCAAGTTTACTCAGACTACCCTTATTTATTCATATTATTAGTCGTTTAATCAAACTTATCGTTGTATTTGTTCAAGTAAAATCAGCATTTGAAAAAGTAGGCCTAGCTAGAATATTTTACCATTTTTCGAATCCAGGGCAAAATTGCACCTTGAACATGGTTTGTATTGTAAAACGCGACCGTCTAGATTTTCTGGGATATCCACGGATAAGGTCCTTCATCCTTCACCCAACCTCAGTCGCCTAAACACCAAGACAATAAAAACATTATTACCAGCATTATCTATACTCAACTAAAACTAGGGCTGGGCAAGGATATCGATATTTCGATACGATTTCGATATGAGGGAATATTTTCGATATCGATATGTAGACTCCATATCGATATATTGTTTTTTTAATCACTAAAGTGGGGGTGAAGGGTACGCTATAGTAAATAGATTCGTCCTGACTTTTAAACATGGTGTAGGTGCCGGGTCACAAAACGTTGGTGTGAGAACGTAAAAATCGTTATGAATTTTTGGTGATACCATTTTCAAACATTTTTCGTCAAACATTTCTAATAGCAGGCCTACTATTTTGATACATTTTTTTATTTTATTTAGACTTTGTTTAAATCATATTTCATATTAAAATTTCGATGAATAGAAATCGACATTTTCGTGTTATATCGATAATTGAGCGATAATAATATGTAATAAGTGAATAACCCATTTCATTACGGAACCTCCACTCCGCTTTGCAGCCAGAAACCTTTATAAGTCGGCGCGTGCACTAGATATAACTTACAACGTCTGTTTGTTTAGCCTGCGCACTGGTGACGCAACGCAAGGGTTGGGGGAGGGGGAAGTCGATTGTCATAAGGCTGTTCTTTATCAACGTACGGTTCCAGTCGTTCGTACTTGATTTATTTGCTTGGTTGCAAACAAGTAATACGAGCAATGGGGATAGTTTCTTGTTACTGTACCGGGTTTAACCTGTTGCTTCTTGCTAGGAGTGAAGTCATAAGTTAAACTGCATTCTGATGTGTTTATCGAGGTACTTATTAGTATTCGTTTTAAAGTGTTTGTCGTTAATATTTTCAGCAGTAATATTGATGACGTATTAAGGTTGAGTAATTACAGAAGTTCCATTAATTACTCTTTGTTATGACTCTCATAAGAGCAAGTTCATGACTTGAAGTGATCAAAATGCCATTAAACCAATAGTCATTAAAAGCTCGGTTAAAAGCAAGTGTTAAGGTTGATTGTGGATAAGCGCGGTTCGTTCGAGGTAGGTGAGGGGGGGGGGGGTAAAAGAGATATTACCATATCACCATTTTCAAAAACATTTGTGTCTTAGAATTGTTCAGCCGACTGCAATGACCGAAACTTTACACATTGCCCTGGACACATTGTCATGGAAAAAGAAGTGGATGCTTCTTTAATGAATGGTTAAGTACTCAATTTTGATCAAGTAAAACAGTAAACGAATACAATTTATTGGGATGTTTTTATTGCTTACAAACCATACTCTTACTTCCTGCATAAAAAGTACCAAACAAATGGCAAAATGTCCTACGAAGAAATATCATAAGCAAGGATGTATTATACTGGAAGGTCGCCACTTTTCGTCAAATACAGCTCTATACTTTTTGCTAAACTTCGAATTTTCTACGGCCCTTTCTTGATGTGTCCATTAAAAACCTTTGCTAAGACTTATGTACCTGTTGCCAAATCTTGCTCTGAGACAACGAGTGCCTCGCTTGATATATGGCAACTATGTACCCGATTCCTACCTGAGCTCATGAAGTAAGGTATCCGGAACCTGCCGGAGAGTACCCGGTCCCTCAGGGACTGGAGGGTGGATCCGTCAAAAGGAAGAGCGCCACACACAAGAACGTACAGCACCACCCCCAAGCTCTGCAACACAGGAAGGCACACTTGATTGGTGGTGGTACGATACCAGATCGAATCATAACATATATATCAGTAAAATGTCTCTAACAGACAAACCAAGACATTTTGTCGTAATTAAAGCTCACCTGCAATAAAAATATGTTCTAAATTATGCGCTATTCATTGTAAGAACTTATTCCAAAGAATAATTAATGTAATATAGTGCCGTGTGCATCATGATTGTTTTACGTCAAACAAGCATGTTGTATTGTGCTAACTGACGGATTAGTAAAATGTTTTAAAAACTGTTAAGTTGTAAAAAGCATGATTATAATTAAGCTACATTACAATGATATTATTTTATCATGTATGATCAGATTACATAAACTGTATGTTATATTTTAGTGTCACGATCGATTCTCCTGAAAGTCAGCTTATATTTTGGGTTGGATAAATTGTAGCAATACTCACTAAAACGACGAATAGTTTGAATTTCACAACATACAACAACACAACAAACATTTAAACCTAGCTGTTGATGCATTGGAAGATAAGTTATAAAGGAAGCAAATAGAAGAGGACCAAGAATCGATCCCTGAGGAACACTCACCCAAACGTCTATCTCTGGCCCCGTGTACTTCTTGCCCTCAAACACCTCAGGGGCGGCGTAGGGGGGCGACCCACACCAAGTGGCTAGCTGTTCTCCGGGGGTGAAGTAGTTTGAGAACCCAAAGTCCGCTATCTTTATATTCATGTTGCTGTCCAGCAGCAGATTCTCAGCCTGAAAGGAAAGAAGACGGACATCAGGCATTGCCAAATAAATAAATAGAAATAAATACATTCGTATTTAGAGTCTACCCACACAGTCAAACAACTGATTTTCAGTGGGGGACATTAAATTTAAAGCAGACCAAGCAACTGTGTAGGCGCCAACACCATCGACGAGCGAATAATGACCAACGAGAGACCGGCATACACCGATCATTCTCGTTATTCGAGTAAATTGTTGATATTGCGGAATTGCGGAATAATTTCAAAATATTTAATACTAAAGCAATTCAATTTTATTTTATTCTGCCAACAATATGGCATATACACAACTTATAAATTCCACTCTTTTTACAAGACCAAGTTTAGAATTTTCCATTGCAACTCTTCCTCCATTCTCACACTGCTTCGATCCCCGAGAAACGAGTATGATCACTTCAATCATAATTGCATGTGAAATTTAATTTGAACAGCAATATGAAGCTTCTTAGGAAATTATACTGAAATGTGTATGAAAGAGTTTGAAATTATTTTAGTCGTGATTTTGTATCTAGGTGCCCGTTAGGGCGCCGCAGCCAAGCCGCGGTGCGCTACACACTCAGGCACCTTATACAGCAAGCAGAGTTGGGGTGATTTCGAGGTGTCACCCAGCCATCATGAAACGTGATGTGAACTTGAAAACTATCAAAATCGTAGGGATTTAGGTACCCGACAACACATGCCAAATTTGGTTGGGGTACGAGCATTCCTTCTTGGTGAAAATATGATTTGAAACATGCTCAAAATCACTTTAAGGACGTTAGTTACTACTGGCTACTATCTAATTCGTCAGTTTCAATTGCCCAGCGATTCTGACCAAACGGGTGGGGCTACAACGTTCATATTTTACATGGACATTAAGGTAATAGTGATGTAATTCCCTTTGAAAGAAAAAGTAAAAAAAAATTGCTGGAAGGCTTCCAAATAAAGGTTTTAAAATAAGCCTTATACAGCCATACAATCAACAAGTAACTATAGTTACGTGACAATAATCGCCTACATTGTTTACAAAAAGCAAGTCTTTGTACCACTTTATTTTTTCATCCTATTGTTAATTGGTAATACCATAGCAATTAAATCGACTGTGATAAATTTATTATATTTTAATAAATAATTTTGCAATGGAACTTGAAAAAGTAATGAGATCCCACACATAACAAAAACTTGTAAAAATACAGCCAAACCTTACACACTCAAAAGAAATGAGATCTAAAAAAAAGGGCCAAGCTCATCTACCCTTCCACATTTGCGCATTCTTAATTCATAAACGTACAGTGTCCCGTAACAACACCCTTGAAAAGCTTGGCAAAATAGAATTTGCATGACCATTACGTTAAAATTAATTAGAAAAAAATCATTTGGATGAACTATTACGTTTAAATTAATAGTTGCAAATTCTATTTTGCCAAGCTTTTCAAGGATGTTGTTACGGGACACTGTACGTTTATGAATTAAGAATGCGCAAATGTGGAAGGGTAGATGAGCTTGGCCCTTTTTTATCTCATTTCTTTTGAGTGTGTAAGGTTTGGCTGTATTTTTATAAGTTTTTGTTATGTGTGGTTTGTCTTTCTATGACGAAAGCAAAATATTGAGCTTTTCCTCTGACAAAGGAAAGCGGAGGGAGGGTCTGGCTGTTTCCGCATAATTCAAGAAAAAACTTTATTTGAGAAGTTAAAACTTCCTTTGACAGGTTCACTTGATTGAAAGTTAGGATAACGATATACTCGGCGCTTGAGACAGCTGAGGGTCATACAATTATTATTTACCTTGGAGAAAAGTGGAATGGAGTTTACATTGACATTAATAATATATTGAAGTGTTAAAAGAAACTTGGATACGGAAGTACCCAAAATAGGGGGAACATATAACTACTCAACCAACGAAGTGTCGAAGAATAACACTGTAACATCATTTTAGCTTGCATTGGAAATTGGAATATATTGTTGGAGATGCCGAGTGCAGAAAAATAAAATATTATCCTGCATTGAAATCTCTCATGTTGGAGATGCCAAGTACACAAACGTGATCCTTTTAAAACATGAGACATGAGACATGTAAACACAGACGGACGGACGGACAGAAAAGTGACAAATAATTATATTGAAAGTTCGATCCCCTAAAATGGCTATGATTGGTAGATTGATCAAAGTGGCAACATAGTCTACGTCGTCTGTGTTCAAGAAGTGATGACGAGGGCACACTTTTGCGTTTCAAAACCCCAAATAATAGATCGACTTAAAAGAAAGTGCTTCTTTAAGTAGTGAAATAACAATACATGGGCGTTGAACCTCGCGCGTCTCGATACAACACCACAAAGGCATCGCGCTCTATTTTTAAAAGTTGCGCGTGTTGTATGAACCAGACCCGGCCCCGTCTTGCAAGTTAATTGTTGTTATTGTTTGGTTGTTGATTCAGGAAACAATTTGGCTAAGAGATTGCCAACCTCGCGATGTTTACAGTTTACACCGAGACGGTTCCAATAAATCTCGCGGCGGAGGATTACGCTAGATAATTAGCTCGGTTCTGAGGGGAGGGCGTCACGTGACGTCACATCTTAGGAGGGGGGGAAGCTGACTGTGCTCGAAGTCAAACACTCGGCACTGGGACTGGGCCCCGTGCCCGCCCGTGTTAGTTCATAGAGTGGCGCATAAAGATCTAACGGTTGATGCTACCGTACCTTAAATTAAAATATAAACAAAACAAACAGACTGACCAAAAACAAAAATGTGTGCCGAATACACTCTCGCCAAACGCCAAACGTGTGTTTCCAACCCATTTTCCAAAGTTTTGATTTCTACGGATGCAACAAAGCTTTTGATATGCGGTATATCTGGACTTTTGTCACCATCTTCTGATCTGAGATATGAAGTATAACTTAATGATATGATCATGCACGCCACTATCATCAACACATTCGCTACTGCAGCAGGAAGATGTGCACGCGTGACAGCCTGGTTACGCGCGCCACAGGTTTGCCACCCTGCGTTGCTAAAACAAACAACCCAGTTGTCCCGCGTTCTGCATTGTCCGTGTGCGTACGTGTCCAAGGTGACTGTTCGCAATTAGGCCCATGTTTGCCATACCTCATGAATACAAGTTATTCTAGTGGTGTTTACCGACGCCATTGAAAGAGTTCGTTCATCCATGTTTACCAACTCTCTCCATTAGGCCAACTTAATTTAGATTTCAAGGTTTCCACCACTGGCGAATGGAGTATGTTCTATTTCCATCAGGCGTGGCATTTTGTTTACAACACGAACGCACACGATGGCTTGGTTGCGATATTCAAATAGATAGACGCACTTTGGTTTATCTTGCGGCAGGGAGCAAGGCTTTGCCGATCACGTTATTCTATAGTGCGTCTCACTTCGAGCTGTGCATGACCTCGAGGAACGCACAGATATTTGAAAACAAATACCATTTATAAAAGTTATCCCCTTTAATCATTTTTGAGTTCTTATTCGTTTTAGAAATCTTCCTGCAAATTTAGTTGTGTCCCCCATGCCCAGTGGTATTTTTTTTTTGTATAAAAGATTTCATGTAAGTAAATTTGTGTCTAAGCTCTGTTTCACCCTGATACCAACATTGCTTTCCCCTTCTATTTTTTTCCCCACTCTCACACTGAACCTTAACTTGCTCAATCTCCGAGCAGCGCATTGTGAAAACTTTCAATCATTACACCCTGTAAAATGAAATTTTACCTTGTAAACAAAGCTTCTACGGTAATTAAACGGAAATTTGTTCACCGCACAGGAAATAGGACTTGTAGGGTCTGGCTGACACTTTCGAAAATGCTTTGTTTTTTTATAAGTTGGCATTTCATTTTCTGTCAGCGATCGACAGTGTGAGAGAAGGGGAAGGAATGGTGGGGGATAACTCGTAACCTGGAGATAGATGGATGGAAACACACATGTTTTTACATTAAAAAATTAATTCTAGACATTTTTCAATGATTCATTCATAGTGAATTCACTCTAGTGCGCTCCATAGTAAACAGTTTCAGAAATGTTTGGAGGATGGTAGATTTAAAAGAACATTTATGATGTACGGCTGATATTTTTTATATTGTAATTTGATAATATTAGTGAAAGTACTTGCCACCATGTATACTACATATTTGCAAGGTTGCGCAAATAGATATGTTTCGCTAATGATTGTTATAATGTTGTTAATATTTTTTGTTTCATTTTTTGCACAAAAAAAACATGTCTTATATTTATATAATATGTATTGTTATAGGTTGGTAGTTAGCAAGTGTGTTTGATACAATTGACACATTCACACTCATTTAAAGAATGAATAAGTTGCGAAAAATTGATATTAAATAAATACATAAATAAACTAAAAATAGATACGTTATCACCGCTTAGCAGTGAAGGGATGATGGGATGACTCGAAAGCACTGAGTACGGTTATTAGAGCAATCAGAGTAAGCGACGGACGCTCCATGGACACCGCTGTGTCAAGGCTCAATTAAGCGAATAACCAGGGTGATCAGTGGCATAGTGAGGAGGACACAGTGGGAAGGGGAAGTCGTGAACTATAGTGGTGGAGTAATTACCGTTACAGAGGACGTGTGGTGTCACTTCACAGGACTTGACGCTAACTCACACCATCTCGACAGCGAGGAGACAGACTTCCTCGGAGAGATTTGATTTTTGATAATACCACTCACCATTATCACATAAAAATTAATTGTATTTCCACTTATTTTAGATATTTAACATGGACATTTCTAATCGTAAAAATAGAAACAGTGCGCCCACAGCAACTTTTGACAATTTACAAGACCAAGCACATGCTGGACAGGTGTACCTAGGTAGTGATAGCAAATTATAAAAAATGTAAAAATAATTTGTTGGTAATTTAAAAAATATATTATCACCATGGATTTGTAAAAACTCTACAGTCTTTCAAAGATATAAATACAGGAACAAACAAATTACGAAAATTGGGTAAGAGGATTTGGTATGAAACCAAAACGTGCAAATTTCGTAGCTTCGTCTTAGCGTAAACACGTATTTTAAAGCAAGCTATTATTGGTCGCTTGAATATTTTTATTGCGAAACGATGCCATTTAAGGGCCCCTCTCCAACACACCTCAACCTTGTTACGTAGCCAGACAGACACAATTGGCCGGAGGGGAACGGGGGGTATGAATATAGAAGACAAGCGCAAGAATGGACAGCTTCGTTGGGGAAGATGCCAGGTTTGCAACTTTCAAGGTTAGTTTCTTGCAACATCTTCAATCACAAATGTATGCCAAAGTGTCGCCAACGAGAAGGCGTGTGTTTTAAAAGTTTTTTTGGACTAGGAACTGAGACATTCTAGATATATTTTGTGAAACTTCAATACACATTATTTTAATTAATTATAATTTAAATAAATATTATTTATTTCAGTTGAGATTCTTGTTTTCAAGAAGAACTTTATTATTATATAATAAGTCTGTGACTTTTTGGTTTAATATCTCATTCTGTTTTTTTGTGGGTTTTAAGGAAGATAATCATGATACTCTTAATTCATACAGGTTGTCGGAAAACAATACAAAAATACAGTAAAAGGTACCTGATAGAATCTCGTTTTTGGTGGAGGTGCCGGGTATGTCGATTTAGGGAGACGCTAGCCCCCCCCCGCTCTTACCACAAAGATCACCCCCAAACATTATGTTATGTTTAATCCTTATTGAAAGGCTGTGTTAATGTTGATCGCAGGTCGTGTTAGGTTTTTGTTGTGAGAGGTGGTTAGAAAAGTGATGCTTGTAAGAGAACCTTGCTCTCGAATAAAGATAAGAAAATTGACTAGGATTACGATTATAAAAACTTAAAACAATTTTATAAAGGAAGTAAATAAAAATATAACGCAGACAATTTTGGGGAGATACAGAGTTAATTTGCCTTCTATACAAAGTGTAAAATAAAAAGAGTGTAAACATAGCTCAAAACGAGAAAAAACCTTGAAACATGGAAAACTCAACTTCAATCAATCTCAGAAGTTCATTAAATAATTTGTGACGCGTCTAATCGTTTTAGAAACCAACTAAATATAACCTAGTTCCTCGATTCAGATCATTGCCTGCCAATGCCAAAGTACCGAATTCTTTAAAGATATATCTTTACGCTCTGTTTAGCTTTAAAGATAGCGAGGTCCTATAGTGTCTCAACCACTATATTATAACGTTCAATTCATCGACCAGGCCATCCTGCCTTACCTGCAAGATATTAAAATTTCGGATAGCATAAGAATATTATTGATTACCTATATTGATGAAGCATATGCCTTACTTACTTTTCTGTATATTACACTGTTCAATGAATTTTATCTTTTTATGCTTACGCCCATTATTATAATCAACAAACAAGCAAACAATCTAAACGAGGTTTAAAAGACCGGGTTTGTTTTATTGAAATGAAAAGTGGAAGAAATATCATTAATAATGCAAATTTAACTCAACAGAGTGTATATTTAAATTGGAATTGAATTTATATTAATTTGTTGTTAAATCCTACTTCGATATTGTAAAAGGGACGCTTAATTTTTTTAAGGTTCAACTTGTATAATACGATAAAATGAAAACATAAATGATTCTAACATTAATTACCGTTCCTCCATGAGGCTCAAATTTGAATTGACGTTAATACACAAATAATTGAATTCGATCGAATACAAATTGCATGCATGTGTGTTTATCAATGGAAATTGACAATATCAAGCAAATGCATTTAACTTTGTGAGTAGTTTCAAAGTCTCCTTGATTACCATATAACTTAAATCTCCTAATTCTAGTCTGTAATGTTGATTGGCTGTTGGTTGTAGTGATGGAAGAGAAGGCTTAAAAGGCTTAATCCGCAAAAAAGACGAAATCAATCATCAAATCAATTTTAACCAACTCTCCTGGGACCCAGGGTAAGTTTGCCCTCAGAGATTTCGAAGGTCTCCAAAATTTCATTGCAATCGGATTATCGGTTTAGCCGGAATCGTGCTAACAGACACACAAAAATACAAAAAGAAAAAAAAAAACATTCGGATTTTTTCTCCAGTGTAGTGAAATGGAATCTTCGCTTCACTCGCTACGCTCGCTACGCTCATCCAATCAACAAACAAGCAAGACATTATCAATATAACGAGGTTTAAAAACATTTCAGGGGTTTGTTGTTAGTGAAATGAAAAAGTGAATGTGAAATATCAATTAGTAATAAAATAACTAACAACAATAGAGGTGTATATTTAAATTTGGAATTTGAATTTATATTTATATTTGTTGTTAAATCCTACTTCGCATATTTGTACAGGGACGCTAAATTCATTTTTAGAAAATTATATATTACGATAAAATGAAAGACATAAATCAAACTACTTACATTACTTCCGTTCCTCCCTCCAAGTGAGCACATTGTTGACGTTAATATCAGCTAAAAAACTTGAATTCGATCGATACAAATTTGCATGCATGTTGTTTCTCGTGGGAACATGGACAATATCCTTCAAGCAAATTGCATTTAACTTGTGACGTAGTTCAAAAGTCTTCCTTGTACCATTCTAACTACATCTCTCTATCTCTCTCTGTCTGTTGTTGGTGTTTGGTTGTTGGTTAGTGGTTGGATGGAAGAGAAGGCTTAACAAGCCTTAATCCCGCCATCAATAAAGACGACAATCAAATCAAATCTAATCAAATCTAACCACACCTCTCCTGGGCCCAGGGTATAATTTGGCCCCTAACAGTAAAGGGCGAGTGAAGGGGCTCAAACCATCTAGCAAACATCGACTATAAATAAATAATAAATAAATAAATCCGTATTTAATTAGTCTACCCACTCAATCATACAACTGATTTTCAGCGGGGGACAATAAACCAAAATGACCAAGCCAACCCTGCAGGCCTCGACGCAATCGACGAGTGAATGATAACCAACCAAAGATCGATATTTTACATAGGAAATATAGCAATCAGTGGCATGTACAGTACGAAAACCCGCGGATCAACGCCAGAATCAATAAGGCCGATTCAGAACAACTTTAAATTTATTTCATGCCTCGTTGCTAGGACGGCTCCAAAGTCACCGTTTACAAATTCCTAAGACAAGAACTGATGGACTTAAATCCAAATCAGAACCTTCTGCATTGGAAACAGGTAAGTACAGGGAAGTATTTTACTCCTCGAAACTAGAGGCGAACAGCTCTGGCATTCGTCTTCGGGGACTCCCTCCCCCTTCCCACCCCGACGACTATGACACGAACAATGACACAGACGACGACAACTACATGAGAAATCCCCACGTCCCACGTCTGCTTGACCCAGAAACAGTCCAGCACGGGTCTGTCCACCCCACATCCCCTGCGCTAGACTGACGCATAACGACCTGACGGTTGACGCGTCCGAAAACCAAAACTCTCTCTCCAAGTCGAAATTCACAGTTTCCGTTCTAAAGAAGACAATTTACACAACTTTAAATCGAACTCTAATGCTGTGAAACTGTTACGTACGCCGGTCTCCGACTTTACAGACGGCCATTATTTCTCTGGGTGGGAATAAATTGCCGCAAAACAAGTGTTTTCCATTGATCGGCGATATCTTCTCTAGGTTCACATTGTATCTCGAGGGAAATAGAGAAAACAAAGAGTATCACTCTGTAGGAGCACGAGGCTACTTTACAGCATACACCTGCGCCCAGTGATTTTTAACATCTATAGTAGGCTAGATACCCAGTCTCCAATACATCCGTACAAAATAAATTTTAAAAAAATGGTTGGATACCCGCTGTAGGGTATACACATCAGATTTAACCGGTGTGACCCTATCAGTGACTCACAAGGTGTGTTGCGGTTAGGGCAATTGTGAAGGGATTGCCGAGGGCTGTTTAAGAGGGCCCAATCCCTTGCATTCGCATTAACGACTGAGGAAAATCTCGAAAAAAACCTTCAGTCAGGATTGCTGGTCTAGACGGAATTCGAACCCGGGACCTCCCGAATCAGAGTCGAGCGCTTAACGCTCGAGCCAACACTGTCTGTCATCCGTACAGGCTCGAGCGTAGCAAATTGAAGCGTCAATCTGCCATATTCAAGATGGCAATTTAGCGTATTAATTTATACTTTACATTATGTTTTAGATGCGATTAAGTATATTTCTGGATTGTTTGATATGGTTTTAGCTTGTGCAGCATGAGAGTGCACAAACAGATACAATAAGAAGTTATTGCACAAGGGAATTTTTTGGTGTTAATGGCTAATATGCTCAGCTGTCAGCCTGACAGCCATCTTTAAAAATATTTGGGCCACAAATCGCTCCCATCTACATTAACATGCAAAAACTGCCATACTCAAAATGGCTTCAAATTGTCACGGAAGTGGACCAATGACTGGGGATCTAGCCTATTATAGATGTTAACTATCATTGCCTGCGCCACAGTTAGCTCTAAAACCCTTGAGTTTATAGTGTGATTAGAGAGCCTACGCGATGGCTACGCACTGTGGCCGAAGCTTTACGCTAGGATGGCACAATGCAATTTGGTGGCCGTTACTCTGACTACTGACGCCGGGTCTCTAGTCCGTACTATAAATTCATTGATGAAACTGTACGTGGTGGTATTAGAAACTTTAAGAGTTAGGTTGTATGTTGGTGAGTGTATGCCTTTTTGTTTGTTGTACCTGGTTGTTAATTAAGATGTTCCGAACTAACCTTGCATTGATGTCATCGACAAGTCAGTTGTGACCAACCAGCGGACTTAAATTTAAAATATCAATCGCTGATTTGCCAAAATTCAACTGTCATTTACGCCAGCATAGGCAAGACGGCAATGTAGTTAAAATAGCATCAATTCAGTTTGACTAATCAGACTTGTTGACACCACTCAACAGTAGAACAAGCAGGTTCTAGGAAATTGTCAGTCGTCTACTTAATACTAATACCGTTGAGTGGCTAATATATCTAATACTCTTTATATAAAATTCGCGCGATAGTGCTGTGTTGAATCAACATCTCAAGAACACTTCACCATGTCATAAAAGGATTCTATTGAACCCAGAAGTTTTATTAGTATTTATACTGAACATTTTTAATATTGTAATCAGTAGTATCGTAATCAGTGCAATCGGTTTTTATTAGAAAATAGAAACATTAATAATTCTCTGTACTGATTACGTTGCACTGACTACAAAATAAGAAATTTTCTTCTTCAACGTATACAGAATTAAATTGAATCACATTTGAGATATTGAACTGCGATTAAGGGGAAGGACTACCGTCAATATTAAAACCACGTGAAATAACCTTATTTTAGTAATAACTCACATAACGCTACAGAAAAACGAAAAAGTTGATAATAAGTCCCACATGGTTTAAAAGTTAGAAACTATATCTGGCATAAAACCTATTTACAAAATATATAAACAGTATTGATTAATCCAAGGTTTAAATTAAATATACTTACTCCAACTCCAACGAAAATGCAGATGCTTGGTAGTGGTGGGTAGAATGAATGCGCGGTAAATGGAATGTCGCCTTTGTGTATGAAAGAGAAATATCTTTTACCAACGTAAGTAAAATTTATCTGGGCTACATCACAGAGTTTCTCCGTGTGCAAGATCCACGCTGAGCTAGCGTGAGTAGAATTGACAAAGTTGTTATGTTGGGAAAACAATTTCGAGCCACCTGCATTCTTTCGTTGGGATCACTATAAATGTATACCTTAATTAAAAACGCTACTGATTACAATATTTGAATAATTTTTCATGCAGGGTGTAGTTCTAACGAAACTACTACTATTAGCCCTTTTTTCGATTTTACGTACGGTTTGAGAGTATTACTAAAATAAGGTTATTTCGCGTGGTTTTAATATTGGTGGTGATCCTTGCCCTTAAAAAAGAAATAAAGCATTTTTTCAAGTGAATCCCTTCCTCTTAATGAAGCGACTATAGGGAGACAGGGTCGACAGCACATTACTTCTTTTTTCTTTTTTTCTTTTCTTCTCATTTACCCAACCTTTTTTATATTTTATTCATTCATAAATTTCATTAAATATCCTTTTATTTGTTATCAAATTTGTTGAGTTTTTAATGCATTGTTGTAATATTACTATTTCAAATATGTACTTAAATGTAGTTCATTGTTGTGTCTGCATCTATGTAATTAGATTTATTTAGGTTGTCCTCCTTTGTAAATCAGTTTTTATAACTGAATAGAATAGACGTTAAATAAATAAATAAATAAAATTATAACTCTACGTCACAACATAAAACTACTTGCAACACGAGGGAACTTAGCTCCAAAACAAAACACACGATGTTGAATTGAATCCTAGATTCGCTCATCCATAGCCCAGACGGTACATGAAGCTCGAGCTCTCAGTCTCACGCCCCTTGATCTAGAGTGAGGTCGTCTGTACCGCGAGGTGGACGTGTTTTGAATGTGGTGATGAACTGCAGCATTGCGGCAGCAGAGGTAGGTGTCTGCCTTGTTACATACGGTGTGACGTGCGACTTACTCAGAGTTCACACTGATACATGCCTTCTTGAAGCTATTACGACGAGACCAGAGTCAGACCCTTATTTACTTCAAGCAACCACCGACATATTATATAAGTGTTTGTATAAGATCAAACGGCAGCTCTGCACTTTGGTTGATCGAACAAGCATGGATAGAGGAGCACCCAAAATAAGAAGCGAACCTTACAACGTTTTTGGTGGAGGTGCCGGGTTGATGGAAATCTCCCCTTTAGATTGATTGGATATTGCTTAACGTCTCATATTAATGCACTTTGGCTATTTGAGACGATGAGTGGTGATAGATGAGGATGAAGTATGAACAGAAGGGAGGAGGGGAAACCCGGTACCCCTACGCCTTTCGAAAAGTACCAAAGGGGCCAACGGCTTAACGTCCCATCCGAAAGGACGGTGTTACCTTGACAGTCTTATAAGTTCCTCCACCAACCTGGACTGCCGAGCAGACGTCGAGGAGAACGAAGACGTTACACTAGCTCCCGAACCCTCCATCAGCTCTAATCAGCGGTATACGTGAGTTTCAGAGCAGAGCGGTCACCCACTCTTCCCCCCTCCCCCTTTCGATAGAGTTAGCTCCGCCTTCCATACCCCCAGTGCCAACAAAACCATTTATATTATATCATCCTTGTTGAAGGTTCACAGGTTCGGTTTTATCGTGAGACGTGATACACGTTTAGACCGACGGACAGTAAGGCTAAGATTGATTCCTACATTCAATCGTCAATCAATACGGGACGGCTACAATTGATAAATTCTGCATAATATTGAAACTATTAATTCAATTAACTTTTGATGAATCCCGCCCGTTAATTAGTCTCCAATGATCAATAATTGAATTGTCAATTTTAATCAAAGGCACCACGGAAAGTAATCATTTACATTCATCATCCGTATCTTCGGAAAACTTTTATAATCAAACTTCGGAAAGAGTAATTTCACAAGTTTACAAACTATAAGTTCGAAAATACATTGCTATTTTTGTTACGTTTGGATTTTAATGAAATACGAAAGTTTCGCAGCCGACATTACTTTTTCGTGTAAACTCATATAGGGAAAAGAGATATTTTGACTTAGTCTTTAGATAAATAATTAAATAAATTCGTATTTAGAGTCTACCCACTCGGTCACAGAACTCATTTACAGTGGGGGACATTAAATTTAAAGCCAACCAAGCCAACACCATCGACGAGCGAACAATGACCAACTAGAGACCTGCAAATTTTAGTTGAAATTATTACAAACTAAACTCAAAAAAGTCTTGTTTGGGTAGTGTTACATGTTAACCTTGAATGTAAAGTACACTTTGGAATATTTGAATATAAATGTTTTAACATTATTTGCTTTTCACTTCACAACGGTTAACCGAATGGTCTCAAGGAAAGTTTGGTCGAAACATCGAGAGCCTAGAACTATTGTCTCGTATAATTGCCATGCTGAGAGCACGAGTATTTGTCCGTCTCCACTTTCCACCTCAAGTGGCCCCCTAAACAAATACCCAAACTAGCCGCTGCACATACTAATCAATTACGTGGATAAAGGTCCGGTGAAGTCAGAAACTGGCCGAATAGAATATTTTAAAGGTTAATGCTTGAAAATGGAATATGAAAACGCGGATTTCTGAAGATAATGCGTGCGAGAGATATGGAGGGTTTGATCGCAAGTGACGTCACAGCGCAAGAGAACACAAAGGTAATAAAGTACTACCTACCGTCAATGCTGTGATTTATCTAGATAAGTTTTTGGTTGTTATCTTTTTCAATTATAGATAAAATAAAGTTTATCTTATCTGAGCTTTTTAAGCTTTTAGATAATATTTAGATAAAATAGCTTGGTAACAAAACTCAAGAAAAATTATAATGATGAATCACTTTTTAAAATAAAAATTACTTCTACTGTTTACTTCATTACGTTTTTCCTAGAATCCACATATTTGAAAATGGCTGCAAAAGTTGGAAAAAAGTAGCTTTCCTGGAATAATTATTATCTGTTATCTTAGCAAAATTATCTAGGTAATTATTTTTATCTATTATCTTTTATCTAGATAACGTTGTTACAGTTTATCTTATATCTTATTTAGAAACATTTTTGGAGGATTATCTTTATTTAAATAAAAATTAAATTATCTAGTAACAACACAACCGTTGTAGGCCATTCTGCTCAATAAGAAAGTAAAGAATGTAAGAAAGTGTCTGAAACTCTCCTATATGCATCACTCTCTTGTCCGTCCGTCTGTGCGTGTGTCACGTCTCGCGATAAATACCGAACTCGATTACAATTGACGTGCGTTAGTCGACATTACCCTTCAACAAGGATGACACAGAAAGTTTTTGTGACCCTGGGTGGGTCAAGGAGGCGAGGCTGTCACTCGAACTTAATAGAAAAACCCGGCACCTCCACCAAAAACAAATTTTGAATTCCTCAACATGAACATATTTTTGTTTTGTGTCACTATTTTTCTCGGCACCTCGACTAAGACCGAGATTTGAACGGTTGAAAGAATTTTATATATTTTTATATATTGGATTATTATTTTTTATAATTTTATATTAAATTTTATATTATTGTTAATTTTGCATTCTTCTTAGACAGAGTGTTGATTAAGTAGCTTCGCTCCCTCTTTTAAACACTCTCCCGTACCCCGGTACCCGTGATGGTTGAAACTTCATATTCATCACGTGTCAGATCATTGCTCTGATTTATCAAATTCAACAACCTATACATTTATTTGGGTTATTTAATACACACATCTCATTTTACGTATAAAAGTGATTAGCTGAAAATCCTGGTAAATTCCTCCTTGTTACGTTAGAATGTACCCCACAAATACTTGGCAACACTTCGTAACGTGAACGAGAGGTGTTTGTAAGGCAAATATTTACCTGGTTGGCCATCTCATAAATTAAATTCTTTAGGAACCTATGCAAACTTCGTAAAATGAAGCTATAATTTATTTCCCAAAACATGTAAAGGACAGGAAAAATAAAATAATTTGATTACTACCCAGGATCATATACAAAAACTGGTTAAAATGTTTGATAGTGTGTTGGCTTAGTCAGCGGCGAAGCAATAGAAACGTTTGTTGACTGATTTGTTTGACCACAGATTTGACCTTGTTAAAGTTATGAAACTAATACAGATTTAGTTTATACGTGAAAAATAACTTTTAGTTTTTTATCCCTGAACCTAAACGCGAATTATTGAGAAATTTTGAACTCGATCCGATAATTGAAAGAATAAAATGAAAAAAACATGAAAATTAATAACTTTAATTTTTAAAATACACATGCATAAACATTACACTGTAACAATTAATGATACATACTCTAACAATCATGTCAGTAACGGGTACAGTTGAATCACGATGCATAGACTTTAGTGTGTCCTCTCGTCTTGAACAGTGTATAGTCTAGTGACGTCACCGCAGGCATTTCAGTCGTTCGCGAAATGAAAATAGAATCGGGTGAGAGAAAATTATGCGTCGAAGTTCAAGGCTAATCTATTGATGACGTAAGTAAGTCTTTGCTCGATAGATTGATGTCTTCCATGGCAGCCGGCCGGCCTGTGTTGTTTGTAGCTATAAAAGAGAGTCCTAGAATGATTGAAATACTCCCCCCCCCACACAACACTTCTTTTCCGCCACGAGCGATATGATGTACTGATTCTACAGGATAATGGAGGGAAATTAAAAAGCTATGGCATAATGTAATAAAATATGCACGATTTATTGATGAGTATTTTCTTTTTCTTCTAACATTTTTCTTTTTTTCATTCTTCTATTCTTCTTTTCTAAAACCCTTTTCTCGCTTGCTGTGTTGTAATTGTATTTTTGATTCATTATAACTGGTAAATATATGATATCATAACTGTATTAAAATATGGTAAAATCATTATACGATATTCAAAGTATAAACAATTATATTAACTTTATAGACACAAATTATTTTCAGATTGAATTGCGTTATTAAAATAGTTAAGTTTGGTATATTTCGCTAAAGTTTACATTTGTTTCCGATAGATACACAAAATGTAAACGCGGTCGACTGCCACAATCAACAGTTTTACGTTTGTCTACGTATATCTCGAATTGCAATTTTACTGCATGCAACCTAAAGTCCAACATGTACAAATAAACTTCAGAGAAGTAATTGCAATTTTATTGCGTACACAGACGGTCGAGTTAATCGCAGTGCCGACAACGACTGGAGATCATTTTAGTGTTCCGCCTGTTTTAGAGCGATCGTAGAGTAACAGAGAGTACTGAAATGGGGGGTTGGGAAAATGTACGATACAATACAAAATCCACTTCAATCAAGAGATAAAAATACGAATAAAATTAACAGCGTCGAGAACATAAACTGTAGCAATACAACATTCAAATAGTAGCCGATAAACACTGATTACATTGCATTCTATACAATAGTCGTTGTCGTTGTCGTTGACTGTCGTTGTCGAAACGTAGTTGTACTAGTCGTCATTATTTTTAGTAACATATTATGGCAATGTTATATCTAATGTGATTATTATTATTAAATGAGATTATGCACAATTTACGGACAAGAGAATGTTGCATGATACATATTAATTTTGTAATGTTATTAGAACTGCAATCACAAACCCACAATTAATTTTATCTATGAATTGTTGTAATTTTTATTTATACGACAATCAAGATACATAAAGTAAATTTAAAATTTCTGAAAATAATCAGAGAGGGAGCCCCAAAGCAAGTTATGTCGATTCCCTTCATTACAACTAAATTTGTTGTAATGCTTGTTGATAGTTAACATAATAATTTGTTGGGAAGCAAGCAACATTTAATTTCGTTGTCCGATAGGTATAGGACAGTGTCAACAGTTTGTCCCATAAAAACTACATACATTATTTTAATACAGACACGGAAAAACGTATGAATCTATTTTCTATAAATTGAAAATCGGTAAATTACACACATCACCTTATGCCGTGTTGTATTTCATATCAATCTCACATCTCATGAAACCTTCATTTGTTTTTTAGACAACAAATAAGCGGCATAACCATGGTGTAACTAGTGCGAGCCCCGTCATTGCAGGACGCGACGCAGATGTAACAACGGTCCCTAGTTCAATCCCCGGTGGGGTCTTTCATCTCTCCCGCAGCCACATCGCCCACTGCCGACACCGACGCCATCAGCGATGTGGACAAACTTTCCAACTGTCAAATCCCACACGGAAACAATTACTACCACATGCCGGCGAGGTATACCGAGCGCTCCGACAACACATTTGTTTTACTTTACACTCTTTAATCCGTGATTGTTGGATTGATTACCGCATTAAAACAATTAAACTCTATTACAAACCCGAGTATGTAATTTAAATTGCTGTTTTCACACCGTGAATGGAATTATTTAAAATAATATCGTTTTTGTATTGTGTTTCCACGAACGTGACCAATTTAGAGGTTATAACCTAAGCACGTATGGTAACGGTTGTTTGCATTGTTTTGTTCGACTTGTAAAAACACTATTGTCACGATGTCAATAGGCTGCAGCATTGTCTATTATAAAAACAATACGTGCCGAAGAGCCAATGGCACACGTGCACGTGAGTATGAACGGATGTTACGCATGGATTTGGAATTTTTCTTCAGTAACGTCGATATAATTACAATCATCAATGCGTTATCACGAACGAAAAATAGAAGAAGACATGACAAACAGGAATATTGAATACGTCATCACTACAATATGAAAATAAAACATCGCTTGACCAACGTAACGAAAAAAGAACACCTTACGTAGGTATACACATACAGAGCTTGTGTCCGTGTGTAGACTGGACATAAATGGAGATAGAGAAAGATGACGATAGAAGCATCAAAACCTCCTTGGCCCGCAACATTATAATGTGTAATGCGCTTGCAACCGGGCTGAGTATTCTATACTATATTATTTTCAGGTACTACGTAGATACGGGCGCCATCTAGGAGAGTTTCAGGAAGACTTTGGGCGGCGCAATATCTACTAATTTTGGGCCGGTGTGCAAAAAATGCAATTTTAACATGGCTATCCGATAGGCGGATGTGAATAAATCACGTAGTTTTTCATCGCCTACAATGATTCAAAAATATGTACGACGCAAAATGTCAACATATTTGACAGCAAGGTTCTTCCAGTAACATTGAAATACTTTTTGTCAGCCACGAAACAGTAGGTCTACTTATAAAACGTCGTAAGTGGCCAGCTGGCATAGCCCTTAGACCTGCTTTTACAAGGCCCCAGCTTTAATGTTATGTTGCTCCACACTCAAGCTGTTGCTTATGTTAGCAACATAACTAGGTTTATCATGATTACATTACAATATTATATTAAGATAATGCAATTAGATAACCTGTGTCAAAACAAATGTAATGTAAACCAAAATGCAAAAATAAATTTACTCTTACTCTTACTCTTACTCTCTTTTATTTGTTTTTGAAAAAACCAGAGCTTCAATTTCCATTGTTTCCTTGCTAAAACGTTAATAACAGATAATAGAATACATATTTGATTGTTTTGAACTGTCAAATTGTATGAAATTCACCCTTCTAACATGTGTTTGTATGGCGCCAACGTATTTTTTCCCACCAGTCGGCCATGACAGTCGGTGTGACGTCATCTTAAACTCTCGTATTGGCTCAGTTTTGTCGGAAGCCGTTATGAACTTTCGCTGCCCCGCACCGCCACCTTTCTCTTTCGCTCACTCTCAGAACGCGCGTTTACGCTCTAACACCTGCATAGAAGTCGAACTTGGACTCGTATGTTTCGGACATTACTTTTGTGTATCTGGTAGATCATCCATGTCCCAACGTATTTTGTCTACGAATTCCCCTGGTATTATTCTTGCATTTGCGCTGAGTTGTCAACGTAAACGGATTATAGGCCCGGTCAGACCTTTTACTCACACCTACAATATGTAAAGTGAAGTTTGTATTCGAGTATCCACTAGCTTTACCGGTTTATCTCGACACTGTAAGCAGACGTGTGCTCTACGTGACTATGAGTGTCTAGACATGTCTGCATGTCTAGAACACGAAGACGGAAACTTCAGGCAGTGTCTGCGAGACACACGAGGCGTTTTATTAAGATTGATAGTAGTTTATGGACTTTCCTTGACAAGACTTCCATCTTTAGGTAGATTAGAGTCTAGGTTGTTTTGCCCGAGGAGGCGCACTATACTAGCATTAGGTATGCGTCTTCATGTGACCATGGGGATGGGATATTTTAAATATGAATCTTGAGAATATAGTTTTGCGTCTCTGGACCTCACAGATAATCTAGTAGCTGTGATTTTAAAACAGCTTTATTACAGAACAGTGAATAGTTCAATAATAAACTATTTTAATATACTTTCATTAAAATATAATTGTAAAACAAAACCAAATAGGTACTACATGACCACGAAATTATCGATGTGGACTCTTGACATGCTCATCATACCAGGTTCCAAATATTTCTCAGGCAACTTTAGTCACATTTAACAAAATATGAAGCCATATTATATCATAGCATTTTCCCACAAAATAAATAAAAAATGTTTAAAAAAAAGTTTAAAACACCCAGATAAGTCAGCATTTTCGGTTTGATTTGCGATAAATGTAAATCCGCGATGATAAGAGAATGTATATTTTATCTTTTATCAGCAATAACACAAAATTTTATTCACATGCAATAATTTGTGTCTGCAGGAATAGGAACGCTCCGAACATCAAATCAGCCCAAAAGAAAGTGCCTGAACTAATGCACACGAGCAGACTGCACTCGAGGTGGGCACCGAACCCACGGCCTCGGTAGCCGGGTCGCAGGGGTCAACAACACCGCGCATTGTGTTGTGTGGACGCTCCCACGCGTGACGTCATCGTAATATACTGCTGACGTCACGACCGGTCATTGTTGGGAGCATTGTTGAACAAG
Organism: Sweltsa coloradensis; assembly: GCA_024449915.1. Lineage (NCBI taxonomy): Eukaryota > Metazoa > Arthropoda > Insecta > Plecoptera > Chloroperlidae > Sweltsa > Sweltsa coloradensis. The sequence goes on along the minus strand of JAMZAV010001156.1, from coordinate 95,131 downwards.
ACTACGGGGAGTATTACTTGAGGTACTGCATGATGAATTTGCACGGATGTTGAAGGTTAGACGTTTACAAATATGTCAAGTTATAAGGACCAAGAAACTTGGTTATAATAGGAGCTCTGCTATTGGACGGCATGCCGTGTCGCGTTCGCGTATGAAACCTGATTCTCATTGACTGGGTAACTTTCCTAGGTTTATGATCCAAGAAATATTTTTTGTAGTACGCTCGCTACCATTAGCGGGACTCATTCTCAGTATTTGAATATAGTTTCAAGTTTAAATTCCTAAACCTTAAACTTTCGGACGATGTGTGAATGCTTTAACGCTAGTGGCTTGATTCTACTTCGTTAAACCTTAAATCTTAGGTCTTAGGAAAGTTCGTGGACCTACCTTCACTAGCTTTAAGCTTTGAACAGTGTGTGAACGCTAGCATATAAACGGGCCATTCTACCTATAGACGGGTGTAATCAGGCTACTGCAACGAATAATAATGTTACGACCCTCTGTGTAAGAGACACAAGGGTTCTAATCCAAGACATGGACCGCGAGAACGTGGTCGACCATAATTTGACTGACCACCAAGGTTGATGAAGGCCTATATACTCGTCTTTCCGCTAGAAAGTTAGTTGAATCACAATTGTATATTATGTAACATCCACTCATTATCACAAGAACGATTATTAATCATAATAAATAATTAATAGATGATCGCAATATTTAATATTGACATTAAAAACATCAATAATACTTTTGAGTGTATGGTGTGTATAGTGAGGCTCAGCTCGAGTCGCTAGTTTTCCGCTCTCTATACTGCTAAATCTATTAGTACAGTTGAGGCAAAATATATATTAAAAGAACACGCAAATAGCGCATTGTGAACAAATTGTTTTGTTTGCCGAAACTTTACTTACCATCTATAGCGTATTTTCGGCAGAAGCGGCCACTGATATCTCTAACTTGCATGATAAAACCTAATGATAATACTGTAATAATGGTAATTATAAATCGTTTGATTAATTTCATATGCTTCGCAATCTCACGTCAAAATAATTGCATTAAAATCAAAGTTAAATATTAAACGGGACATTTAAATGTTCATTTGGTATCATTCGATTTGATGACTCGAGAAAAAATTCCCTTAGATTTGTTGAGTATGGCTGTAGGATAGCTTGTAGAGTTCAGGCTGGAATGTCTTAGAAAACAATTATAGTGAAGTAGCAACTCGGCCAAATATAATGATGAAATTTAAATAAAACGATCTAGAAAATAAGGGGAAAGAAATTTAAATGAGAAGTAACACCACATTAGCATATTATACGATTCAGACAGCGTCTTCTTGTTGTACTTGAAAAAACACAGTTCTCGGTTGTAACGTGCTCCCATTTTCCACACAACATTATAAATCATTTTTATGACGAAATTGTGTAAATAAACCATGCAACATTGCATTAATCTAGACTCTGTCCTAATTCATTGAAGAAGTGGCAATTACATAATTTGTAAACAATGAAACGAGGAGGCAAGGTAAGCTAAGACAATCCCAGTAATTCACACGATGTATTGGAATTCGGAAGGTCTTTGTTCGATACACACCAACGGCAATCTCTATTGAAGATTCTCCCCCAGGTTTCACCTCAGTCAATATGTAAATATTGAAATTACTAAACTAAAATCCCGTCCCTTTCCTCAAACCTTATAACTGATCCAAGGATTTAACCATCAGCAGGAAAATGAAAAGTCCCAGAACTTCTCTTGTAAAGTGTTTTTGTTTGCAAATTTGTCTTCGTGCATCGTCCTTATTTGTATTTCATAATACAAAACACCAAAACGGGAAATAACCCACTTTTCGATTAAAACAGGAAATAAAATGCAATTTACAGTTTTTCTTCTAGAATAAGCATAATCGCAAGCACATTACAGAAATTGTCTCGAATCTATCACACTGCTTATTACTCCGGGGTTTTGTCTTTCGTGATAGATGTTTTGTTTTAGTTAACAGTTTTGGTGTCCCCGATATACATTATCCTTGTATTTGTTTTGGTGTCCTCCTTATGGTTATCATTGTTGTTGTTTTCCCTGTAATTTGTTTATATCCCTGTATTTGCTGTGTGTTTGTTGTTCTTGTTATAGAATTAGTTCCCATATGTTCCCGCTGTGTTTTTTTTATTTTTAGTGGTTAGTGTAATTACAGTTCTTGTTGTTGATTCTACTTTGTGCATTATAGTTTTTTAGGTAAAGTTTGTAGAGATTAGTGACTACAAAATGTCCTAGATAATACGCTAGTATAGAGCCCCGTAAATTCTAGTGATTCGAGGTCTTTGAGTGTTTTTATTGTGGTGAAATGTTTATGAATTGTTGAAATGCTAGTCAGATAACGCCCGAAAAACCCGAATTCAAAACAAAATTAAAGTGGATCACAACTAATTGACTGTAAAATAATCAATATATTTAATGCGTAAATGGGGGAGGGGGTAATATTATAGCCCAATTCATTTTTGTGTGTGCACAAGACCATAATGATCATAAAGTTGTTTGCAAAATAAATTGTGTAAGGATTCAACTGATATGGATCTTGAGCATTTCTCTAGTTATTTGGGAAATGTTTGATAGAGATATGCTACAAGCTAGTTTCTGCTCACATAGCATGTACATGCTCATCATTAAATAATCATAAATCTCCAGCAGTTTCTGTATCGATTTGCCTTGCTGTGAAACGAATGAGAGAGAGAGAGAAATCTTATGCAAACATTCAGTCATAGCATGCATTCAGTTGGCTGCGTATATAAGAAAATGGTTCCGCGAGAAATCAATTCACGACGAGAATTTGTGGTCGTGTTCAAAATACACACCGAGTTGACTGGCATAGGCGTCAGGAATATTACGGAAACTAGGTAAGGAAATCGATGTTCCGGATACTTAAACGTTTTTTAACACCACAAACACATTATTTGTATTTGGATGTTGTCATTAATTCAAATTACAACAGTCATTCAAACAATAGCGTGAAAGTAATGGTTATTATTACAATTAATAACACATTATCTATTCTGATAAAAGTCCGTAAAAAATATACATTGACAGGAAGAGAAGGATCATTGGATCATGGGGTCAACCAATGTCACATGATACGGTATTTTATTCGTTATTTACTTAGTATCAGGATAAATATGTATGCATATATATTTTACTCTAGTTCATAACGTAGTGGAGTGGGGAGATTTCTAATAATTACTACTAGATTACGAGCAAACTCTAAAAGTATACCTACCCGATGATCATTATAGGTATGCATTTGTGATGACACGAAAAATACACCTTCAAACGAACGTGGGATGTTTTTCACCACCAGACACCAATACTGCGCTTTTTAACAAAACATTACCATTCATTGCTGAATGTTTAACACATTTTCTTTTATTGTAGCTCGCATACCCTTTACAACATCCCATGCCCAAAATTTCACAAATATAATAGGTGAACAAAATACAATGCAATTTGGTATTAATTTTGCCACTTTTGGGCCTAACTAAAACTAAAAATGCATTTCATTTTCACTATAAATACATTCCCCTGATACACGATTTTAGAGCGCCCAATAAACTAACTATAATACATGTTACATACATGATCGCGCAGTTTACGAGCAAGGTTCCCTAATGAAAGCAGTTGCATCACCGAGACTTGAGTGCGACCCGGCACGAACGAACGAACAACTTCCGCGACATGAATGAAGCCGCATTCATTCACAAGGAGGAATTAATAATGCAACGACATGTTAATGAGCCCACCTTAAGATCTCTGTGTACGACGCGACGATTGTGACAGTATTCCACTGCAGAAAGAATCTGCCAGAACTTTCTTCGTGCGGCACTTTCTGTCATTCTGCCGTAGCGGGCAATGTAATCTGAAACAGAAAAGCAACACATTCATAAGAAACTATTACATTCAACCACAGAGTGTGTCGTTTTGTCTAGAAACAACAGAAAATTAAGTTTTATTTTGTAATATAGTGCAGCTGTTAACGAAAACAATTGTGCACTTCGTGAGAAAGGAATGAAATTTCGAGCATATAGTTAGATTGATTATACCATATTGTTAAACTGTGGACGTGGAGGGAAGTCAGATTTGACCTCTGAGCACGCCGAGAGGTCAAAACAAACATGACCGATATTCCACGAGCCTAACTTTTTGTGCAAATACAGTAGAAAGGCATTTAAGGTGTCATTTTCAACTACAATTGGGATGCCCGTTAATTTTTTTTTTACATTTTTAAAATTAATTAATTAATAATTTTTTTAACGTCTATCCTATTCAGTTATAAAACTAATTTACAAGGGGGACAACTAAATAAATCTCATCACATAGTTGCAGACACAACAATGAACTACAGTTAAGTAAATATTTAAAATAGTAATTACATCAACAATGCATTAAAACACAACAATTTTGATAACAAAAAAGGATATTCAATGCAATCAATTAATTAACGTTATGTTAAAAATATTGCAGAAATGTCAAAGTCGTAGGTTAATTGCCCATCATCATCATAACATACATGCACGATTGTTGGATTTCTGTCTCATTATAGGTAAGTCGACATAGCAGAAATGAATGATATCCATTGCCCTAAATGAGACTACAAAAAAATCCAAATTTTTTTTGTTCTTTCTTCCAGTATTCATCGCACTACCGTCGCCAGTTGTGAAATCAAATTTAAAATACATTCCAATTAGCTTAATTTTTATAGCAAAACGTTTAAACAAAAACTGCCAAAGTGAAATTTAAAACTGTTAGCAATAAAATGTTTCATGAATCGCAAATTAATTTTTTACCGAATTTTGAACGAAACTCGATTTAAACAGGATACCAGCTATGCCATTGTCATTTTTTATACACAAAACTTTATTTTAGAGATATTTCTGGAATTTTTTATACTAAGTTTAATATTCTTTAAAAAATGCATTTTTGGAATTTTTTGACATCAAGCATATTCGACTAACGCATGCGTCAGCTAATCCATCGTAAGATTTCAACAGAACCTTAATTCAGAATTTAATCGTTGCAAACTGAGGCAACAAAAAATTATGTTAAGGAAAACTGGTAATTTTGATTTTTTATTCCTGAAGTACGAATATTAAAAAATTAAGTTATATTAGATTTAACTTAAAAAATATTTTAAAAAATCAACTAAGTAATGTTTTTATGTCAGTAACGAAAATTGTATAACACTACAATCTCAAGCACCAATTACCATGACAACGGCGGGACTTAGGTTTTCAAGTAAGTAAATACCTTACATAGAAAATATGATGTTTGTATCATGATGGCCCTAAATATGGTCTCACGGAAAGTTAAAATCCAAGAAGGTCTTCATTCCACGAGACTCCATCCGCCCACCGTCGACCAAAACGTCGAGTGTTGTAAATAAACTATTTTTAAATAACATTTTCCAAGTAGCTCTAATTATTCTATAGCCACAAACAGTTTTAAAACAAAAAGTGATGTCCAAAATGTATTTAATTTTAAAAAACTGTTAGCAATAAAGATGTGTAGCAATAAAGGTAATTTTTTAAATACACTAATTTCTGAAGGGTAATTAAACAGGATAACCACAACTACGCCATCATGTCTCTTTGTTATATAACACAAAATTATTATTACGAGTATTTGTGACACTTTTATTAGTACTATTTTTAATGTTATTGCTATAATTAGTGTTGTGTTGTGTATTCGGACACCAGCGTATATCCGACTAACCGCATGCGGTCACGCAAACCCAACCAGAGAAACAAGATTATCAGCCACATCTTCACAGGATGTTGCCTATGTAAACATGACGTGTTTACAGGAAGCGTACCGTGGCTAAAGTTGTATTTTTAAGTAATGTCCGAACGGCTACATTTGTTTGTAAACATTACTAATTAAGCAGGTGGACGACAAAAACTATTTGAGGGTAATGATCCTGATAATACCGTTTCACTATTAATGTGTGTTTTTGTATTTTGTATTTTTTTCCATAAGCATAGATTTCGTATAGGTACCGTCAAAAAACGATGGTTGTGTAGCTTTTGTGGACATGTTTAAGTAAAGTCAGCATCATTATCATCAAATAATACACCACGGAATACATAATAGTTCTCGTATGCATGAAGGCATACGAATTTTTGACAGTAAATTTGATTTAATTTGATTGGATTGGATTGGATATTGCTTAACGTCTCATATAAATGCACTTTTGGCTATTCGAGACGGTGAGTAGTGATAGATGTGGATGAAGTATGAACAGAAGGGAGGAGAGGAAACCCGGTACCGGCACGTAGCCTACTCCTTTCGAAAAGTACCAAGGGGACCAACGGCTTAACGTCCCATCCGAAAGGACGGTATAACCTTGACAGTCATATAGGTTCCTCCACTAACCCGGACTGCCGAGCAGACGTCGAGGAGAACGAAGCCGTTACACTAGCTCTCGAGCCATCTCCATCTGTTCTAACCAGCGACATACGTGAGTTTCAGGGCAGAGCGGTCACCCACTCTACCCCTGACCACGCTTGAGTTTGCTTAACTTCGGTGTTCTAGTGGGAACCAGTTAAACTATCTCGGCTAAACCGCTGGCTAAAAAATTTCCATCAACGAACGAAACGATAATGATTCGGACAATTTGTATAATATTCAAACGATAGATTATAAAATCCCATAAGATACTATTTTGGAAAGTTCTCCCTGTGAGATTAATAAATCATAATGTTTAGCAGGCAACGTACATGCTATGATGATGAATGAATATGAATATGAACATGATATGGACAACATTTTTAACGATCAAATAACTAACAACTATTTTTTTTTAAATGACAATAAAAACAATAAATTAAGTAACAACATTTTAACAATATTGGACAATTTTTTTAAACATTGTTACTCCAACATGAAATAACATCATATAACAATTTAGTAAAGGTTTGTGTTCTGCAATCCCGGTAGCTCAATTGGAGGTTCTGGATTCGAATTCTAGTCGGAGCAAACTATTACGACAATTATTGCCATGAGTGAGTAGGTAATAATTATTTTTTAAACATCTATGTTAATAATGAACATTAACATAAATATATATTCACATTTAAAAATAGCATTAACGTTTACAATTATGAAAATAGCCATATCGCAAACAGATCGGAGAGCGTATAAAAGTGGCGCCTTGCAGTGAGTGTGTGGGACGCAGCTCTGACGCGCAGCGCAACCCCTACACTAGAACACTAGAACTCGCCCCAAACAGCAAAGCAAAAGGTCACACTGGGTCACACAGCAATGACGTCTGCTAAAACAATGACGTCACCAGTGTTACGATTACCGACGGCCGACACGAAAAGGTCAGCTACCAACTGCACCGTTAAAAAGTTTTACGAAGCTCTGTAATCTGATGGGTGGTGTCGTGCGGTGCCATGTCGTGTCGGGCGCACGTGTACGGGGTGATTGGTGGCGGAAGATAGGCACGCGGACTACGCTCGGATAAATATTGTCACATTCTAGTCGGCGTTGAAATATCGCTTGCTATAAATATAGAACCTCGGCTACGAAAGTTTACTCCATATTACATTGAGTAAAATTAGTATTTATATAGTATAAAATAGTATAGTAACAAAATATATTTGGTCGATATTTTCTATTTCAAATAGCAATATCTGGTTGGCTAATTATTATTCGCGCGTCAATGATGTTGGCACCGATATGGTTGACACTGTTTGATTTAAATTAAATAAAGTCCTCCACCGAGGATTAATTATATGACGAAGTGGGGTAGCCCGGTAGACTCTGAATATGAATGTTTTTATTTATTTATCTTGGGCGAAAATAGTATATGAAGTAAGGCAACACTTCAGAGAAGTATCACATAATTTATTCCATTATTACTTAGAAATATGCATGCACAATCTAAGAACGTAGATGAAAAGTCAAAATAAGAAAATAGTTGTCCATTGTCCAGTCGTAGTTTTAGCCGTCTGACTTCATTTGCACTCAGAGTAATGATTCCAGACAATTTCTAGGGGTGAGGGTGCCGAGACTTTGTTACGAAAAATATATGAAACACAAACTTTACAAACTAGTCATTGTGTGATGCATACCTTTTTGAAACAAGTTTTTTCAGTGAAGAAAATGGTTAATTATAAATATTTGTTGTGAATAAACTCAGAATGGTAATTTATAGATGAAAAATTTAGCTTTGAAATTGATTCATTTACAAACGGAGAGTGTTTGTTAAGTTTGTTAATAATTGCAATCTTTTACTAATGAAATAATAACGAATTTCAAGAAAACAAATTATAAAATATATAATCAAATGATAAACGTATGCACAACATTGTAAATTGTAAATGATTGTGATATTTCCGTTAGGTATCAAAGTTGAAATTTCACACTCGACATAATTTATTAAGATAACAACGGTCACCATTACACCTATAATTGCTGGTTACGTCATTTTTACACCATATAAACCTTGCATAATACCCAAGAAAATATTTCACATCCACAACATTGCACATATTTCTGTATGGTCCCATCACACTAAGCATTTAATTACGCACGTATTTGAAACATGTGCTGACTTGATGACGTGATTTCATACTGTACACGCATGCGCAGTAATGAAACGTCACCTCTTCCCACGCTCGGACGCATCATCAGCAATATAATAGCGTAGGTTGGAGTATTGGGCTTTTAAATATGTAATACACTTGGAATTTAGATAAGAGGAATATGACACATTTGGAAGTTGGCTAATAGCTATTTGTTCGCCCAGGAAACATATTATTATACGACATATGGAAACTCTACATAGTTGTCAATAAAGCATACATGGACAGCCCTACAGTACAGTATTGTCTAAGTTGTGTTAATTTGACGGAAACAATTCACGATTATGGTAAATTTTGGACTTTTTAACCTAATTCAAAATCGTGAAAATTTATCAATTTAAATAAATTAAAAACAATTTCGAGAAAAGTGTGTCTTCTCTTCCGCTTCCGTGACCACGGTCCAAAATTTCGGACATCTGTGGTGTCAACAAGTCAGCTGAGCAAAGAGGAATTACCGTTATCTTTACGTAGGCTACATACTTCGGGGACTAAGAGAGTATATAGGACATGCGTTTTAGGCAAATTGCTGTTCGCTCGGCCAACTGACACCACAGGTGTCTGAAAATTTGAACATATGTCAGAAATGTGGAATCATAGGGCTCTGCAGTAACACATTTCCAAATTTTGTTTTAAATAATTTATAAAAAATAAATAAGTTTTCATGAATTTTGATTTTGTTAAAAATTCCAAAATTGACTATATTCGTGTTTTTTTTCTGGCTGATTAAGACAAAAGTTTGAAAATCTATGACCGCAGGGCCGTCCATGTATGCTTTATTGACAACTTTGCAAAGTTTCATATACGTCGGATGCATCTTGGCTGAGCGAATAGCTATTTGCTAACTGCCATATGTGCCCCATTCCCTCTTGAGACACGCTGTATATCTTCTCCACTCCATGGCAAGCGGCGTAGCTTATTTGTTGATTGTAGTACATTTGTCTTCCCAATTGAGAGATGCAGGAATGCTTAGTGCATTGATTTCACTATCAGTGAGAGGTGAAATGTTTTAAGAAAGTTATTTGTGTAGCAAGAATGTATATTGTTAATTTAACCTATAGATAAAAATATGTAATTTATCTCCACTGTCTGTACAATGCAAATATTGAATGACAAGTGTGTGAATCTTGGCATTTAAAACATTTAAAAAACATTCATTCCTCTGAATTCATTACTACTGAATTGACTTCGATTCGGAATTTCTATCAAACTGTGCAAAGATTTGGACAATGCCAGACGGCCCTCAAAACAAGAATTCGCAAACAAAAACTAGAGTTGGGTATGCTCGGGTCCACATTCAAAGACAGCTGATGAATTCCGTAACCATACAAAGATGTTACACAATACTAACGGTCCATCGGTTTCTTGCTATACTCGGCGTTGCAACAAGAAGAAAAAACAAAGCTCGACAAAATTATTCTAAACATGTTCAGATTAAAGTTACTCCCGCCAGCAGCAAAAATCTTCCAGGAATAAAAACTCATTCTTCGAATATGTCGGAGTTCGTTTGGCAAGAAATCCTTCACGTAAAATTGCGTATGCGATAAAAATTAGCAATATCGAATACAACAAAGTCGCCCAAGACCGTCGAATACGACGAATAACGACGAATACGACGAATAACGTCGTACGCAGCCGGTTTTCTTTAAAAAACTGACATAATATTGTTTTTGAGTATTCAATATTAATAATATTATATAAACTATTAAGCAACTTGGACGGGTTATGCAAACGTGTGATATTATGTAGCTCAAATTTTCCCTGCACTTGATCTGTGTATATTTTAAATACTGAAGTTGTATAAAGAGGTAAAAAAAGTTTTAGAAAACCTTTTCAAGCAACAGGTTGTCGAATAGTACAAAAAAATCCTACCAAATTCCATTCTGCTTGGTGGAGATGCCGAATTGATAGAAATACAGATTTCGGTTGAGGCAACAGCTGAGGACCACTAGGGTCACCAAAAACATTTAGTAGTTAGTCATGCACAGAAAGTGATGCATAGGCGGTCTCTAGTTGGTCATTGTTTGCTCGTCTATGGTGTCGGCGCCTACGGGGTTGGCTTGGTCGGCTTTAAATTTTATGCCCACCACTGAAAATCAGTTATGAGACCAAGTGGGTATATACGAATTTATTTTATTTATATTTATTTATTGGCCTATAGAGGAGCTTTGCTCATTAATTAATACTCAATAGAATAATTAATAATTAAAACAATATATTATTGAGAATTACTGGAAAAATCAACTGTTAAGTTTTCATTAATTATGAGTGAAGTTCAAAAATATGTGATTTATATATCGTTGAAAGTAATGTTCACATACAAAAATTACATCATTATAAAATGAAATTTTAAATTTTAATTCAAAATTAGAAAATCAAATTTGTGTGCATATGAAAGTTTTAGAACATGAACTGGTGAACAAAAACCTTTTCTTTAATCCCACGACCTCGTGTTATAACACTGCGCCACTTGTAGCTTAGCTCCGAAAGAGCTTTCAATATCTTCTACTCTGGGTCGTATTATCACAAGCTTTCAGTCGCTCCACCACATAACACCCCGCAAAGCTCCTCCGAAAGCTCTCCCGCCCGGGAATTTCGAATGATTCAGAATAATGGAACAGACAGACATCATGAAAGTCAATCTGCGCCTTCCAGAGCCAAGTCCTCCGCCACTCGACCCGTCTTGACCTTTCAACACAGGTCAACGTGACGACCCCGTCCTCCGTGACGTCAGAACATTGTTCTATTTTCACCCCTATCGTCTGCATATGGCTTCATTCAAATTCTTTTCTCCACAAAGTTGGTATACCCTCATTTGAAATAGGTCGTGTGTGCAATGCGCATGCTCTCTACTTGCTCACTTACGTCACGGGGATCTTGGTGTTGCTGTTACTGGTTGAATTCGACCTCGATCAACATTAGTGCCAGTAAACAACAAAACCATTCGCTCTTCCCCACTTTTGCCCTACTTACCCTAATTGTCTATACAAAGGCTTGATTAATTTAGTCCGATCGAACCGTCTGGTAGTCTATTCTCTGTAGAACAGTGGCCGTTGAAACGGGGAAGAAAAACTAAAAAAAATTGGTCATCGATACTTAATTTAGTTAAAATGAATTAAAAACTTTTAATCTCATACAAATAGATTCGTATTTTGCCTATCCACTCATTCACGGAACTCATTTTCAGAGGGGGATTTAAATTTAGTGGTCCAAACCACCGCTGTCGAAGCCGACGTCTTAGACGTACGGATAATGGCAAACCAGAGATCGGCATTTAAAATAATAATAAAAAATGACGACCAAGTCGAGGTTGAACACAATTCACCGGCCGATGACGTCAGAATCAACATAGCCAATTCGAAACTATATTATAAAATTTCTTATGTGCTTTCTTTCTAGGACTGCTCGAAAGCCAAAAACATTCTGCCTGAAGAGGTAACTGAACTCAGGCCCTTCAGCATAAGCTTCAACCATTGCATTGAGGAGTTGAGGACTCAAAATCTGCTTCACCCTATAGTCGTAACCAGAAGATGGAAGGACACATCGAACTCTATACATTAAAGAGTGTCTATACGTCTCGTCTCCTGCTTCGGTGTAGACCATTCCATTAATCAAAGCCCAGCCCAGCTACTTCAGTTTAACCCTCTGGAAAGTGTAAGTGGGTAACAGTGTTTCGTCCGTGGATCTTAGTTTTACGTCGTACTTCGGATCGGGTGGGTGACGTGACGTGACGCCACAAGTTTAATAGCCCACACGCCGTGGCGAGATTTTCGGTGAGAGATATTTTGTATTTGAATTATACATTTGTGTTTTAAAGTTTATTAAAAAAGTATGATGCACGTTAACATTTTAAAATATTTTTTGGTATTTTTTTTTGAATTTATAAAATATAGTTTATTAAAATATGGCAAGTATTGTAGGAGTCCGCATAATGTACACCAGAGCTCTTTCGCGTCAATATGCAAGAAATTTTAACTTTTACGTACCAAGTTTGATGTGAAAAACTCATGGACACACACAAACTAGCAGGATTAGGCCTACTTAGTTTGTAAGTGGATCTAGTTTCAAAGGACAGATAAACGTTTACGCTAACAATTGAGACAGCATTTTTAGTTTTCTTGCAGAAAGTTATATAAAAGATTATATGTAATGTCTATAGCGGGTGCACTTTTGAACGATTTGTGGAACTATAGAAAAAATGTACACGCATTATTTTATTACACTGTTTCACGCGAGATATAGATTGTCCCCTTTGCCTGGACAGGTTCAAGAATTTTCCATTATGTACTTTCCAATATAAATGTACGGGGAATTTAAGCATAGTTCATATACGTTATTTTCATTCTTTTTGCGGCTTGGGAATTTCCTGAACTAAAATACAGCTACGAGTCAATATTGTAGCATAAACAAGGTAATACATCACACGCATTTGCCTTCAACTTCGACCTTATCAATTGTATCGATCTTTGGCACGATAATTCAGGCAATTCTATAAATCCACTGGTGCTCGTTGGCAGTGCGTCATAGATATATAGAAGGCAGTGCCGCCGGATTCAAACGATCAATCATAGCAGGCTGTGGTTTATTACGCCGAGAAATGCTGTCGATGACGTCAGACGTACGGAGTTTAAATTGGTCGAGTTATATAAAAGATGGATGGATGGGATGTCGGGTTTGGAATGGAAATGTATTTTGAAAGAAGTCGATGAGATTGACAATAACATTTCCGGTTAGGCGAGGGAAGATGGAGTGTGCAATGAAATACTCGTTGGCGATACAATATGATGATTAATTGCCAAATCAAGCCTAGAATAAAAAGTTTTATTTTCTAAGGGAGATTTTTATGGAGATTCCTGTATGTACGGTCGACCGATATCAGTCACGGATGTTGTTATTTTATTTTTTTATTTTTTCGTATTTAGAGTCTATACCCACTCAGTCATATAACCGATTTTCTTATTATGATTATCTGTGTTGTATTTTATGTGTTTTCAGAATTACTACTAGACATAGTATAAGGTAGACACTTTGTGACTGGGGCCTCATGGCCCTTTTCTAACTTTCTATGGGGTTGTAGACGGTTATGGAATGATAATTATATTGTACAGAATTTGTCAGAGAAACAGGAAAGAAATGCCAATCGGCTACACTTTTCATCAAATGAGTAACAGTTTTTTTTAAAAATATAACTCGATGTAGATTACTTAGAATTTGAATAGAGATTAAATAAAATCAATATCATGTGTGTGTTTGTAATTATTATCTTCGGCTAAATACCTGTTTTGCCATTGCTTATTGTTAGCATTTTTTTAGGTAAAATAATAATCAGTCACAGCTGTCACATTAACGTTTTGAAAACAGACATTTAAGGGCTGTTTATAGTCAGGCCTGCACTAATCAAAAGCGCAAAAGTAAAAATTAAAAAATTATGTTGATTATATTGGATTTGGAAGAAAGTAAAGAATGAACAATATGGTAATCACAAATCAGTTTTTAAAATAATAATGACTAGGATGTTTTATCCTCGTTTGTCAGCTGAATGACTTAAAAATAAAGTACAGAGGATATGTTATTTAAAATGCAAAATGTGAACTGCTGTAAAAGAAAGGTAATACCATTTGTATTGATGTTACTTATTCGCAACCAGGAAATTTCTTAAAGCGGAATCACATTACATTCTATTTGATACATAAGAGCTCCATAGGGAACTAAGTGGGTGTTTCGGTTTCTCCTCAGGGAGATTTAGGCGATTATACGTGCTAAATGTTCGTAAGGATAGCGCTGAGAACTGACCACGGACGGATTTAGTCATACTGTAGAAACTATAATCTTTCCTCTTTGCTTTGGATATAATAATCTGCTCTTACAATATTAATGACATTTGTTTTGAGTTGAAGTGAACTTACATTTACACTGTTGCCAAACCCTTCCAAACTTCTATGAAAAAGCGTAAAAACATTTGTCCGTGGATCAGCATAAACATTGGAATCGACTTGCTTTGTGCTTACTGTGAGGTCAGGTTAGTACTAGTTATACATCTAATATAAGTATCGATAAGTGCTAACAAAATCTTGAATGCGTGTACATTTAGCAACCATGGTCAGGCTACTGGTATGCGAGGATTGCTCATGTTGCACTAAGTGCTCGTCCAGCTTAGGTTGCGCTCAGTCAAGAGTACATTTGCGAACAGCGCCCGCGCAAACATGGGTCCTTTAAAATCATATAGTTTGAATTTAGGAAGCAGTTATACGAGACAAGTAGAATGCCATATTTTTTCACAGAATATGCATCTTGTGATGTTATCTGTTTGTCAGAATTTTATTGCGCGAGTCGAAGAATTTACGAAAGCAGTTCGATTCTTCGTACACAATGCTAACATTTTATGGATGCTTCGACGGAACAGATGACGAACCAATTTCCTTCCCGCCTTTCAAACTTAGTCCCATAGTAGTATAGATTATAATATATACATAAAAAAGACACGCGTACCAACGATGTAAAAGTTTGATATACCTTACATAATTTATTGGGGCTAATGAGTTTTTTTTTTAAATTTCTTATGTGTTTGATCATAGCTTTTAACCTCCAAAGAGTCATCGAGTGAATTAGAGGATTCCCGGATCAACGCTTCGTATAAACTTCTATGTGGTATTTTATGCTGCAGCGAGCGATCAGAGGCTAAAGAATATTCTTTTTCTAGAGTTCTTGAGGTCAACCCTTATTTTTTCAACCCCTTAATATTATAAATAAAATAAATATGTGTATTAAATGTGAGGGAAACATAAAGCAAGGCGCTTCGCGCGACCCCTCAACATCGCGTCTCGGCGCCCGTGTCGCTCTGCGTCGCTCCGGCCGGTAAAGAAGGCGACGACCTCTACCCGAGCGAGGGATTCCCGCCAGAGAGTTGACGTCACCGCCGTATTGACTCACAGGAGGGGTGAGCCCCACCGCATGGCGTGACGTCATCCAGATCGCCGAGCTAGACTGCACGCCCACTCGCTTTTTGTGATGGCATGCGGGGTGAGACACGAAACATTACAGAACAACGTTCAATATTAAATGCTGACGGCGACGAACATGCTAAAAACAACGAAATGCTAGTACCTCGAAAAGAATGAGGGTGCAAAAATCGGGACGTGGGTGCAAAATTATGCACTGTTTTATGATTGAAATTCCCATCTCACATCACCATCGATTTGAAATGCCCGTTCCTTCAAATGCAATGGAGTACAAATTTCGGGACTTGCTGAAAGTTTATTCTCTATTTTCCTAACTTAAAAACCTAGTTAATCGAGGGTCACACTGTGTGAAACTGATGTGGTACCCTATAATTCGGGCATCCTACGAAACAATGGGAGTAGTTAAGTAATTTTAAAATTATTAATCCAAGTATAATCAATTAATCAAGGATAACATCAAATCATATCTCACCAATACGCATAATACTTAATAACACGCATTTTTAAATGGCGTTTCCACTGTGAAAAAATTATTGATTTAATTTTAATGCTATCATTAATAACGAACATAAAACTTCGCTTAAAATTTGTAAAAAAATATTTTATTTTTCTTACACTTATTTAAAATTTGTTTGAACACAATTTTCCTTGGACTTTGAAGCTGAAACCCCGTTTATTATCCAACCTGCACTCAATAACTAGAAACTTATTGGAATCGAACAATACTATAATCACATCTATTAGTCAGTAATTTACTTCCCGCTATTCTTTTCTCGAGGCATATCGGTGTTGTAAGCATCACCAGCTCCGACGTCACGAGCTCAGAACAACAGTATTTGCTAATGATAAGTTTTTCTACCAAGCAATATTTCTGTCTTTATTTAGAATCTCCGAAGGCAATTTACAGCCACACGTGATACACCAGCCATTTCGTAACTAATAGGTATATTTATAAAAGTAATTACGCTATACGTTTCCAAAGAAGCGCAGCTTAAATCATAGCACGATGATGTATTTGTATGGGTATAGAAACATTGGGAGTTAGTGTTGCGTTGCGTTCTAATATTGCACTTCTGTCAGTGTCGCTTTGAATGCAATGTTACAGGGGAAATGGCTTAATAATTTGCATAGTTGACGAAACTTTGCTTAGAAACTGTCTTGGTAAAGCAGATCTCGGAATAGTAGTTGTTGATTTTACAACTCCCTTACACCAAGATAAACCGGATAAAGCGAATTAATATGAAACGTGTAATGTGCTAAAGTTTAGTTTAAAGTTTAGTTTTTAGGTGTTTAGCAGCTAAACAGAGTGTTTCAAATTATTTTATGGTACACTTAAAATAATTCAAATCGTCACAAATCATCAAATCATTATTCAAATGATATACTATACAAATGACTATCGGTTATTATTGCGTACATTGATTATTGTTAAATTGGAATGAAGTACATCTTCAATAATAGTGAATTATTACGTTTTTGGTGTGTTCCCTTATAGGGACAGTATTTTAAAGAATCGTTTTAAAAATCGTTGGCATTATAAGGTGTGCATATTGGTTATTATAACGTACATCGATTATTGCTAAGTCGGAAATCAAGTCCACCTTCAAATTGTGAATAATTAGATTTGGATGTGTTTCTTTATTAACGATTGTAGGTATCATCGTTGGCATTCCATGTGCCTATTAGGTTTGTTCGTTTGTCCTACTTCAATTGTGGTAGTTACAACTTGGTGTAAAACACCTACAAGAAATGGGTGTGAAAGATATAATTTTGTAAAATAGAATATTATTTTATAACATAACAAATAAAGGCCCAAACACGAATAAAAAATAATAATGACGTCGAATATTTTATTATTACTAGACGGAAGGTAGAATAGAATGGTTATTACACCTGAAAATAAAAAATAAACTTTACAACAGTTGTAAAACGTGATGGACAAACGAACAACGGAGTTTTTTTTCTAAGTTGTAACTGGCGTGTAAAAACATTTTTGTATTAAAAAAATTACAATTAAGAACACAAGGCAATTGTTGGTATAAGTATAAATAGTAAGAGTAGTATAAGTGAGTAGTATAACAAGTATAAATAGGTGTACTGACCGAATATTTCTCCCTGACTGGCGTACTCTGAGACGATGTAGATCATGTTCTTCGTCTCCATCACCTGCAACAACACAAGATTATTGGCATGGGATTCATTTGTGTATTTTTATTTCTTTAACGTCGAACTTATTTATTTATAAAAACTCCATACCCTGAAATTACATTAGTTTAGTGCATACACAATTATTAACAGTAATGGAACTAATTTCAAAATAATAATATAACAACAACAATGTAAGACAATATATTATGATAACAAATTTGAAATGTGTATTAAAAATTTAAAAATGAAACAAATCAAAATCGAATCAGCTAAATTAAAATATATCAAATAGAAATAGATGTAGTCAATAAAATAAAAATAAAGCAGTACAAGAAAGAGTTTCGTTAAGGGAGAAAAAATAAATGAATACTATAGGGTGAAAGAAATTACAAAGATTTTTTTTTTTTTTATCTAAACGAGAAGTTAGTCGTAGTACCATGGTAGCACTAGTATGTAGAAAGTAGTAAGCAAAAAATCAGTAACAGCATCGGGGAAATCTAGATGTCTACATGTGTATAACAATAGTTGGTTTGGAACACATTCACTGCAAGTAAAGAAGACAAAAGTATTTCCATACCATCTCAAGGGGTTCTCTTACAGTTCCAAAGGAAAAGTATGCATATGAGGAGAATGGAATTTAAGCTTTTTTACATTTCGAACAGCCATGTGCAAACAATTTTTTTCTAGAAAGGACTTTGCAGTTTGAAAATTCATGTCATGTATTTATTTGACATTTGTTGTTATAGGCCTACATAGAAAATTATGGTATAGATAGGATAGTGCAATAGTATTGATTGCTACAAAATGTTTCTCCGAGTTTAAATCATATGTTAGGCCACGCAGGAGTGTAGAATATTAAAAAAATAGTATTTTCGGTTATCTTGTAATATTTTTCTTATAATATTATCAGAATTGAACATATCACAAGTCAAAATAATCATTTTGAAGAACAAGAGTTCTCCTGTACACACTAAAAATAAATAATGTCATCGAAATGTTAGTTTACTTGTCCAGGTATACCACAATTACAAAAAAAGTTACTATCATCTCATAACTTAACCAATTAAAACAAATTAATTTAGTTTTTATGGCTACCACTTTCACGAAATTGGTTTTAAAACCTTCGCACGGCACTTATCTAAAAGGTTGCACTTACGATACGAGCGTCATAGGCCTTGGCCTCCATATCTGTTATCAATGTTTTATAAATTTATAAACCAACGATATTTGATTTGACAAGTTTGTATTAGTCTGACGAACTTGACCTACATTAACCAATCACATGGTGAGTATTCTCAAGGCAAAAACGATTACGATTATATAATATCATAAAGATAAAGGCAAAGATAATCAACATGGAGCTGAATCTGGACAACGCCAACAGTGGCAGCAGAAGACGATTTTCAAACTTGTGGGCCAGAAATATGTGAAATTTTGTAAAACTAGGAAAACGCTTAAGTCCCGCCGCGTTGTTGGATGAGCGTAATTGGTGTATTGAGCTGCCATGTGTTATGCGGATTTTCTGTTGTTCTGTGAAAAAATCATTACTGTTGAAGATTTTTTTAAAATTAATTTAAATTAAATAAAAAATAAACTTAAATTTTTAATTTTTTTAGTTAATCGAAATTTTAAAAAAAGAAAAAAATCGTAAAATTGCGATTTTCATAAGAAATAATTATTCGATTGCGCTCAAATTTCACACGAATATATTAATTCATAAAATTAAGGTTCTGTGAAAAAATCATAACAATCGGATAAAGCATGTAGGTGTTATAAGTAGAAGAAATTTTTCAAAAATCGAAAAAAAACGTAAAATTGCGATTTTAATGAGAAATAATTTTTCGATTGCGCTCAAAAACGTGGCAGTTCTAAGTTCAGAGATTTCGAAGGCCTCCATAAAATTTCATCGCAATTGGAGTATCGGTTTAGCCGGAATCGTGCGGACAAACACACAAAAATACAAAAAAAAAAAAAAAAAAAAAAAAAACATTCCGGATTTTTTTCTCCAGTGTAGTGAAATGGAATCTTCGCTTCGCTCACTACGCTCATCCAATTATATGTCAATGTCGGATGACATTGATGTATTGTTTGTTGATATTATTACTGTGACAAGTCAAAAATAATAATACATACAATTATAAATCATAAATATAGTTACAAATATACTGAAATATATTTAAATAAAACTGTGTACTGTGTAGAACAGTGAATAATGTCCAGTGCTCGATGTAAATGAAGTCAAGTGATTGGACATATCTACATCTGAAAAATATTGTTTTGTAGTGTTTATATGGTTTAAGGGCTAGTCAACCGTTACGTCATTTGGCGAAACTCTTAGCCTAGGGGATGTGGGGAAGACAGATCTAACCACATGCAAGACGAGGGAAGGAGGGCTCTCATGTCGATGTCGTCTTTGATATCGTTTGTGTCGTCGTTGTCGTCGTCATCGGGGAGATGTTCGAGTCTCATAAGGGAGGGGAGTCCCAGACGAAATTAAAAGTTTCAAAAGTAATTATTCAAAATTCTGTGATACGCTCTAATTTATTCATTTTTTCCGTATGGTACGTCACTAAATTATCATATTACCTATGACGCAAAATATTGTTCAGGAATTAACTTTGCCACCGTCTCCTAGACTAGATATAGATACTTATCAAGCACAGTGAAATGCATATAGTACTACCTGACAAAAAATGTTATTAATTTATAAAACAATTTAAGTGTCGCCCTTTTGTGAATGTCTAAAATAATATGGATGTTTATTACAGACAAAACTTGGAATTAAAAATTTATTTTCATGTATTTGTATAATCTACCAATGTGTAAAATTTGTATAAAATTAAATAAATATCAACTTATTTTTATGAAGGAAAACCTAGACTAAAAAACAAAATGTTGTAGTTTTGAAGTATTATTATAGATAACCAAGATTAAACACATAGAGCCTACTACATAATATACTATTTTTTTTTCGTGGGAAGCCTGCTCAAGATGCAATTCATGTCCCTCTGCAGGTGTCTATAACCAGATATGTTGCGGATTGGGCAATTGTGAAGGGATGTCCGAGGGATGCTTAAGAGGAATCAATTCGTTGCATTCGCATTAAGGGGACCCAGCAGCCGCCAAACCAAAAACTTACCATTTTTGTTTTTTGAAATTTCTTATTTTGTTAATGCGTGATTTAAAAAATGATGATGTGATGATTATGGGATAATAACTACACTCGCAATTAAATATTAAAGGCACCTCTGCAGAGCCAAACTCAAATAAACCTGGTCAGATCCAGGGCAAATGGCTAGAACTAAAAGCATTATTTTGATATGTTTTTTCTCTGTCTCTCTTCTCGCTTAAGTATTATTGACAGGGACATTTAGTGACTT
This sequence comes from Sweltsa coloradensis, assembly GCA_024449915.1. Lineage (NCBI taxonomy): Eukaryota > Metazoa > Arthropoda > Insecta > Plecoptera > Chloroperlidae > Sweltsa > Sweltsa coloradensis. Next base: position 74,017 of record JAMZAV010001156.1, on the reverse strand, counting down.
ATATTTGTGTTGGTTAACCTGTTGAGAACAACTATTTCAAGATCTGTAGGGCTGTGGAAACTGTTGTCACGATTGTTTTGATCAGTTTTGACTGTCAGTTTGTGTTTTTGTCAACGTATTTTGTGTTTTGAAATATGCCTCGCGTTGACAAGGTTTTTTCTAAAAGAAAAAAGGTAATGAAGAGTAATGGTCGACTTTCACATACTGTTGACATTACTCCTAGGCCTAGGCCTTGTTCTTCAACTAATGTGGATGTAGGCCTAGGGCTAGCGTTAGCAACTCCTAACCTGAAATGATGATACTGATGCAGATGACCCGGCATAATATGGTCCTGGGATTGCTGAATAAAAGGTATTATAATAATTATCTTGATAGGGACTGGTCCAATTACTTACAGCCGTAATTCTTCAAAATTTCCCATTTTTTAATGTTTTAATGTAAATTACCAATAATTTTACAATATATAATTGGCCTAGGCTTATTATCCGTAAATATAAATAAGTGAAGATACGTTTTGTGATTTTCACAATAAGGCCTATGTAAATTTTTTAACAATATCACTATGGAAATTAATTTTATTCCGGGTCCCATATATTTTGAAATATATGGACTTATTATTGGTAAATATATTATATGAACACATTTTGATATTCTGAGTTTTTCACAATGCCTAAAACAGTTTAATATAGGGCCTACGGTCTAGTGAAATTTCACCAATTTGGATTGATTGATTGATTGATTGGATATTGCTTAACGTCTCATATTTATGCAACTTGGCTAATCAAGACGAAGGGAGGGACGTAAGGGGTGACGCGGGGGGACAAAGGGTGGACAGGCCTGTGCTGGTCAGAACCAGCCACAAGCGTATGGGGAGGGCAGGGGTTCCCCCACGTCATGGTCGTCTCCGTCTGTGTCATCATCCATCCGTGTTGTCATTGTCGTCGCCGTCGGGGAGGTAGTCAAAGAGAAGGGGAAAGTTCCCCGACGACGACCCAGAGCTCGCCATTAGTTTCAGGGAGAAAAACTCCCCTAATCACGGGCCAAACCACGAGAAGGTTGCGAGTTGGAATTTGATGTCCAGAAAAAAATGCCTACCGATATACCATGTTAGCCTATATTTTATAATAGGTTTAGGCCTATAGTCGGTAAATATATATATGTAGAAATATTCAGTGATTTGATTGATTCCACAATTAATGCAAAAATGTCCTCATGTGGTACAATTTTCAACTAATTTAGTTTCAAAGTTCCATTTTTAAAGCCGGTAGACCTACATAAGCCTAGTGCTAATCTGTAGACATAGCTATAAAATCGGATCCGAACTTTAAACTCAGATATCTTGGAATATTGTTTAGCACTAAGGTACTGATTTTAAGAGAATGGCTGAACCGAATCTCATGATTTTTTTCAGTGCACATAGATACAAGGTGAATATGAAATCACAGCACAAAATATATACATAGGCATTATTTAGTTTTGTATAGTTGGATCCAATTTTTTTTAACTTGATAATGTCAATATTTTAGCTAAAATTACTGCCATTAGTAATAAAAACTTGATTTCTAAAAAAATTAAAGAATACAAAAATATTTTCCGCAGTGATTTGATATAACAGGTTGTATCTATAATTTCTGAAAATTGCAACTGATTTGGCTCAGCCAATCCTGATGAAATATACCTAAAGATGGCCAATTTAACATAGCGGGTATAGGGATAGCTTCTTAACGACTGAGTAAAATCGCGGAAAAATCTTCAGTCAGAATTGACGGTCTCAACGGGATTTGAACCCGGGACCCCCCGAATCAGAGTCGCGCGCTTAACGCTCGAACCAATACTGTCGGTTTCATAATATACTATTACATGATTGTATTAATCTAAAATAAAGGGGTCGAAACTTCAATCAATTTAAGGAAATAAATACATATCACAATACTGTTTGTTGCTTAAGTACGATTTAACATTCTAAATCTACACATGAATGAATTTATTAATAATTATAGCATGTATTAGATTGATCCAATTTGAGGAGTATAGGCTACGTGTCGATACCGGGTTTCCCCTCCTCCCTTCTGTTCATACTTCATCCTCATCTATCACCACTCATCGTCTCGAATAGCCAAAGTGCATTAATATGAGAAGTTCAAAATTAAATTTCTTTGTTTCTTTCGTGTTATGGTCCCCTGCATTATGGTTTAGCCACACTGTTTCTTTGCGTCTAGACTTGATAAATATTTCACGAGTCGCTTCTCATCACATCAGTGCAGGCAGCCACACGACCCAAGTCTTTGAACATGGCTGTGTTTCACTAGCCGAGTCATCACGTAGCGCTCGATACGTGACTGAAGGAAGCGAATGCAGAAGGCAACACGTCGTCTCTTCTGATGAGAGGAACAGATAAGCGCATATATAGGTACTCCCTCTGTAGAGATGTGATGTGAGACTAGAAGACGGTAGGATGAAACAGGTGGGGGAGATGATAACACATCTTGCGAGAACGAAGTTGCTCGGAACTAGGTATTATTTATTTATTAGATTCCAGGATACCTTGCTCACATCAGCATCGGACATGAAGTTCATACATAACCACAACACGTCGGCGTACTAGAGTGAAACAAACTTATAGTGAATGATAATCTTTACTGATTTAATTCTTAATTCCTTTTCATTACATTTTTACAATTTCTCCACAACTACAGTATGATGAACGTCAATATATTATAATTTCTGTTATTAAATTGTACAAAATTTATGATGATTATTATTAAAACTTATTTATTAATGTTGTTATTACCGTTAAGATTGGTACATAGGCCTATTACTATCAATGGTAATATTGGCCTATGATTATCTTGTTACTATTAATTACGAGTTAATAACCGCTGAAAAGTTGTTTTCATCAAACTATGTTTTAGAGAATAGGGAGGAGTATAATCAATACGCATCATTATCTCAGCTTCACATTTTACCTGAAATGTACTGATTCAATATATAAATAAATAAAGCTCATAATTTGAATTCCTAACATTTAATTCATAGGCAACAAGGGTATACTTTCAAGAAGGACTCTAATTCAGGAGTTCGCCGGTTCCATACCAGTTACCTGCCCATTTATTTTATATATCCTCTAAAATATAATGTGTATTTGGAATAATTTATCACTTAACGATGCCTATATTTGTCAGCAAACTGTCTAAGAAAACTTAACATATACATTTTGTTAGGAAACCCGTGCATTGACTAACATATCCGAGAGCTATCACCTTAGAATCAATAAACTGTTGATTACGATCTTCTTAGGGAAAAATTCAAAAAAGAATTTCTGGAGTCCATAAAGATAGACATTTTGTAATCGAGAAAGGACAACTTGTGACTAAATATTTCAGCAACACAATGCAACGACCTTACACAGAGTATTCATCAAGAATTGAACAGCACTTGTAGATTTTCTCATTTATTTTGATGACTTTCAAGAAACTACGTCAGTTAAATTCGCCTCGGCGTTCCGGTCTGACGAAGGCCACTGAAGTGACGCAATTTATAGTCCTGTCATTCAAACAAGACAGCGAAGCGTGACAACACCAGGCTGCGAGATTCAACTACAATTATTGAAGTAAATTAAAATATGTTTTTACTCCGAGAATAACTTTGAGATGTCTGTAGAATTTACACAGAAAATGTAAAATGAAGACTGTGCCAAATATTGGCCAAATATTTTGTTTAATATAGTACTGCTCTTCTTAAACTGACATGACCAATTCTGTGGAAAGTGTACTTTTCATTACAATGAGCACATTTTATAAATACAATGAAATGTGTTAGTATTCTCAAAAACACTTTTCAACAGGGAAGCAAGATGTTATGTTGTAAGATTGTAAGTAGAATTTATTTAAAAAATACTACAGGAAAGTATAAGCAATCTTCAATTTTACGGCGTGTTTTTGTAATCCGGTTATTTTGTCATGGCAAATTATCTTTTTATTTGCCTCAACAAAGTAGCCGAAATAAAAAGCAAAAGCATAAACGGGACGCGATACACAAAAAGTAAATTAATGTGTTTTGTACTCTACCTGTTACTATATGGAATTATACATATTTTTTAATATATCATAGTGAATGATGGTAAACCTTTCTCTGAACTGTTACACCAATGAGTATAAAACATGTTGTTCAATGCTATTTCTTTTCAAAATCATGAGTTATACCGATCCTCACATATGCGGCAGAAACCAGGACTATGGGTGATAGAGAAGAAAGCCAAATACAGGCGGCGCAGATGAGATTCCTGAGGAGTACAGTGGGCAAGACATGAAGAGATAGGATTAGAAACACGAACATTAGATGCTTGGGGTGGAGAAGTTAGGTGACAGGATGGGAAGGACACGGCTGAGATGGTTTGGGCATATGAAACGAATGACGGAAGAGACGATGCCCAGGAGAATGTATGAGAAAAGGATTGAAGTAGGAAGAAGAAGGGGGAGACCAAGGAAGAGATGGAAGGAGACCATAGCATGAGACCTACATAATAGAGGAGATAGCTGGGAGGGTCAGAGACACGATTGTGGGGGGATAGAAAGAAGGGGAAGAATTTGGTTGCGAAACCCAAGCTGACCCTGCCAGAAGTAGGAAACGGTGATGGATAATGACGATGATGACATATAAACTTACACTATAATGCATGGGGATTTTGTGCTAGATCCTAAGAATAAAATATCAATAATTAGATAAATAAACCTATCTGAAAACTTAAGCAATCCCATACATCGCTTGTATGACCTCAAATGTTCCGCGACCGACATTCGTAACAATGGTTTAACAACTTCAAAATGTCAGACTAGACTTAGACGATACAGGTCAATGCCAAGCCCAACAACGTTTCCGTCAACTCTGTGTTTCCGCCGAACAGAGGAAGTCGTACAGCCTGGGAGGTCGTCTCACTGATAAACATTACAAATTATCAAGATAATTACTTACTGAACAAAGACAATGATTATGTCCGAATAACGCTAACGTCTAGACTCAAAAGTCCTCCAAACAGTCCTTTAGAACATAAATACAAACAATAAGAAGCCATTGAAAACCTTTATTGAAAAAGGAAAGAAAAAATTGTAACAAATGAAGATACAAATAACGCAATAAGCAAAATGACATTAAAACCTTTTTGTGACTGACCGAATATGACAAATTTGCAGTAATAACATTTCATTTTGTACCCAGCCTGCTTCAATTTCTTACAATGATTAAAAATTATACATGAATATTACACAATAAGTAAGGATACTGAAGTACTCAAACAAGGAAGGGAAGCTACTATATCCATAGTTCGTCGATGCGGATAAGAACATAAAAAATACGATTTGTTCCAGGGTTCAAATCTCGTTTTGCTAGAGGTGCCGAGTACATACATATTTCATACGAAGTTTCGGCAGGCAAGCCCCGTCTTCTGCCCCCAGGATCACTTAAACATTGATAACATCATTTTTGTTGAAGAGTCATGTCCACAAAAAAGCGTGTGTAAGTAATTCGAAGGTCACAATCGGTGGAACTACAGGGTTCGAATCCAGTCGTGGCCGGCAATCCAGACTGAAGGTTTATCCTAGATTTTCCTCAGTCGTTAATGCGATTGCAAGGGATTGAATCCTCTTAATTAAACAGCCCTCGAAAATCCTTCACAATTGTGCTATCCGCAACATACCTATAGTTCACCTGAAGAGGGGTATACATTTCACCCTGTAACAGATTTAATTATATTGGTAAAAATGTAATTAAAATGTAATTCTTCTTCGACAATCTTGATTAAGTAGCTTCGCTCCCTATTAGGGTAGTCCCCTACCCTTGCTTGCTCCTATTGAACGGACGGTTCCGCCTCAGCAAGTAAACCTCTCGTCGATCAACTCGGTGCCCGTGTCCACTGAGCGTGAAACGCAACCATCATTGTCCAACCTTTTACTCATCTCATCTCATCTTTAATCATCGACCCGGAAATGTAAATTGCGGAAACAACTACTGCACTGCGTACAAGTCTATGTCTATTGACTATTCTACTAGTCGCATTGTTGTCAGGTGACTCAAGGACGAGGAAACTACAGTAAAAAGAACTTTCTCGTAAATACGCCTAAAGAAGTAAAAAATTATAGAGGAGTACATTATACGAACTATACTAGGAAAACGCTAAAGTCCCGCCGCGTTGATGGATGAGCTTTTTAAAGTATTTAGTTTGCGTGGGATATCTTTACTTTTGCAAGTGCTTTGTTTTGCTGCCTACGCATTGTAGGTGATTATTGTTGTCAAGTTTCTATTGTTACCTGTCATTTGGCATTATTTACCGTAAAAAACTTATATTAAAAGCTTTATTTCTATGGATTCTGGCTAACTTTTTCAACTTTTTCTTTCAAAAGGTACTACATCACCTTAACCTTAATGTCCATGTATAATATGAACGTTGTAGCCCCACCCGTTTGGTCAGAATCGGCCCAAATGTCACGAAAATATCGCACTAAAAATCGAAAAAAATCGTAAAAGTATGATATTCATGAGAAATATTTCTTCGATTGTACCCAAAAACAATACACCTCTAAGTTTAGAGATTTCGAAGGTCCTGTCAAATTTTCATCAAGATCGGATATGCCGTTTGCCTGGTAGAGAGTTAACAAACAGACAAAAAAAAAAAAAAAAAAAAAAAAAAAAACAAAAAAAAAAAAAACACCCGAGCTAAATTTTTTGGGGGGTCGGTGAAATTGAAGTCTTCGCTTCGCTCATCCAATTATTCCTCGTTACTACCACGGTTCTAAAGACATCGTTAAAGAATTGAAAACCACATTCCATAAGATATGGGGGAAACAGACCCGTCCGTGATTTGAACCCTGGACCTTCTGCATTAACGTTAGGAACAAAACAACTTTAGCCACCAAATAGACGAAAACACATTCCATCGATTTTTGTCCTTGCATCTTATTCTACCTAAGCACCGTAATGTTCACCTAGACTTGCAACCAAGAATACTGTATAACCCTTGGCAATAAGGCATGAGAACTGCACTCTAGTACACCAGTCACCAACAGTACCGCACTTTAATTGCATACAGTTATATAAGCGACTTTCTTATTTTACAACATGCAAGATACTTTTCTGTATTTCAACATGTTTTACACTAATTGGATGAGCGTAGCGAGCGAAGCGAAGATTCCATTCTACTACACTGGAGAAAAATTCAGGAATGTTTTTTTTTTTTTTTTGTATTTTTGTCTGTTTGTCCACACGATTCCAGCTTCCCGTTGCGTCGACTTTATACGTAACAATGGTGAATAGTAGGGTTTATTTCTGCACAAAAATATCTGTGTCATCTGCATTTTAGAATTCACGTATGTAGTTTCAATTTTTCTCCAGAGCGGTGTGCTTGCGTTGTGCGTTGAACTTACTTTTGAGTAATAATCAATAGCACTTGGAGTTTTGTTTATTGACAGTACAGTGTGGCCTACAAAAACGTTTGTAATAATGGGAGGCGAGTGTTTTACTGGTTGACCTGTAAGTCTCAACCTCGGTTTTCTGTAGTGATGGTGCAATCCCTAAATTGCTATTTCCCAAACAATAAATATGACTGGTTTTAATTCCAAATACAAAGCGTGCTTCTGATTATTGTTATATGTAACAATGCCTACGCAAAGGCATTAACTTACAGTTTTATCAGCAAGATGAATCTCAACATAGAATTGACACGCACGGATGTGATAACGCTCACATCTGCTACAAAGACTTGCAAAACGTATTGATAACTAAACTAAACCACAGATAACGATACGTTTAATTTGCATTCGTGCAAAACTTTCCCGTTCTTTACTTTGAGAGTATCGACACGATGTGAATCAATGGTTGAACCTCCTCGACTCGGGGGATTTATTTTTTTGTTTGTTTATTAATTCATTTTAATTAATTAATCAATTTAGTTTTTATTTATCTATTTATCGAACGTCTATCGTGTTCAGATAAAACACTTACTGATTTTCTTAAGGGGGACAAAGGGTGGTTGTGAGTCTGAGCTCCCCACCACTGACCGGAGGTCGCGTGTTTTAGTTCCACCACCGACCACAGTTTGCGGGAGTGACCGAAGATTGTGGGTTTACTCTACCGTTGAATATCAAATCAGGTCTACTTTGACGTAAATTTCAACATAAATAGGAATGGTGATTTTGTCCTAAAACTGTTCTTTACAACTCAAAGACACTTCGATTCAACATTTAATATTTGTATAGGATTTTTACCTGGTATAGTTTGATTATGTGTGGATGATCGAGTTGTTTCATGATGTCCACCTCGCGATAGACCTTCTGCAGGTTTACCGCGTCCAGCTGAGTCTTGTCTATGATCTTTATTGCCACCTGGAATAAGAAAAGCTAAATTAATTTAAAGAGTAAGAGACATTAAGAATAACTGAAAAGTATTACTAATTACTACAATGCCGTTTTGAAAAAGTTTTGGCTTGAATCAAAACTAATTCGACGTCCGTATACATGAACTAGTTTTCAAAACTTTTTTTGGTTGTTAGACCTTCTTTTATATGGGTGGCATTGAAGTGTTTGTATACCTGAAGGTTTTGAAAATAGTTTTGAAGTCAAACCAAAGAAAAATTGTTTTGACTAACGTCAAACCCAGTTTCGAAGCGTATACATGTTGTTTTCAAAACTCAAAACATTTTGAAATCGATTTCAATCCTGCATTTAAACGGAGTATAATTATATCTTAATGGTATGGAAGAAATGGAATGCATAGTTTGGCACAATGCGACTGTCATAATCAGATGTCTGAAGACTTACTCAGCTGTGAGAGATGTAATAAAAATATAAAAAAATATTAGCATGATCAGTCTTGGGGAGAATCGCGTTCCTTTTTCAGGAACTTTGTGGGAACGCGTTCCTTTTCTTAGATCAGTAACTTGTAACGTCAAAGTTACTATTTCGTGAAAACTTGGAACGAATTTAATGTTCCTTTATAAGTTCCTTTCGCCGTCGTTATCCCGTCAATTTCCAGTACCTGATATCTTAATCTGCAGCATGAAAAACGGCATGAAAAATATCTTGTGTGACATAATTCGAAAATGGCGCCACCCTCGTCAGATGGCGAGACTCACTTTCATAAATAAAACTTATGATATAAATTAACTCCTCACATTTATTATTATTTAAATCTGTGATGGTATAATGAAACGTGAAAGGAACGAAGTTCCTTTTGAGGAACGAGGAACGTCTCAGTTCCTTTTTAGGCACAAGTAACTTAACTTTTCAAAGTTCCTTTTTAGGGGTAACGTGCCCAAGACTTGAGCATGATGATCATAGAGAAAGCTTGGTAAGATTGTTCTCATGTGCACTAGTGCATAGCCTAGGGGTCGAAGATCAGAATTCGCTCGTGACTGCATGGCTACAATATCAACCTCGCATGCGCTAGGCGCGATCTGAGCGCTCGAATGACGTCACGCGCCCTGCGGTACCGCCGTCAGAACGACAATAGAGCTTCAATAATTCAATTCATCGCTTTGATTCCAGCTAAAAAGTTGGCGTCACAGATCAGCTATTCACTTTGATTATATCAAGTTGTAAAAAGTAGGAGCGGTAGTGGGCCTTTTAATTAAAGCTGGTCACGCTCATAAATTATATTTTTGTGACGCGCGTCAATTCTGGTGTCTCCCATGCTCACACCAATGAACTCCTGTCAACGAGGTAATTCAAATAAATAACGTAAACACTCAAATATGAAAGTTTAAGTTTTTAAACCATTTTAAATTGGTCAATAAAATGTAGATTCAAGAATTGTCGAATACGATTTCGTCTATTATTAAAGAATGAAGTACAAATGAATCCATACAAACAATATGGATATAATAGCATGATCATTTAAAAATTAACTTTTTTTGCAGTAGGGCGTTTTAAATGTTTGCACGGCAGACCGACAAGATATAATTATAACATGCTACTTTTCAAATCAAAGTTTATCGATGAAATAACGATTTTGAATTTAAAAGAAAAAATTATATTTTGGTAACACTGGGTGCCAAATGGACCATGTTTGTCAACGATTTCATTGATTGATAAACATATTCAAGTTGTAGATTATTCAGATGCTACTATGCTGCAAGTAAGGGTACCAAGTAAACTTCAAGCGTCTACTGTGCCAAGTGCGACGCCATTGCCCCCCCCCCCCAGGATTATCAAAGTAAACCGCACGTTCAAGTAGGAGCCAAGTAGAATAATTATAGACTCCAGTGTAAACAATATTAAAAGACGGCTCGCCTTGCCGAGGTTATTAACTTCAATAAAACTCTAAAAGTATAATCTTCTGTTTCAGAGCGGTTTTAATCCCTCCCTCCGCGGGTTACGTTCTACTTTCAGTACACCGCATTTGCCAGCTTCCCACTCACGCCCACCCTTTCATTTTCTTGAGGATAAATATAAAAACAAAATATAAATACATTTAAAACATTGATTTACAGCATATGTACTTTATGGGTGAATTAGGATGGGGGCGGGGGGGGGGGGGGGAGAAAAACACATGGTAAATAAGAAATAATTTGTATCATATTATGTTAACAATTACTGTTGATAGATATAAATTATAAATTCGCTTTGTAGGGTGCATATTAGTTGACCAGATGTGACCGTCTTCACATGACTGACATATGTAATCGGAATACTTGAAAAAATTGGACAGGAATGTTCAAGTTCTGGAAGTTATTATACTCAAACTTTTGGTAAACCTCTCAGTGAGGATTGCCGGTAGCGATCAGGTATCAAAAACAATATTAAAAATAAGCTATACGCATTAGGGAAGAAAAATATGTTTTTAGCTACTTATTACATTTGCGCACTAGTGGAAAGAAGAGTTAATGATGCAAATTAAAACTGAATATATGTACATGACAATAAAATATAGTTAATAGATGCAAGGTTTTGTATGTTATTCTTTGGCACGTTGCAAATTGAGGCGATACGATAATATCGAACCAAGTGACTGTATTACCTAATCCGGAATACGAACCCGGAACGCAGCAATCATCTTGCACCCAGACACATGTCTCACCAATCATCGAGGCGTGTGGCCAGAAGCCAATTCGAGTCAATTGTTGTTTGTTGTGTTTTTTGTCTCCGTTGATTCAGTCAAGCTATTTGATAGATGAGGATCAAGGACAATAACATTTCTATGTTCTCAGATGCCGGCGACCGTAAGATGATGTTTTCCATCTCTGGAGTTGTGCTTGGTTTACAATGAGAAAGTAATTTGTAGCAAATCGACTGTAAATTGCCTTACAAAGATTTTGATTGTAAGTGGTAAAAACAGGGTTTTCGAAGACTAAAAAATTGATTGGGATATTGTATACGTTGCCAGACCTGTGTAACACGATTTTTTTCCCGGGGGGGATAAAGTAAACTCTTTTTACGAAATATGAACGATGTTGATGACAAAAAAAATATAACACGATATCATGATGATAATTTGTGTGTAACGAATCATCCGTTTATCGACGATTGCCTGATATAGAATATCTACGCCATTGTGTAGGCCAATGTATGTAGTTTCGTTACCTTGTCATGCTCTTCAATGTGAATTTTACCTAAATTTTGTTCGGAAATATATTTAATTACAAATCAATTAAAGTTTGGTCAGTTATAAATTATAATATAATGCTTATGTATAAGAAGGATAGAAAAGTGATATAGGCAGAATCCTGCTTCTCGCAACATTTCATCTGCTGATATGGTAGTGTAGTTTGTATCTGGGTAAAGTAGCTATTTTTTTGTTTATATATAGCGATATAAATTTCTTACACAACAATGGGACATCGTCGTCAATGCATGTAATTAAAGCACGAACACCTCCCCCTTCCCTTGACGACCTCCCCGACGACGATGACAGTGACACAACGAACGATGACAAAGATGACGACCGCGACGTGAGAAACCCCCCTTCCTCCCCCTACCCAAGGCTGGTTCTGACTAGCATGGGCCCTTCCTCCCATATCCCCTAGGCTAGAGTGGTGCATTATGACCTAACGGTTGACGCGTCCTTAATCCAAATAAACCACAAACGTTCCATATTTATTACTTTAATTCACGTATATCCTATTCAGTATAAAAACTGAACATTTTTACCTTTTTTCTTTCGCGATATTCCATCCCTCTTTCTATAATCAACAAAACGAATTTACCACTATTATTAATTTAAGCATTCCATACTTCATTTTGTGTCATCATCTTTACAACATTGTTCATAATTATTAATTTCATACTTTTGACGTAAAAACATGCATACTATGTACTGATTACTTCTCTGGACCGATGTAATCATCCTCGTCCTCTTCTGATTGCCCAGCCAATGAACATTTAATTTTTATTACGTACCCTTGATTTAAATATGTCAGTGGGTGCTCAAACGAGGGCAATACGTCATTTTTAAAGATAATCGTTGAAAATGACAACAAGCACGTTCTCTCCGGGTGCATTGAGTTGAGGTGGGAAAGACTTTAGAGTTTGGACAGTAAATCATCTTCTTTAAGAGTGAGCAAAACTGTTCAGCCTTGTAATGAATCAATCAGCTGTTGTGGGAACTCCGACTCGTATGCTGAGACCGGCACGTCTTCTGATGGACTTTGTGTCTTGTCGTCATCAGATCATCTCATATGGTAACTACACAATCACAAGAATCGTGTCGGATATACTGCATGGAAGAGCGTCTCGAGTTAATTATGATACGTAAAGGAATGGAATTTACCTTTGCGAGGCGTTTTCAGAACACATTCTTTGAAGTGGATGAGCTTGGGCCAATTTTTTTACAATGTTTATTTAATCTCCATGCAAAAATTCGCTTGATCGGCAAATCCAGTTCGTATGCATTCTGGTCCAATGTACGACCTCCAATTTTCGCCCGAAACTTTTTAATTTTTGGGAGGTTGTTTATAAACGATAAGTGTAATGCGAGATCACTGCACATTTCAAAATATCGAATAATAGGACCCTATACACAACCTTGGGAAATTACTACAAATACCGGCTTAAGGGCACATATACTGTCAGTTACTAACATAAGTTTGCACTATTTAGAAAATGTGTTCTGATTAACGACAGTAACTCATTCTTACTTGGACATTTTGGTGAAAACCACAACCCGATAGGACAAACGATAGAACTTCCGAGTGATCCAGAAAAAACTATGCATTCTGCGTCAAATCCTTGTTTACTCGATTTTTCAAAAAATAATTTGTGGTATAGATTCTCCTTCTAGCGGGGTACATAACGAGCATTGTGGATTGGCGCTAAATGAATGAACCATTTTACTAACTTACTATAGTTAACACTAAATTGATTTATGTTTTGATTGATATTTGAGATTGACGTCTTTGTCAATGCCAGTCCAAACAAATCCTATGCACTAACACGAACATCCATTAAAAAACCTTAAAATTGATTTGACAAACACGTTACAACTTCACGGTGCTTTGAAAAAGAAGGTCTCCTTTCGTTCTCGATTCATAAAACTATCGTGGCAATTATTTCTACATGAACTCCGATAACGCATATTGCCTATCGAACGGATATTGTTGTACGGGCGGGAGATAAGCCCTCAGTTTATGAGTTATAATTTGAGATTGCGAAAACGTTATTTCGAAGAAACATGAAAAGCTCAATTTTTTACGACGGAGTAATTTGCGTGTTTAGCTATCACAGGAAATGTAATTTAAGTATTGTTATTACTTACAGACAATTTAACAAAGTATTAACGGCCTAAAGGTTAATAAATATATTTAGGGTAAATAAGTGAAAGTTTCAAGAAAGTTTAGATATTTTGCAAGTAAAACTTTAATTCTTTGAATTGGACAAGGTAACCATGTATTCATATAATTAAGTAAACCGTGATTTTGCATGGGATAATGGTTAAAAAGGGGTTTCTAAATAATTGTGTGTGTCACTCATTTACTAACAATGTCAGTAAGAACCGTTTTAATAACAGGATATCTGGTACTTGGTTATTATAGCCGGTAAAACCTGTTGTTATAATTTAAGGCAAATTGCCACCAAATCCATAAAATTTCCAAAGAAATACACAAATGATATTTTAGAATTTAAGTATTGTTTACACTGTTTTGTCACTTCAGCATTCAATTAGTATTTATTGAGAAATACGAACCATGGAAGCTGCAGAATCGCGTACTGGTGCATACGTGATACTTTCCTCGTCATTGTAGGAGGAACCAGTTTTCAAAATTAAACCGGTTTTAAGCAAATAAAAGTTCACCGAAACCGGTTGATTAAAATGGATCCCTGTATACTCATGATAAAGTCACGTTTTACATTATTTTACTATCTAATTTGAACAATTGTATATAACTGTTTGCATAATATGAAACTTGAGTGTTGTACGGATCAATTGGTTAATTAATAACCAATGTAAAAACGACAGTTTTAAGTAGAATATTTAATCGGTTCATCTGCTGCTCAAGTAATACGATATCGAGTTTTTACCCTTTCATCAATGCGTGTGTGTGTGTGAGAGAGAGAGAGAGAGAGAGAGAGAGAGAGAGAGAGCGACACGACACAAGACAACCACGTGCTCACCACACATGCTACTTGCTGACGTGCGTCACGCGGTAATCATTTATCTCACACCAAACTCGAAAGTACAATCCGCAACAAAACGTTGTTTACTGTCGCTAGCCGAGTTTCTAGCGTTCAATATGTTTTCACTTTCCAATCCAATGTGACCACGTTGTAAACAGGATGGTCTTGTACGTTTTGTGTCTCCTTTCGTTTCCTTAAAATCATGTTTTTAGTTTTATGCATTATTTTTTGGTATCTAAAAGGGTAAACATCGCCGTTGAGCGATGTGTCATACTAATACAGTAAAATCAAGATTGTTAATACCTGAAAACACCCTGAAAAACCCTTGGTATTCAGTATGCAATATGCACGCTATTTCAATAAAGCATACTAAATTAGAATCCAGGAGCCCACCAATTAATTACGAAAGCTTGACTATAGTGCATGCAACACTATATTTTTCGCAATCTTTTTATTTATTTTAAGAGAATCTTGAGTTTCCTACTACCCTTATAATAAAGAGATCAACAATAATAAAAATGACTTAAATGGAAATTAAGTATATATATTTATTTATTTAATTGCTGTGTATCTCTTTTATTTATTATTTATTATTATTTATTTTCCCACCATTTGGCTTAGTAGGAAGGTTGGCAGAAAAGGGCAGTATGCCCCAAGCATAAGGTATCTGCCAACCTCTACACAACAAATTGTGAGAATGAACAAGCACTTATAAAACATAGAAACATAAAAGAGACAAACATAGAAGAGAAAAATTAACAAAACATTAACAATTCACGATATAAAAATCAGATAAAATTAATTGGAAGAGCGAAGTGAAGACTTCAATTTCAATGACTCCCCCAAAAAATAAGCTCGGGTGTTTTTTTTTTTTTTTTGTAAATTTACATGCCACGGTTTTGTTACAATCGATGATATATTTCTCATGAACATTGTACTTTTACGATTTTTTCGATTTTGAATACGATATTTTCGTGATATTTAGCTCGCGACCGGGCAAACGGCTACTCCGATCTTGACGAAACTTTATGGAAACGTTTGAATCACTGAATTTAGAGGATTTATGATTTTGGTGACAATCGAAGAAATATTTCTCATAAAAATCTATTTTCGTGATTTTTGGACCGATTCTGACCAAACGGGTGGGGCTACAACGTACACATATTACATGGACATTAAGGTAATGGTGATGTATTTGAAACAAAAAGTTGAAAAAGTTAGCCAGAATTCATAGAAATAAAGGTGAGTTATTAATATAAGCTTTTTACAGGTGTAATTAACTATAGTAACTATAGAAACTTGACAACAATCATCTACAATGGGTACAAAAAGCATGTCTTAATTTTTGCCTCGAGATATTTTACATTCTATTGTTAATTGGTATTACCATAGCAATTAATACCACTGTATAAATATTATCCTAATTTAACAAAAATAATTTTGTAATGGAACTTGAAAAAGTAATGAGATCTCACATATACTAAAAATATTGTAATCATTGGACAGAAATATTCAAAAAAGCTCATCCATCAACGGGACTAGAAAAAGCGTTCGCGAAGCGGCTTAGTGTTAGCAATAATAATGTAGTCAAACTAATAGCTCTCTTGAAATCACACATAGCAAGATCTTGTATTTCATCGGATACTGAATAGTACCAAATTTTGTCAGCTCGGCAGTAAAACCCACTTCTGTAGGCACTGGTTCGAGCAAATGGTGGCGTGATGGACTTGGCGGACGTTTCTATCTCTTTAGACAGTATTCGCATACGCCACTGGAAATATATGGATAGGTTCTCACAAACACGTTGTGACGCTAAAGCTCTGACATGTTTTTAACACTGAACCTACGTGTGTTGACGACTGCGAAAAGATAAGGCGATATCCTAATTTCCAACTCAAACACAACCCAGTCTAATTTACAAATAGCTCGCATTTAATTGCGGACGCAGGCTGGCAAACACGACAACACGAACCTGACGGGACGAGCTCCACACGACAGACAACGGTTTAGGTTGGCTATTATTTCGCTATTATGGAAATTACTTCCGGGACTTTTACATTGTTCCTTGCAGCAAACGAAGTGAGATAATTTTTCATACAAGTGAAATAGCACTTCCGTCTGTCTGTATATCTGTCTTCCATCCGTCTGTGTGCCCGTCTGTCAGCCCGTTGACTGCCAATCAATATGCCTGGCAATGTCAGTCTGTCTGTCTGTCTGTCCATCCGTCTGTGTGTCCGTCTGTCAGTCCGTTTGTCTGTGCTTCCATCCGTCTGTCTGCCCGTTGACTGCCAATCAACATGCCTGGCAATGTCTGTCTGTCCGTCTGATTGGAACCCCCGTTAATCGAACTTGGCAGGTTATTTGTCAAGTTTGTCAACTCGACAGACAAAAACTAAGTATTGAAGTAGTTGGTTATCTTTGACCCAGAGATTAATGTATTTTTTTCCTTACACGTATAGACCATACCGCAGATGTCTGTATTGTTATACGTTCCCCATGTAAGATTAGCCTTAGAACATGGTTTGCGCTCGTTCCAGCGAGTCACTCGCGAATTGTATTTTTAAAATTTTCATTGAAAGTTTAACTTATATTAAACAGGTTTATCAAAAAATAAAAGCGCACAATCTTGAGTAAAGTTCAAATTACGCTACCTAGTTAGATGTAACCCATATAATGTCCCCCTATCATAAATCTTTCGCTACTATATGCATGTACAGCCGCGAATCTTCACACTACAAATGCCTGTAATTACCTAAACTCGCTTGTTCCAAGTGGTTCGTGTGCTTGCACGTTGTTGACATGAGTGACTCTAAATGAGCGTGATAAGTCGTTCTGCGTCTAAAGAAAGCTGAACTTCACGGGTGATTAGTGCAATTAACTCCTCGCGGGCAGTGAGATGGATGGGAGCATGCACCGTGGGCATTGGTGATGACGCAGGCCTCTGACGTCAGAAGATGGAAGCCACAGAATACAGGGCAGTCATTGATTGCTGCTATTAGTAGGTAGAAACCGATTCATTTCTTTAGAATGTTCTACTCATTTTAGAAATGTGTTTCTATAAAGCGTTATATGAACTTTAGATTCTAAAATTGATTTTATTATTACATAATATACATACATGTGAAATGTTTAATATTTTAAGTGCTGGCATTATAAACTTCATAAAGCTAAAATAAAATGTATACCCATGATTAAACCAAAGAAACCAGCAATAATGCCAAACTTGTGTCACAAACATAAGGTATCACCAATTAAATGAAATACGACAAAAATGTACATTCAACAATATAATCCTCGAACACAATTAAATATACGAAATCCCAAAACCATTTTTACTACTTATTGATGTTAGTGACATGAAAGCTTAAATTTTGGAAACGATGAACACGTGTTTTTTTGTGGGGGAGGGGAGTTGCGAATAACTGCATGATAATAATAATATAACTAAATATATTTTTATGAATAAAAAAAGGTACATCACGTACATGCACAAACTAGGATCCGAACTAGCCAGGGCATATACCAATTGTGTTGTTACAGCGACTACGCTGGGCAAAAACACACCAAATAGCAATTTGTGATACCATCAATTACGTAACTGTGTCCACTTCCACCTAAGTAGAAGCATTATTTAACCATTAGCTAATAATTACTCTCGGTACATTGACTAGTAATAATGCCAACAGTAAATTAGGTTCCGCCACGGAGTGCAAAGGTTATATGCATAATGTGTAATAATTATTTGCAAGTAATTATGACATTGTACATTAAACGTGCTATATTAAGTGACAAGCAGTACTTCACTTAGAAATCTCTACAAACTTGATTGATTTTGTTGCGTGTCGATGGTACTTTTAATATACAATCGTGCAGCTATATTTGAGACCTTGGATGAGAGGTGATATATCCGGATAAAGACAGTGCTTAATTTGTAATGGAGCGCGGGTACACGCAGTGTACCCACCTATTTTTGTGGGTATACGCAGTATACCCACCTTTTTTCATGAATTATTAGGTATGCAACACTCACATTTTGGCTAATATATATAAAAAACGAAAATAATTTATATTAATTATTTTACACCCTCATGCTCATATTTAAAATTTACTTGAATACATTTATAACTGTAAATAAACTTAGTACACCCAGCCCTCACTTTTGAAGAGTAAAGACCAACAATTTCGACAATTTCCCATTATTGTTGGACGTGATCACGAACGTAATGATATGCATATTCAATGGTTGTGACATGGAATCTCGTCACTACTCCAATTCTTTTTTTTATAGTTGTATAGTTATTACTGTACAAAAAAGACATTGATTTGGTATTGCATTCAGCCCACTTATTTTTTCTAGAACGCACCAAAACACACTCTAAAAACCTGATTTTCAAAATTTTCGCCTGCGGGCGCTGTAGTTGGGGGGCAAGCCCCCCAAACCCCCCGTACTGGTCCCCTTAAAATAATTCTCCCGTTTTTTTAGCGTGTACCCACCTTTTCCCTTACAAATTAACCACTGGATAAAGAACAATTATTACCACAACAAAAACAAACATTGCGCTGAATTCAAATTCAAGACGTAACGCTTTGGACATAATATCCTCACAAAATTACATTCGACAAATTGTCTGCTATTTTATATTATAAAATTGTTGAAAGCTTTTTATTTGGCATAGGATGTTTTTGGCATAGCAATTTTAGGAATTACATTGGGAACAATGCAATAACGCATTACCTATAAAGCATTCATGCGTTAAAACAATAAAATAAATAAAATATGGAAAAATGAAAGTCATCATGATGATGATGATGATCGTCATGATCAGTGAGTGCAATTGAGCACGTAGGCTATCACTGAGCCGCTTCGGGCGCTGCGCTCAGGTTGACTACGTGCTGCAAGTCAGAGGTGTTCGATGACTTTGACCAAGGTTAATACTCTCTTCCTATAATCACTTCCTTTACGGGTTACCTTTCTCCACCTTCTTAATTCTGATGGACTATTAGAGTTAGATTATTCGTTCTTGTCCCACTAAAACTACGACAAATCACTTGGCGCTGATGATTTGATATTTGATACAAAACTAATCAGCAAAAAATTATAAACGTAATAGACAATTTGGTGACAAGGCGAATATATACATTTAACATCAATGTTTCCAATGACCAACCAATTAAAATAAATTTGTAACAATTGGTTGTTTCAAATTGGATTAGATTTATTTGATGCCCGATTACGATCAATTGATTTTGTTTTACAGGAACACCTGCCGTTTTAACACTATTCGACATTCATTTTCATTACGTCATATGCATATTGGCCGCAGTTTTACGGTAGGATTGCAGGTGCTAACCTAACCGTACGGTCCAGGGAAAATAAACGAAGGTTTGTTACGATTACGCTTCGTCCATCAATCAGCACTTGAAATTAAGTAGAATGCACCATTTTGAGATCTTTATTCATTTTTAAATCCAAAATAACAAAACATCTGCATAATGCAAGGAAACGAGAAAAATTTCGAAACAAATTATTAGAAAGAATAAAAAAGTGTGAAAAGCATTCATTTTCGCTAGATAATTCAAAAAATGTTTTAGAAGTGGCTATTCAGGTATTCAGCTTCTACACCTGAGCCCTGCATCAGTGCCCGTGTTGTAACGATGCAGCCTCCGTGGCTCCTAGCTCCTTCTCCCTATCACCCCGCGCACGTGTCTCCAAGTGCATTCTGTTGTCACGAGCTTATCGGATCTGCATATCTCCCTAGCAGTGACCCACACAGAGCTAACTCTCTCACACTCTGTAAAGGTGGGATTTCAGTTGTGATGTGCGCGTGCGCGGCGAGGCGCAGCGAGGCGTGGATTTTTACCTTTTTCGATTTCACCTGTGGATACCCGTGGCGGTGCCATCCGCGGATTTCCCAAATATTCCTACCTTTATATTTAATCACACAATAACTTATTACATGGAAAAGCTATTTTTAAATTACTTTGCATAATTTAAAATATAACATAACTTTTCCTTTTGAATCAAGTCTTTCTGTATGAAGAATCACTTCATTCGGGGCAAATGTCATGGATTTAGGTTATGTTGTTCACTTCTTACACATCAGATTCCTGAATTCCTATTGGCTGAATCCGCGGACCGTGGATATCGTCGGACAAAATATTGAATATTTTCAAAGTCACGGATCTGAATCCACCGAATCCTCGGATCGGAAATGGAGCCCGCTGATTGGCTGAAAACTAGATCCGCGCCACGCCACGCCGCGCGATCCGCAACTGAAATCCCACCTTAAGAACGCGGCTAGTAATTACGTATGCCCTGCGGACAACTTCAAACGGCAGGTATGCTGGAGCTCCGAGCTTGTGCACACGTGATGCGTGTTCACTAGACCACAAGGACACGTGCACGAGCTCGACACAGAGTGATGCCGTGTATCATGTGTAGTTCAGTGTAGAGTCTGACTCGGAAAGGCGCAGGTTCGAACCCCGTCCGGTTGAAATCCGTACCTGAGAACCCCCTCCCCCCCCTTCCGAATACGTCTCTAGTCTAAATTTCATATAGCTCTAAATTATAAAATTTTGAAGCAATTTTTTTTAGCCACATTTCATTACAAACAAACAAAATTAATAATTCAATACACAACTCATCCAACAGTACAATACAATATAAAATTAGTTCCATAAACATGATTATAAAAATAATAATATAAATATGAATGCGTGTGTTTGTGGTGTTGTATTTGTATGTTATTGTTTGAGTGTATGATTGTGTGAGTGAGTTGTGTAAAGTGTAAATTTAAACTGTATGTGCATTCGTTAGTGACTGAAAACATTTGTGAAGTTTGTGTCTTTTCCGCCGTCTTTATTTCGAAAGTGATGAATATTACTAATTAAATACTATTTGTAAATATTGTAAATATCATTTTCAATATTTATTTAAAAAAAAAACAATTTGTAATTTAATATCAGAATGGTGTACACCTGCTTCCAAAACTCGACTCCATGGTTCCACTCGGAAACTGCGATTTTGTCTAACGATTGTTTTAAGATAACGGGTGAAGGGGGGTTAAAATAAGATTGATTATCCCCTGGGCGTTTGAGTAAGCTGACAACTATGTAAGAGACGATTAACTCAAGTGCCGGGCGTCAAAGGGCTCACGTTTACAAATGCGCTCACTTTGTTTTCGGCGGTGAGAAGAACAAATAGGGCTGAAGATAATTAGGAATCTCCTTAATTGAAAATCAATTCTTGGAGCAGTGAGTCAAGACAAACACACGGTTATCTCTATCTTATCAGTAGTGTGTGCGTGTGTATCTAGACTTTATTAATAATACTAAAATTCAGGTTAAAATATACGTTTCATCTCAAGTACTGATAGCGTAACAATTAATCATTCATAGGCCAGTCATATTGTCCCGATGATGTACAGATTTCCATTAATCGTCGTCATAAGAATTACAATGCCTAATTCTGCGTAAGTTTAAATTGAATGATACCAACTTTATTCAATAGAAGTAAAGAACGTAACGTTGAAAAAGACGAACACTAAAAATCCAAACCTAACTATTTTTTTTAAATTCCAAAATTTAACTTTAATCGATAGGATTTTTTAACTTTGCCATTCATTAATTTACACATTCATATAACTATTAACTATTAATTCAGTGGCGAACTCTGTTCCTCTGCTTGCATGGTCCATAAGAAACCCATCAAGATCTTTCTACCAAGTCACCCAGAAAGATATTCTCAAACCAATGCTACAAAAAACATAAAAATCCCTTTAAATCCCCTATCCCTTCCATTATTTTTAATAATATGGCCGCCTGGCCGCAAACAAAAGGGATAGGAAAGGAACATGTAGTGCACTCTACTCTCTCATCTGCACCGTCCTGATATCACAATCACGCGACTGTATTGTGCCCCGCTGCTCCACACTAATTATGTACAAGGAGCTCTGGCTGCGCAATTAAATTATTTGCGTTGAGGAATCAGTACCGCGCCCGGCGAGACGAGCTGCCGTTGAGACTGAGGATAACAGTAGCGTGTAGACATGGAGACAATGCATAGTTGATGGGAGACTACGGTAGTAGGTTCATTTCAGCCCGCAGGCTACTTCATACAACGTTTTCCCTTGCAATCATCAACTAATTTATTAAACTGATTTTCTCAGAACAATAACGGAAACTAACACGATGTAAGATGACTGAGATAATACACAGTACCGGTACACGACAATAATAACAATCTTTACTCATTTCCTATGTCCCCCCCGATATCTAGGACACGAAACTGTTTAGTACCGAGGTTGCGGGCTCAGCGTTTCTTCTTCCTGCATCTGCATCTCCACCAATTTACCCTATACTCTTAATTCCCATACACTTTGTCACTAGGCATAGCTGGGATAAGGTATTATTCATACCCTTATTCTCTTCTTCCTTTCAAATTTTCGGTTTTGATTTACTTGGTCTTCAATAGCTAAGGTTGAACATTTGCAAATGAAGAACCAGAATTCAAATTCAAATTTAATTCTAATTTTATGACGAGATTCTACGTTAACACTTAATTTTTCTCTTTACAAAATTTAAAATTTTAGTATATAAATATTAAATGTTAGTATTACACAACATGATATCCCCCCCACCCACACACAATAATCATCTCCCCTACTCACAACAATCTAAACCAACATCCTTGTCCCATATCCGTCTCATCGTGTCGCTTTAGTGCGCATCATTCACATATGCATACAGTGGATGTACTGCATAAAACCAACTGGAATTCACTTTAAATAGCTAAATGTAATTAAACCTTGATGCAATCTAATCAACGACTAATGAACTTTACGTTACACCACAGTGCAGGCTTACTGAGCAGAGCAGATGAACAGTGGGAGGAAGTGCACATAACTCCCATGATAGCTACAAGTATTATGTTCATTATAGATCACACTTCCTGCACTAAACTGCACCACACTGCAAAGGTTACACCACATTACACTATACAAACAAGCTGGACAGAACTAAAATGTCGAGTAAAATGTTTTGGTCTCTGCTAATTCATTCAACTGATAAATGATCGAGTTACGCTCTCGTATGCAGAATTAATAATTATTATTAGCAAAATCACGAAATTGCATAATAATTATTAAATTTAATTAATTTTAATGAATGAGTCGTGCACTGTGCAGTTATTAATTAACTGGTACTGGTATATATAGAGATACAACGTGAACATGATCTTACATAAAGCTAAGTGAAGACTATTAGTGTGACATTCCCATAATGTTACATACCAATAAGTCTTTTAGGTCTTGACCGATTTAGCTGAAAATTTGTAAAATAGGAGAGAATGGATAAAATCCACCGCCATCTAGAGGACCTTGACATCATTTCTTTGGGAAAACTATTTTACTCTTGATTTCTTCTAGGTGGCAGTACATAGTGACCAGAATTCTTGTGCGACTTTTCGTTGCCATGGTAACGTTACTTTTGTTAAAATGTAATTGCTATCTACACTACTTATTGGATCAAAATAAAATTAACATATTCGTGACCGGACGGACCAGTAGTATCTATGGGACGGACATTCTAAATGATTTGGCTATCTCAGATTTTGTCGCCGTTTAGTTTTAAAACACAACTTTAGATTAACTTTAATGTAACTTTATAACTTTTTGAACGATTTTGCCACAAAACTAATGGCATTCAATCGGGAACGAAACTTGCGGATGGTCAAAATTTCAACTCGATCCGAGCCTCCGTTTGACCGCTATCATGAGCCAAAAAAGCTGTGCGACTTTCCGTTGCCATGGTAACGGGACTTTGTTATAATGTAATTTCCATCTACACTACTTATCGGATCAAAATAAAAATAACATATTCGTGATCGGACAGACATTCTAAATGATTTGGCCACCTCAGATTTTGTCGCCGTTTAGTTTGAAAAAAAAACTTTCGATTAACTTTAATGTAACTTTTTAACTTTTTGAACGATTTTGCCACAAAACTATACAGCAACCCGCCTAGGTGGTATGTACATGTGTGCAAAATTTCAGGTCGATCAGAGAAACGGTGCGACCTGTATCGAAGCAGTAACAGAAAAAAAAAAACAGACATTCGAGCCATAAGAGTCAAGTGGAGACGCTCGCTTCGCTCGCTCAATAAATTTTAAAATGAAATACTATTCATTTTAACCTTGAATACAGAATCGTTTCCAAAAATAATAAATAATGAAATTTGTTTACAAAATTGTATTGAAAAGGCACAAACTATAACTTGTATCAGACATGTTTGGTACATTAGATAAAATAAACTAGTAGAACAGGTATTCATTATTTAAATAAGTGTTTTTGGACATAACACTGCGCTTTTACTATATTTTATTGTGATATTTCGACCTTTCTTCAGAAGTATTTATCAAACTGAAGTTTTAACAAAGGAAAAATAATTTGATGTAATAATAATGTTGCAAGGATTTAACTCCATGCAATCCACTGCCGAGGCAATAAGAAAGGTTTTAAAGCTGTTCAATTCTGATCTGTGTGTGTTTGGTAAACACAAATAACACAATTATTCTGCCTCTTATCTGAAGAGAAATGACACGTGGATCGAGCAGTCATAGAACACATGCTTTCATTTCCGAGTTCTCAACGGAGAAAACAATAATCGCAATTATTATAAGAAGTAAAACCGCACACTTGCAAAGTCTTTGTTATTTACAATTTTGTGAAAGGCTATATTAGACACTTCACTTCTGATTTAAAAATAAATACTATAAGTTCTTTAATATTGTAAACTGATGCCTGTGCGTCAGGTATAATGTGTTTTCATCTATGATTCTTGAGATACTAGTGGGTGATATGAAGATAAATGTGTCACATGATAATGCCCATGCCGGGATTCGATCAAGGAACGCTGCAACCAGACCCGACAACCAGCAGGAAGTCGAACATAGCCCCTTGGCCGATGATTGGTTGAAACTTAGTTTAACTAGTAGAAATGAGAAACGGATTTAAATGGGAAATTGGAATGGATAGTAATGTAAACGTGGTAGATTGTGCCTGCACTTTCCTCACAGAATGAGGAAGGAATTCACTTAACCACATTTCCCATGCTCAGTCATTATATCCAGTGCCATTTCCCATTGAAATCCGTTTCTGAGACACGAGTTATAGATGCATTCACTGGTTGGAATCACACGTTTTGAGACTATCCCACTAGGAAGCTAGGGGGTGGGTGCAGACACGATGGACCCAGGGAGACGATTGCAGACTATATAAATCGCATTTAACTTTCGTCGTTTCATAATGAAATAAGGTAATTCAATACTTTGGTTTCTGTAATGGTTTGTGAATTTCAGTCCACAGTCTGCACTTAAACCAACAGAGGTGATATACTCTAAATCTGGAGGTCGCAGGTTCGTTCCCCGCCACCAGGAATTCAGACTTTCCCTCAAAATTTTCATCAGTCGCTATGGCCAATGCTAGGATTGAGTTCACATGAACATTCCCACCACAATAACAGCACACCACTATTAAGTAGCTTTAGGCGTCTAAAGAGGGTTACACCGAGTAAAATTTATGTGAACCCTACATCGGGAATCCCCATCAAAAAGATTTTTTACATCGGGAAATAAATTGTAATCGTTAACAAGAGTCTTTGGGCAGCTGGTAAGGAATGTCCAAGTATCTTTAGCAGGACTTACTATGAGCTTTCGTCTATGATTGAGAAACACCTTGGAGCAACACACAGAAAGCCCATACGAGGATCAAACAAGTAGTCTGAGCCACCCTAGAGAGGCTACGTACAAGGTAACCCACCCCTGGCGATGAGGACGGCACTGACGTCAAAGCCTCAACCAAATGACGTGGACAGACACTCGGTTAACACGCCGCATGCGTCACAGCACATACATTAGCATAACTTACTTCCAATTAAGATTAATAGACTAAATGTTTGTGGTGAGACGGGTGTGTGTGGCCGTGTGTGCGCGCGTGTGTGTGTGCAGCCGGGGACAGTAGTAAACATAAACAGCGTATGTGTCTGCGAGCTGGTGTGATGTTGTGGGTGTTGGCGACAGAAAGCAAGACCTTGCTGCTCTGCACATGTTGTTTGAAGCGCCGCACGCGTCCGCCTGGGGGTGTGCTAATATGCTATTAATAAATTCATTTTGCATCTTGATCTTTATTGCCTGTTTTACTCACACTTTGTGACAGAGATATTAATAATCACAGAGCTAAGCTACCTAACTAGGCCGCTTCGCTTACGCTTTTTCCAGTCGCGTTGATGGATGAGCTTTTATGATTGATTATCGGCCCAAATATCACGGAAATATCGTACTAAAAATCGGGGGGAAATCGTAAAAATACGGATTTCTATGAGAAATATTTCTTCAAAATTGTCTCTAAAATCATAACATATATAATTGCAACATATATACTTTCAGTGATTTTAAACGTTCCCATAAAGTTTCATCAAGATCGGAGTAGCCGTTTGCCCGGTCGCGGGCCAAATATCACGAAAATATCTCATTAAAAATAAAAATAAATCGTAAAAGTACGATAATCAAAAGAAATATTTGATCGATTGTACCCAGAAACGTGGCACGTCTAAGTTCAGAGATTTCGAAGGTCCCCTCAAATTTTCATGAAGATCGCATAATGTCGTTTGCCCGGTAGATCGCGAAGAAACAGACAAAAATACAAACAAAAAAACACCCCCCGAGCTAATTTGATTGGGGGTCAGTGGAATTGTTAGCTTCGCTCATCCAATATGTATCGCTTTAGTGTCCGTCCATCCGCCAGTGCTTGTGTCACGTTTCACGATAAAATCCGAACAAGACGACCAATGGACACACTATTTTTGTCGTCATTGCCTTCCAACAAGGACGATTCAGAATGTGTATGCCTATTGTCACCCTGGGTTCTAAGGGAGCGGGGATAGCGTCAACTCAACTTTATATACAAATACCCGGCACCTCCACCAAAATCACACATGAACAGAACGCATCTTTAGCTGTTGACATTGACAAAAAAGAGACTTTGACTTTGAAAATTAACTTATTAATTTATGTTCGTATTCTTCTTCGAAGATCTGATCTTCGTAGCTTCGCTCCCTGTTCTGGGTAATCCCGTACTCGACTTTGTATTAAAAATAAATTTGTTTGACATTTGGTTATTTTTGTTAAAATGTAGGTACTTGTTGCGTGATTTGTTGTACGTAGGAAAGAAATTACTAAGAAAAATCTTTAATAATTTTATGTTGAAGAAAATAATAATTTTAAATAAAAATATAAAGCGGCTATTTTTTAAATTTCATACAAATGGTAGGCCAACCTTGGATACCTTGATATTAAGTCTAGAATGTGACATAATATATTGGAGCAAAAATACTGCATTTATATCTCGGTTAATGTGGTGATGGAGATAATATAGAATAGCATTACAAATGCATGGAAGAAGAAATAAAAGTGGCAATATTGTGTTGAAGACATAGATGTACGATAATTTCTTATACATTTAGAAGAAAAACACAGAAGCATTCTTAACTTCAAAAAGAAAACCCAATACTGAAGAGGAGCTAGTTTCTTATCATTGTACATTATAGAGCTTTATATTTTTACAGTCCCCATTCAGCCAAGAGTATACATTACAAAAGAAATACAATATTAGTTTTTCAGCCCTATCGTGTTTCCGCTTCCCTTAATCTCCTTCCCACTTTGTCGGGGATTCCGGGAGAACTCCCCCTTCCCCTCACACCCCTCCAACCCCCCACACACACACCGACCGCAACACCATGTTTCAGAGTGGTGGTCATGGCTCTGGAATCACCATGGTTTCCAGGCGTCACACGCGACAACAATTTTTAAATACTCTTTTAAACCAACCAATTACTAAAATCACTATATTTATAAATATAGCGATCACGCACACCAGTAAATACTAGCCAAAGCCAGCGGCAGTCGTAACTCAAGGTTTATTCTAAAGTTTTAGGTTGATTTTAAAGTTTTCCTCATGAGACTAAACTAAAGGCGAATGCATGGGATTGAACAACCTATAGCGGTCCTAGACAGTCTTGGGCAGTTCCCAAAAATAAGGACCTTCGAAATGTTTAGTTACTTTGTGTAAAAAAAAAAAAATAGTAACGTTCTCGTTCCTTCCAAAAAAAAATTGAGAACTAGCAGGTTCTTAGGGGAAGAACAGATGAATTGTTTGAAAATAATTCGAGAAAATCAACCCATTTTGTGTGTTCATCCATTCTCTGAGGAAAACAGGAAGTGCCAAACACCACAATAATTTCAAAATTGTATTTCGAACAGAAAATTGTGAAAGAAGAGATGCATTTATTTAGTTCAAAATTTTATCTTTGTTACTAAATTCGGTGGCATGACGACATCATTAAGAATTTTACAGGAAACGTTAAATTCGATCAAGTTCACTCAAAATATACTCTTTTTAAGTTGCAAGTTTCCATGTTCGGTAAGGAACGAGTTCCTACAAGCGCTCCCTAAAAATGTCTGAGAACTGCCCAAAGACTCTAGCCTATTATTTGATTTAAGCATGACTGCCAAATTATCCCCACACTTTAAACGATGTAGGTCTATGGTGGGTTTGAGAAGGTACTGAGATAAAAGTTTTGGTAGTTATGTCATAGAATCAGAAAGATGCCGATATCTCCTCCAACACGCGGATGATAAAACATTAAATAAATAAATACATTCTGGCCCTCGCTCCGCCACTGTGGAGACTCCCACCCATGTGTGAACTGCTTTGATCAGGGTGTTTACTCGTTTCCATACCTCGCGATGACGCAAGAGAAAACCTTGCTCTGACATTAACGCCTATTGAGAGTAACCAGTAGACTATTTGCACCATTATTACACAATTTGCACCGTTTGTCCCCGCCCCGCATCTGTGAATGACAGCAACGCCGGACTGCAGAGGAAGAATAATCAATCCACACCGTAGTTCCTAATACAGCTAACCGGGGGCTTGCAGGGGACCGAGGACATTGCGACATGGGGACATAAACAGGGAAGCAGTTTAGCACGGGAGGAACGGTAAGTCCGGGCTTTGGGCGTCGCGACGTCTGTGAGTCGTAAAGAAGGGTTTAAGAGGCCCCACCCTGGGAAACGGTTAAAATATCATATTTATACTATTTCGCGTGAACTTAAAGGAAAAAGAATAATCTATGGGGTGCAGTGCGCACATTACTAAATCAATGAGATTTTGAGTTAAACATTTAGTGCATCAATCAACTTGAATGCAAGTTTTATTTTCTGAAACTAAAGCTTTAGTTAAATGAACTTATGCGAATTTTACTTGTGTTTTTGATTATTTTCAATTTTCTTGACTTTCTGACTTTCTGGGCTGATACCTCGCCACGATTGTTTCATCGTAGTCCAAATACTTGCGATCGGGAGTGAATATCAACACAACTTTTTGTTGCCTAATGTTATAATGCTATAATGCTACAAATATTTGAAACAGTTAAGCTTAAAACATCAGAATTCTGATATCTTGTACATTTCCTGCGCAAGCCCTAAGTAAGACCTCCTAAATTGTGCGGACTGTGGACTCGAGACCTAACAAAATTTCCTAAAATTCAGATTCATAATAATTGTTTATAATTACTGTTCATTATTCTTTTTGCATTTATGTACAAATAAATTAAATTCATACATACGTTTCATTCGATGTTACCAAAGAGTGGCATTTTCAACCCTACGTCATACGGCTGAATCGTAGGTGTCTCTTACACACACGTTTAATCTAAACCCGTCATTAAATTGCCTATCATGACTTGAGGTTGTATGAGCTAGCCTACTGTGTACAGGGCCGCGAAGCCAATGTCATTGCCCTAGACCCATATTCAAGCCAATCACAGCCGGTCTGCCTCGGTCGCCCACTATGTGACCTCATGGAATCACTATTGGAACTGCCTAGACAGCTAGGGACTAAGCTGATAGCGATAAGTGATAAAGATAAATAGACTTCACATATAATTCTATATTTCAGTTAACACGACGAGAAGAAGTCCTCAACAGTTTGGTATTAAAGTTTCAGGAAATTAGTGTAATTTTATTTTATCAAGGGCAAATGTAATAGTGAAGGCAGGAAAGGGGAAAGTATAAAAATCGAAATAGACAAAGAAGAAATAAAGCATATAAGAAAGATATGATAACAAAGAGTTAAGAAAAATTCATTAATAGAAAAATGTAGAAGGAAAAAAAGGATACAAAAAGAAATAAAGAGTAAAGATAAATAAGACTGAAAATAGAAACGAATAAAAAAATACCCTTTTATAATTCTACTTTTCTCAGTCTTATAGATTTTTTTCTACTTTTACATTTCACTATCCTTGTTTCTATTTTAATTTGTATTCCTTTTTTGTTCTTTTCCTATTATTGTTTGTCAGCTTTTTACCTTCTTTATTGTTCTATTTTTGTCTTCTCCATTCTATAAACTTATTTTCCTGTATTCACCACTTCCATATTTTCCCTTTGACCAATTTAAATTCCCATACATTATTTTATGACACCACATATTGCACAACTACTAGGAGACGAGTAAAATTGCAGTCCCATAATATGTTTTTATATCAAACCGATGTAGTCATCTTTATGTAACTAATTTTATTTTATATTGTATTGTTGCATTATGTATTGTATTGTTATGGTTAGGTAAACTGCACGTTTGGACGTTTGTCCTGTTGTTATGTCATCACAAATAAAATAAAAATATAACATCTAATAAAACGCCTTTATATTAATGTTTATTCGCGTATCCCCTCAGCCTTGTATAAAGAGTCGTAGTTGGTCTTGTCTCTGTGATTGTAATGAGCGCTTTGTACCGAGAGTGACGTCAACGGGGCCACTCTACTCGGAAGCCGGTGTCACTAGTCGACACGCACGACACGACACGCACGTGTGCTCAGTGTGTGAGCACAGGTGACGATCCCTTGTCCCTTTCACGAGCAGATTACTACAAGAGATGGCTCAATTAAAAGGTGAACCTAAAGAAAGAGCAATTTAAAATTAAATTTGAGCAACGATTTTTTTAAAATATTTTGTCAATACATTTTTTATCTTCAACCTTGGAAAAAATCCTTTTCTGAAATGACTTCTGGTCGACGATTTTCATCATCGTTCACCTGCCGGTATAAAACTCGTATTTGAGATGAACAAATACCTGGCACCAACACCAATAAAAAAAAACTACTAAAACTACTGAAACTGTTCATATTCATACTAAACGTAAGCCAATGTTTAAATAAACATGCATTTTCAATGAATGATTGAACTGACCTGACATCATTCCTTCATAAAGAATTTAGAAAATTCATCAACCCTAATAGGATATTCTGAGGACGGAGGTATACAAGCTGAATACAAAATTAAGTAAGATATAACGTGGACTATCGATTACGGGACAGGTTCCTCTGAAAGGACTTAAACACCGCCAAATTCTTTGAGTTTCAAGACCATAACTACTACTACTCAAGTATTCACATTTAACATTTAAAATAATAGAGTATCTAATCCTAGTTTTAAATTTAAATTTCATAGCTTCAAAAACAATTAAGAAATTAATTAACCTAAAATTTCACCCAATTAAGGTTAAACTTACTTTCATAGACATCATTTAAAATACTAAATAAAAAATTTACTGAGCGTCTAAGCGAGATAGTATAAATTACTTTTAGATAATAAAAATAAATATGCGAAATAATAAAAATAATCTAGAATCAAAAAACTCGCATAAACTTACATGTAAAATAAACTTAAAATAAATATATAAGCAAGAATAAAACTTTATAAAATCAAACAAAAAATAATGGAACAAAATAATATACCCGAAATTTGAAAAATCAATGAATCTTAAAAAGTTTAATATTTAAGTACAAATGAAAATAAATACAATAATATATATTTAAACCACAATTAGTGAATTATTTTCAGTAGTTCCACTGTAGTTTGTGTTTCTGTTACTTCAAGCAGAAAATAAACGTATTCTTTTATTTTTGTATGCCTCTGTTGAGTTCTCCCATACACATGCTAGTTAAAACAATAAAATTCAAACATTGTAACGGAAAAAACATAAATCAGGACGATATAAAAGGACGCAATTACCGGAAGAATTTGATAATACGAATCAGGCTCAACGGAGTAAAAGGTTCGGTACAATAAATGAAAATTGAAAATGCATGCGTTTATCTAAATAATGGCTTACGTTTAGTATGAATATGTCGACACAACAACTGAATAATTTGTGCCAATGTTTTAATTCTTTTCAAAATTGATAGTACCTCAAAACATGTATTTTACTGGATCATCAACATCTAAGAAAACCAGCCAGAAATATATACAAAAGTTTATATTTTTGGGATTTCCGTACAAAATTAATAATACTAAAAGAAGTTTATTCCTGTTGAGAGTCGAACCCTCCCTCCCATAAATTACAAATGTTTATCCCCCCTCGTTGCGAAGTCCCAATATCAACGTAGCAAGAAATTAGTTTTATCGCGTGATTACATAAGTCGGGATTATACGAGAAGTCTGCGTTATTGTTGTAATGAGTGGAGACGTGCGTCAGTAATTATCTATTGGCATCACTTGCAGGCTGATTATCTCTAGACCTTGGCTGGGAGCCCACAGTGCGCGTGTACACGACAGAGCAGCGGTAAGGAGATACCGGACCGGCCACTGCTCTGGAACTAGCGGCTAAAAGTCACATTGTGGGGGACATGGGCAAAATACGAAAATTCGAAGTGTCTTGGGAATTCGCATTTGGATTTTTGAAATTTTGACAAATTTTGGTACAATTTGTACACATTGCATTCGTAAAATATATTAACAATGTTCTTCTTGAAGGTAAATTTTGAATTTAAAATTACAAAAACAAAAATAATATTTATGAATGTTGTAGTTTGAACACCATCACGTTACAAACATAAAATATTGATACATCAATATCGAAAATCTAAATGACGCAAATGAGAAGTGTACACAGTAAGAAGATAATGTTTCATTAAAAATTGTAATATGTTAATCACCGACCAAATTAATAAAGATTGATCACATAGTGAGTGTTAGCTGACAACCGAACCTTGTTATCTAAAAATAAACACGGGTTGTCAAAGATATTTGCCACCTTGCATTTGGAATGTATCGCTTGCGCTGCAATTTTTTTAAAAGTAATCTCTATAAATATGACAACACACTTTTGAACTTGGTTCACATCAAAATGTGTCATATTTCCCGTGGGTCCTGGCACCGGCATTCAAAGATAGTTCAAAAATAGAAATGTTTCGTCTAAACTGTCCACGACATTGGGGCATGGCTTCTCCACAACTGACCTTGCCATAGTAAAACCTCCTTCCACCATATTGCCCAAGTCAGAATGTGCGGTTAAAATTAGCTCGTGAATATTATGATTTTATATCTCGGCGACATCCACGTATGTTTCCAGCGACGCCACGTGCGGGCTCTGATTAAAGAGGTTGACACTAGTTGGGCGCCAGTGAACCATAACACCAAGAGACGGCGACAGAACGGGAGGAATTCGGGTTCTAACTATAGCTTGCACATTTTATCAGAATTTAACTAAAAGCAGGATGGCATTCGTCCATTTAATAAATAAAATGTAATATGTAATATTAAATTATTTAGGTAGACCATGGATCTACAAAAGAAAGATTTAGGCTAAGTTAATGGGTAGACCATGGATCTTGGGTAGACCACGCATTTGTTTATTTTAGACGCTGACGTTTAAATAATATTAGAGTTATCATTTATCAAAAGTAGATAATAAATTTCGACAAAAGCTTATTTCCCCTCAAAATATTATGTTCTATTATTACTATGCTATATTTTATTTTGTATTATGTGAAAAGAATAAAAACTGATTTAATTGAATTGTTACAAAACTTGCCACATTTCCACTGCCAATCACGCCTCAATTTTAGAAATCATTACAGCTACAAAAAAGCATTTTAGCTTTCGAAAACAGTTTTAGGTAGGGCCTATAGCTGTGTTATTTTTTCAAAATGGTGGTCACAGTGTGTCGACGACAGTGCTGCTCCTGGCAGCCATGGACTTCTAACTGGAGAGCCAGGGCCTACCACTAGGTTCCTGCGCAACCCGCGTTCAAAGCATGCGCCCCCTTCCCCATTAACGGTATCAATATTAAATATTTCACTCCACTTCCAACACTCAGGGTTGAATTAAAAATGTAATTGTCATTAAGCCCTTGTGCCACGTGTGACTGACAGTTCACAAATTGGCCTACATATTGCGACGAATGAGATTATTGCGTGGGCACTGTTGGGATGTTTGTAGGGTGTGCTTGGTGTGCCTGGCAATAAAAATCCTTTTTTTACCCAATCCAAAACCCGAAAAATCATTGTAAATGAACTCGTCCTTCATTCATTGGGTCAGCAAACTTATAAATAATTAGACAAGTATGCCTTTTCGAACCCTAACCTAATGGAAAATAACGTTTCATAATGTGTTATTTACTTGATTTATTTGTACACTTTCTTCCAAATATATAGTTTTGAGTCTCTCCATGACCCTTCTCGTTCCGATATCCTAAATACTAACCATATCTGTTATCCATCCATATCCATAACAGTGATTTGAAGATGTTAATGACAGAGATATATTAAGTGCAAAATATGCGACTTTAACACAGACACTTAACAAAACGGTATTAATAATTAATATAACATTAACATTTACAACCCCCCCCCCCTCCTCCTCACCAAACTATCACTCGTCATTCCTACATATTGTTGTCTCAGTAGGACCCTGAAAGTGGCTAGGTACCTTCAGTAGTGGATCTAAATTACTCTAGTCAATTATAAATGAGGAAAAGTCATAATAATATTATTATATTATAGTTTTCCTTATTCTTGATGTCTGGCTAACCTACGACTAAGAAGCCAAAAAAGACCGGGTAAATGGAGCTATAGGCTCCCCCCAACCTGAAGATAGATTTGTTTGGAAATGGGGAAGGATAATATAATACAAGGAAATGAAAACATCCTATTATATATCACTAATTAGCACGTCTCTATAATAACTATAGATACGTGTATAGCATTTTCAAGTGTCATTTTATAGCGTTTTGTAGCATCTATTTTTTGGCAACTTTCAAAATCTTGTGTATGAAGTTTGTTCATATTCATATCAAAATTATGTCACCAAGGTTGAATTAATATCATCTGAATAAAAATGTGTATAAAAAATTATAGGTACAATGTGAAATAAAATAAAATAGGACTGGAAAACCATAGTTTTAATTGAAAATAAATAGCGCTGTGTAGCATTAACAAAACGCTATAATTTCACGTAACCCTAATAATAACTAATCACACCTTACCGAGTTATTTAAATACTTAGGAACCATATTACATGAGTTAGGATTATTACTCAAGACCAAGAAAGTGCTATAAACAGCTGTAATCCCGCCAGAGGCGTCGAGCAACACTAGATACAGTACTTGGTAGTAGCATGTTATGTTAGGAGGTTAGTTAAATCCTTTCAGTGCGAGGGGAATGGAGCCCCAGGGAACCATTACGCAAGAATGAATACCGCTGTAGTGTACGGCGGTTGAGCGGATGCAGAGTATAGGTTGTATTTACTTCAAAAGTAGCCATAAACCTAAAAAAAAACATCGAAATATATACATGCACATAAATTGCTTTGTGTATTTTATTTATATGCGTGGTTGGTGTGAATATTGTAATAATTGTCTGTCTAGCACGAGAAAAAGACCACAGTCAAAACGAAAAGGTGAAAGATACTTTAACAACTGCGTCAAATTAAGGAAAGTAACATTGATAAAATATGGCATATAAAAGATAAACATTAAATTTCATGCATTCAATAAGGAGTAAGGAGTAAGACAGACTTCCGTAATTTGTTAATCGTTGTTTTATTCTGACAATAATTGAATAATTTTTAGCTGAATCGTTCGCTCATTGTAATGTGAGTGTTTGGATTGACGATTTTTCTTTATTCTTACAAATTATTTCTCATTTCGAAACGATTTTTTACCATCGATTTGTCTTCCGTTTTTTTGTTTTTCAAGTACGGATAATGCATCAGTATACCGGCGCAAGAAAAATGCATATTATTATGTTTCATACTAAAGTTAAACAATTCAAATAGTATCGAGGGTAGAAATTTTGACAGCCGGGCCGGGTCGAGTTCGGGTAGGGAAAAACAGTCGTTTTATTTCTACATAAAAAACGGATAATGAATTTTACGTGTAAAGAATCTTTCATTATAATTTCTCACAATTTATTTTCTACTGTCAGGATTTTCTTTGAATGGCATTTTCTAATCTGTATAATTGTCTGGACCGGCACCTCCACCAATGCAGGATGTACATCCTGGACCGGCACCTCCACCAATGCAGGATGTACATCCTGGACCGGCACCTCCACCAATGCAGGATGTACATCCTGGACCGGCACCTCCACCAATGCAGGATGTACATCCTGGACCGGCACCTCCACCATAAACCCAAAAATATTAGCCAAGCGTTATCCGAAAATCGGATATATTTTTTTGACGATCGGGTCGGCCACCAAAAACCTGACCCGAGCCGAAATTTCAGGTCCCCGCACACCACTAATAAACAAGGATAAGTTTAACACAAGTCAAATATCAGTGATCCAAAACGCAATGTGTATCCACCCCGTATTTGGATAAACATTTTATAAAATCAGGAGGTGTCCTCAACAAAAAATACAAAAATTATGGTCTTGTCAGAATGCACTTACTACTAAAGTTAGGCCACATTGCCGTTTTGGAAATGAATATGAGGTACAATGATATAAGTTATTTTTGGAACGTTATTAATTCAAAGAAATGGGTAAAGTATTTTTAGAGACCGATTGAAAGCTGTCGTTATAAGTTACTAACTTTGATTTCGTGTACCGTTTGAACTGTATAGTTACGATGTGAGATTCATCTACCTAAAATACTTACTCTTATTCTTAATTAAGTTGATTAAATTTGTTTATATATTCACTTCGGCAAAATTTTAACTAAGTTAGATTCAAAGAATAAGTTTAATATTAACAACTTTAAAAAATTAAAATTTCTAATGTCTAAAGTCAGATAAGGAAAAGTAAATTTTTAATCAAAAAATTAGAATTAGATTCGTAAAGAAAATCTTATTGTCTGTTTTCAGTTTTCTGTGCATATAAATTACTGCATTTTTTTTATCTGTTTTCCGGTTGTTACAAACCACAATAAAGTTTGGTTGTTTTCATGTTTATATTTGTCGTCTTTACAGATCCCAAAACAACACACGTCAGATTTATTCTACAATATGAATAACACAGTTTAATTGGTACTTTCTGCATTTAAGAACTGAAATCAACAACTGCACAATTTGCGTTACATGGTTGTCTATATAGGAAGTGTATTATGCAGTTCCGCCGTAATTGAGATCCGAGTTATTAACAAAGTAATTATTTAATTGGCTACGCTACAATGTTAATTACGGAAAGCCGATAAGTTGGTGCATGAAGACTGGCAATCAATCGTGTTACTACACGCGAACATATATAATATAACTGACTTCCTGGCACTGTGGACATAGCATGTAACTTCATTCTTCGCATGCAGCATTCTATCCGCATTGTTCGTTAGTTTAGTTTTCTAAATTAAATTTTCCAATTTAAATTTTTGATTTAAATTCTTCTTTTTTTAAAAGTTGTTAATTAAAAGTGTTTTTTTCTTCGAATCTAAGTTAGTTAAAATCTTCCGAAATAAAAATTATTAACTAATTTAATCAACTTACATAATTTAAGCGTGCAAAGCAATTTGTATTGTTGTTTTTGGTTGTTAATGTTTTTGTTACTCCGTTGATTGTTTTGTTTGTGGAGCATGCCAAATGACATAAACTGTTATTATATTCTGGTGTCATAAATGAATAAAACACGATTAATGGGGGAAGTGCTGCTACTGGAAAAATTACAGTTTATAGAAGACGATCCCATGTTCAATATATTATTCTCTTATTTGACAGAAATCGATTATTGGTTTCTTGAAACTATTTCTCTTGAAACTAGCAAGTAAACGAAATATTATTTAAAAATAACTGGAAACTCTGTTAATGAGTAATTATAACTGTGGGCATTCGTTAAAATAAAAGTAGAATAACGTGCATCTATCTTTCCGTAAGAATAATTAGTATGCATTATATTATGAGGTTCATTATATTATGCTTCATGAATAACCTATTTTTAATCGCGTAATTGGTATGAAAGGAACAATTTTAAATTAATACATTGCAAAAAACGTGGCTAGACTTTTAATTGAAAGCGCCATCAGAAAGAATGTAATACAAATTGACTAATCTTTTCAAGCTCGGTTGATTAAATCTGAAATGATTAATAAATATTTCGAAAAAAATTATAAAGTGATAACTTTGTAATTGTGGTTGAATCGCGTTATAGGTAATAAATATAAAAACACACGTCATTATGTTACTTGCCAATGGTAAATAGTGTATAACGAAAACAAAATAAGGTGTATGTTTAATTTATTTTTTGAATAATCCTCCTTTATTTAACAAAAGGATTTCAGTCCGCTGACACGCACATAGAACAATGGAAGTTACAACAAAATAACAACAAATACAAACACATAATACAAAATATGGATAACAAATGCTTTAACAAAGGAATCCATTAAGCCTAAGGGAATACAATTTTTATATTTAATGATTTGTCGATGATCCAAAATATTGTTTAAGAACTAGGTAAACCGTTTGCCTGGGTTCGAACCTTTATGAATTCTGCTCAATAATCTAACTATCTACATATTTTGTTTAAATTTTTCGCACAATGTGAATGAAACGTTCCCCTAGCATTTCAACCGCCACAAATTGGCTCAATTCAGTGAGAACTGAACCCCGAAATTACATTATTTACTTCCACATTTCAATAGTTACGAAATATTTTTTTAAACGATAAGAAAAAAATCAATTTTCCACATGATTAAATAATTCCCGATGGTATGGATTTTCTTCCCTCTCCGTCCGCGACCCCCTAAAAAGGGTGGTAGTTTGCACCATGTGGGCGTTTGGCGGGGCCCAGCCGCCTTGTGCACGGACACCCAGGGATCGATCTCGACGGGGGGCTAGTGCATTCCGAGGGGGAGTGTACGCCACTCTCTAAACACTCTAAATACCCACACACAACTCCCACATGCTAACTAAATCTTATGCCAGACGAGGGAAAATCTAGTGTGGAAATGAAAACTTTCCGATTCGACGGAGGAATCTAGTATCATCGATAACGCGCCGCGCAATCGTGATTTTACTTCAGCGCGCTACTTGAGGAATACGATAAATTGTATTGCGCGCGATTTCAAGGGGTGTAAACCGATTCCGTACTTCACAAACATTCTGAATACATCACGAATATATGTTTGTTACCTTCGATACACATTACTTTAACGTCTAATGTGAAACTACGGAAATCCAATATTATTATATTAGCTGAAATGTAACAAGAGCCATGGTATTTGTGAATTATGTGATATGTATTACAATAATTGTGGTTTAAATTTAATTTATTGAATTTAACACATAGATATATATTTTGTGAAGTGAATTGATTGTATAACAATAAGTTGTTCGAATTAAATTTAAAATAGGAAATAATTACATGACACATTCCACTTTCATTAATATTTTATGTTTTAGCAGTAGTTTTTTTTTTTAAGTAAACTGTATTCAATTAAATGTTCAATTTGAATTTAAAAAATTATAAATGCACATGTTGGCCTTTATGTATATCAGGCATATTCTTCAATTAGTTTCTTTTTTACATATTTACAATTAATAAGAAAAGAGAGATTTTTTTATGTATAAAACAGGAAAAAATACTAATTGAAATGCTAATGCAAATGTATAATTGTGTTTTATGAAGTTAAGATGTATATTTTATCCTGGCCTTACTACGCAATATACACAATCGTATTTTATATTGTGTATGTTGA
The DNA here is from genome assembly GCA_024449915.1 of Sweltsa coloradensis. Classification (NCBI taxonomy): domain Eukaryota; kingdom Metazoa; phylum Arthropoda; class Insecta; order Plecoptera; family Chloroperlidae; genus Sweltsa; species Sweltsa coloradensis. The sequence goes on along the minus strand of JAMZAV010001156.1, from coordinate 33,397 downwards.
AATGCGTAATGCTTCTATGCTTTTGGTATGTTATTGTAAAAAGCAGAATAATAAAATATATGTTTCGACTAATACTACCTATCGTTAGAATATATTTGTACATACATTTCAAACCCGTCATTGTGTTTGGCGGGGATAAAATGAAATTGAATTGAATTTACCATTGAACGCTCAGCTTTCCCCACAGACCGACCAGGGAATTTACATAATTTCGTTATACGCATTTGATTCTTTTGCGAGAGGCGTCGGTTGCTCTTCCTAAACTGTTCACAAATTGATGCTTTACACAGTCGCGGTTTGCAGAGTTTGCTTCATGGGAAAACGTGACATCATATTTGAAGACTTTGTGTTGTGATGCTGAACATTGATATTAGCATCATTTCACGTGGAGTAACTGAACAAAATATTAGCAATAAAGGTAAAAAATAAAATTGTACAAAAGGGAAAAAATTAAGGAATTATAATCTGAAAGATGAGTTTTCTTCTTTGAGGCAGGCAAGTCGCAGAAATCACTGTTATGTTAAATGTTAAATTGTGTAAACAAAGTATCAAAATAATAAACATAGTCAGATGGTCTAATTAGTAACTTATGATAACTGAAAAAATTAGCAGTATATAGTATTTCTCCAATGAGGCGCTATTCTTTATACCCACTCATTAGCATTATCAAATACAACTCTCGACATATTTAATTCGGTGAAATAGCCATAATGAATATTTTATGTCAAAAACGTTATTTGAGGTGATATTATTAATTAATTACAAACGTATTTTTGACCGACAATCGCAGTATTCACCACGTAACACGTACGTGACTAACTTGGGACCAATACTTGATGAAGATTATCCACTAATTTACGTGAGTCAAAAAGCAAATACTTCGATTTAGCCCAGTATTCCTTTCCAATATCCTTACAACCTATACATTGTCACCTGGAGAAGGGAAGTTGTATCATGGATTTCCCAGAAAACATATTTTCCTGGTGCAGGATTCGAACTCAAGCCCCCACCGTAAGACACACATCACATCATCTACTTACATACAACATATCCATACATGGTTTCTAAACTTTAACCAAGGCAATTTATTAATTTAACAATAATAATAAATCCAAGCTACTACAGCTTCTGTATAAGGTTCTCTGTATACGTAAACAAAAAACCTCGAGTAGCTTGGAAAAAAATTTCTTTTAAAATAAATAAATTACCAATATAGATTTATTTATTTATTTATTTAACGTCTATCCTATTCAGTTAAAAAACAATTTACAAAGGAGGACATCTAAATAAATCTAATTTCATAAGTGCAGACACAACAATGAACTAAAGTTTATTAAAATTTACATAAAATTGTGTCATTAAATAAAAATGATCCTATCCACGTTAAAAAGTACAGCAGCTAACAACTACAACACATAGTTCAATCACAAGGATAGACAGACATACATACATACACACACGACGTTCAATCTATCGTCACGCGACCCATGTACGGAGCCAGCGATACATCACAAGTTAATTTACTTCGTTTCCTGGAATTAGTCTATTTGTATCGTATAATGGAGCGGCTGCCGACGTAAAGAGCTTTGGTTACGTTACGGTAACATCACGAACGAAGACGGGCCGGTAGATTTCTACTCACAGTCACCACAGAATGAATAATATACGACAAAACAAAGGATTATTTTTTATAAAGTTTGTAAAAATTCAAGTTAGTTCACGTACGTATCGGGAAATATAAATTATTCAATTATTTGGGGCAGTGAAATTACCTGTTTGATTAATTGGTTAGATTTTATCTCGTTTTGCCCTTCACAGACAATACTATCTATATTAATTTTGTGTATTATGTTAATTAATTAAATTTGGTGGACTATTTTATATATTCAAAATTGATCAAATTGCCTTCAGTTAAATCACAACGAACAACATTTATTTGTTCTTCAGTAACTTCCCCAGTTTGCATTAGTTATTGACATTGTATAAAATGTATGTCATACTGTCATTTTAAAGTGTAAAAAAAGAAATATCTACCCAATATTTTCGTGTTTTTTGAGAATGGGATAAGTATCAAATGAATATTCGGCAACTCACATAGAGAAGCGAAAAGTTTCTCATATGTGTTTGCACATAAGGGAACAATAACATTTAGTAAAATTCAGAAATCAAAACATTAGAATCATGCATGTATGATAGGCTGCCCAGATGAATGCATCAAGTGAGATAGGCTGCTTATAAAGTCTGCAAGTGAGATATGATGCCCAGATAAAGGCAGCAAGTGAAATAGTATCGATACAAAGGCTGCAAGTGAGATAGGCTGCCCAGATAAAGGTTGCAAGTGAGATATGATGCCTAGATAAAGGCAGAAAGTGAAATAGTATCGATATAAAAGCGGCAAGTGAGATAGGACCGAGATAAAGGCTGCTACCCCGAGGCTTGGCAGCGTGGTATCGACCAGTCCACTTCCAGCCGATACAAGTCACAAACCAATCTCGCTTGGGTGGGTGTTTACAAGTAACAACCTGGCGTCGACGTCGACGTCTGCGAATCACTGTGTTACTGTTAATTCTATAAATAAACAAACACCATTGACATCATTGGTGACTTCCGTGCAGCGAACGACCTTTGTTTGCGCCAAACTAACCGACATCGTTCTACAACTTACTACACTTGTTACACTCAACTTATGCTCGACAGATCTCCTAACTACTCGTTGAATGTAAACTTATTTGATCAACTTCCAATTTAGTGGTGTTTGCTGATTTACAAGCGAGAACAAGAAATACAAGGCAACGTTCAAACGGAAATAAAACAGTATGCAAAAAAATCATAAAATTAGTATTCAAATTAAATATAAGAAAATATATTGAAATAAATTGAACAAATTGAAAGGTCACATAACTTTAAGGTAGCCTACTGATTTTATTAATAACATAGGAAACATAAAATATAAATTGATACATTGTTGTGTACAAAATAAAAAGTAACAGAAGAAAACCATACAAAAAGAAAAAGGATTGCAGAAAACAGAAAATGGTATAAGGGAGGTAAAGATCGCGAACAGCATTATCAGAACCCGAAATCAAGGAACTACAATTTACAACACAATTTACATTAAATTAGTTGCACAAGGTAGCTCTATCATTGCATAGCCGCGTATTCGGTAGTGAAGGGACAGTAAAACTAACTGTCGCTTTATTCGGCATATTCACGCTACAAAGATTTCACTCGCACATAACTCAGTGATCAGCACAATCCTGCTATGTCAGTCAATAAAACATCGCATCACAACAATCCAAACTCTCTGAAACTCTCCAACTCGCTCAGGAATAACTCCATTCTATCAGAAAGTTTAAAACTTCTCTTCCAAACAGCTCTTTTCTTGGTTATGTGATTGCCTTGTCTACATTGTAGAAATATAAAGTGGGGTCCCCTGAGACTTAAGTTTCGAGTTTGTCGTATGAGATGATGATTGTAAAAAAAGTTGCATCTAGCAATTGCTATGTTTACATGATACAGATCTGTCAACGTTCTCAACCTATTAATTACTTCACTTATTTCCAGGTACAGAACAACGTAATGAATGAATTGATTGATTTCTAAAGAAAAGAAGAATATTTTTAACTTAATTGCGTCTAAGTAGAACCAAAATCTTTTGCCTAAACATTAAAAATATCATTTAGAATAACAAAATCACACTCTTTACTTAATTTTTGCAAGTTAACCTAAAATTGCACCCCGAACGAGCGTTTTGGTTGCAGTGTACAGCGTATGCATGCAGTTTTGAAAACTGAGAAGGTCCTGAAAGCGATTTCAAGTCTGCAAAGAAACAATCTCCATTTAAAATTAAATTACCCAACAATCGACAATCAACAAAACAATTGGACCTGGTATTTTGGCAGAGATAACAGAATTTAACAATGCAGAACAATCTACGTGATCAGACACAACAATGTTGCATATTTAATTAATTATCTGAATACATTGGAGTGAGTCATTTCAGCAATGTTTATTGTGATTGGGTGAGATAATAAATGCATTGTGTTTCTAATCGTATGCAAATAAGTACTATCACTGCATACAGTTAAGGAATATGACATTGGCCTAGTAAAGAAATAAACATATCTGGTTTAAAACATTTTGTAAGACTTCTTCATTGTAGGCCTACTAGAAAAAATATAATTTGAAATGTAAACTTGAGAAAGCAATTTGGTGTGTGGCCTATGTCTGATAATGTGATCTAATTAAAATTACTCACTATGGATTTTATATTATCTGTTATTTTAGTAACACACACAAGAGTCACAAGTCCTGAACAACTATGAAGAGTTATTATGTTTCTCAAAAATCAGCAACAGTGTAGGACACGTCTGACGACCAAATTTGCTTTTTTTCAGGAAACGAAAGTACAATTTTATTTATAAATAACTATTGGTTGGATTAGATCTTGGCGAAGTTGATGATAATTTTATTTTACGATTATATGCATTTATTGGCTTTCGAAATAGATTTATTATCCACAGTTTCATGTATAGGATATCACACTTCACTGCGCTCACAACTAGCCAAGTAATTTCTCCTTGTTTCCGTTATTCTTTACGACCCGAAAGGTGTTTATGACTTGGTTTACCCTTTGTTTTAGTGTGCTAGCTTATAGCTGCTGCCAAGAAATTTAGAAAAACATAACAACCAATACTCATGTTTTATAATCTCGAACGTTCACGTCGACAGTCTTCAATAATGATTTCATAAAACATGCAATTTATAATTTTACGGTTTAGTTCAAGTACACTAAAATTAAGTAAATACATATCAACTAGAAAATCTGGCGTATCCCACGCGACACTGGTAATAATTGAGGTATTCACCTCGACAGACCAACAATAGCCGTCGTTAATTCTTTCTTATAATATCCTGGCAAAATATTGCCTATGGTTGGTAGAAAATCAAGAAGTACCTTGGCAATGATGATGATATCATTTTTTTTGTACTTTAGTATTTAATTAATTTTATTAAAGCATCGCACTTGTGGAGGTAACTCTGTTGTTGGTGGCAATAAATAATAATGTGGACAGAATAAGAGTCGATTTCCCGATTTCTTTGTATAGTGTTGCAATGTATCTGATGGTGGTGGTGGTGGTAATTATGGTAGTTTTATTGTTTTAACAGTTGTCATTGTTATTTTATGTTATTTATTGTATCTTGTCATCATCGCACCGTTATGTTCTAGCTAATGGCTGTAGCAGTGACGTTCTATCATTTGTTCCACATCCAATGTGATTGTTGTAGTTAGTTACGCAAGAGCCTAACCAACAAAGCGTAAGTCGTGTAGTGCTGTAACACGCGAGTGTTGTATTGTTGGTTGGATGACGTCATTACTCATGACTGACGCACGTGGCGGTGTCACCTGACCGCATGCCGTGCTGTGTTTGACCGCAGAGATAGATGTACCTTCGAGTTGTACACGAGGACTGATGGTAATATCTTGTTTTGTAATAAAATCATTTTTATTTAGGTTTTTGTAGCGGTTATCGATGATTTTTTTTAAAAATGATAGTTCAATAACCATAAACAACCAATAAACACAATTACTGTGTTGTGAAAGGTTATTGAAATATAAAGAAAATTTAATTATATCAAAGTAAATTTTGTTTATTGGACCTTTTTGTGTATCAGGGTTATTTAAATAATTTATAAATATTTATGTCCCGATTTAAAGAGAGCTAATTATTTATGTTATTTAATGTATAATAATTATTAATTACAATTAATAAGTATTAGTTTTTCTAATTAGTTTTTGGTTACAATCACAACGAATGTACACATGCGCTGTATCATAAAAATCCCACCCGCAATTGCAGTCAGCAGTTTAGAACATTCTCTATCCAAGGAAACTGTAGCCAAGTGCAACCAGAGATTGTAATAATTGGCTCCAATCAGTGACTGACTGCAGTTTACGTGTAATACGTACCAGTAACATGTTGGTGGTGCATGTGACAATTTAATTTTTGAATTTGGTAAAAAGAGTGTAAGTCCAACCTAGGCAATCTAGTGGAATGGTAATGAATGTAAATAGGAGACCTGGGTTTGAGTCCAGTCGGGGATATATTTTAGGTTCTGACGCTTACATATGGCGAAGAGATAGAAAACCAATTATTTTTTAACAAGCAATGAAATCCCTACATAAGCTTTTTTGAAAATTTAAAAAAAAATAAATTGGGGGATTTTTAGGGTCTCTAGGGGGATTACTGTAATTAAAAATTGATGGTATACTACATAATTATAAAGTATTTTAGAAAATAAAGTACGACGCCGTAGAAAAATAATATTAGTCGTAATACCAACGGTAATACAAATCAGTAATTACAGGTTAAATGAAATGATGTAGTATTCTGACCACCTTTCACTTCATAGTAAAAATTTAAAAAAAAAATGAAATAAGTGATAAGTGAAATAGGGGAAATGCAAGACACATGTGACGTAGTAATAATGATTTGGGGGGGGAGGGGGCGTTTTATGTGGCGATGTGACCACTTAACAATTAGGCCTCTAGAGTATTTAACCTGGGTCGCCAGTCCAAAGTTAGACTACTACGAACCATATACTTCATAAATTACACTTCGCTACTTCCAACGATGAAGGAACATTGTCCTCTAAGAAACAACACAGCATGGGAAACGTACTACCGGTACTACGTGTGTGTGTTGTGTAGTAAGCAAATGAGTAACAGTAAACCAGACACATTTATTGTATCGTCAACACCTTGCAATAAATCCACCATGTAGTTTTTTTAACTTTATTTTTAACACCATTTTTTAAGCATAAAGACATTCATTAAAGTTTATTTAACAACTGTAACGGCCGCTAATCGCGCGCGTGTGCAATCTTTTGGCTTCGGATCGTGTTTGTAAATACCACGGCTGAGCTATGGCAAGCCTTGCGTGGGCAGGATCGGAAATATACGCGGGCGATACGGAAATTTATGTATTGTTGTGGAAAACAGTGACTAAGTGGTATTATAGTATATTTTTAGAGAACGTGAAGTTTGTCTATGGCGCCAACTATACGAAAGATCTCGTGTAGGTTCTATTTTACAAAATGTGTACGAAAAGCTACTTTTCGAAACAAATTTAATTTCAAACAAATATTTTAATTGGCAAAGAATACCGGGCATAAATCAACCACTTACGCAATTGCGTAGATTATGAGTGATTTATATTAATAATAAATTAATTTTGAATTAGGGTATTCAACTTTCATACAATAACAATTAGACGAAAAAGTTAATAATAGTCTCCAATAATGTTGCCAGCCGATAAGAGACAACATTCACTAAAAAAAACATTTCCATTTGAAGGTGACTTATAAATGAATTGCACATGTTAGCTAGAAACATAAATAATTAACTCGTTAGTCGCATCCTCAATTTTTAGATCAACAGACATTTTGATGATTTGAGATTTGGTTCAAAAGCCCCAAAACAAAATTTGCAAACTGACAATGGTTGACCTTTTAGTTGTACTATTAAAAAGTGTTGACTACAATGAATTACACACTTTCTAGCAGCTCCTAAGAATAATATTAGATCCTATACCGGATCATATAGGTATTTGTTCAAATGCAAGATGGATAATAATAACAATTATAATTATTATTAATTATTATTATTAATAATAATATTATTATATTATATGTATTATATATTTGGATAAATATATTATTGTTATTTTCTAATACTAATTTATGTAACTAATAATCATCTAACTAATCAAGTTACAACAATCATCATGTGCACCAAATCCACCAATAGACTTCCTTACAACAACATAAAAGATTTCGATTGAATAAGGATGTAGGCCTATTACAAATTCCAGCCGAGTCAACGTCACGCTCGACTGAGTGCGCCGTGCTGTAGCAGTGAGGTGATGCGCGACGACACAGGTAACTTGTTCTACGTCCGAAGGTCTTCAGACCGCGGTTCCGATGCATGGCGTCGGCCTTGAAGGCTGAGAACTACACGATGCGGGTCGCGGGTTCGAGGCAGGAGTTGTGGCAGAGTACTGAGGGTCGTCCAAGGTTATACCACACGTAGGAAGCTTGGCAACAAGATGCAGACTGACAAGTCGGTGTTTGATGCTTTTCTCATCTAAGAGACTACGTGACAACAATTCTATTGTTTCAAACTTATGTAATTATAACTCAAATACGTTCGTCGAAATCGCCAACGCTTGCATCCGTACTTTAATTGTTGTAGTGCGAACCCCCAGGTCGAAAATTTTATAATTTACCTCCCCATTTTGTAATTTTCTATAATAGTATAAACGAAAAAGAAAATTCTTGAAAAAAGGAATTTTTTTTACAAATTAGCCAAAAAATTAAGATTTAAAATCAAGATTAAAACATTTTGAGCAGAAATGAATTATACTGTTTGGGGCATTGAGTGGATGGAAGATCTGTGTCTAGTAGCCTTTACAAAACAATCCACATCAAACGCCTGTCTCTGAAGAGCAGATTAATAGAATATATTTACTGTGTGGCTTGTTGGCCATATCTGTTAATTTCGGCATATAACTATTTACAACGTGCAAACATTTAGATTGATTACATGTCCGTATACAAAACAAAAACGAGCAGCCTGTTAAGTAAATATGAATTGATAGCCAAGTCCCATACAAAATAACGTTTCTAATGAAATGCACTGTAAAAGAAGAGAGAGTAAGAACGCTGCTATGTTTCCTGTTGTCGATAATTACCATGATCATTATTGCATTGCAAGCGCTGTTGCAATCGAACACTTCAATAATAGATAATAATCGATATTAGCTCGCTTTAGGTCAGGGTAGGGGTTGCCTTGCATAGACTCTCATAGTCGTGTCTTTTATCGAGGGTATGTACAGCTTAGAAATTCTTTTTGAAGTCGTATTTATCTTCTATTTGGTAAATTCAAAATAAAATATGCATTTCAAGAATAAATATTTAATTTTGTGGCGTCTGTAAGTAGTGGATGTACTAAAATGTGAATGAAGGAAGTTGTAGTCAAATTACAAAATTAATTATATTTACATAAGTTTAAGTTTACATTTGAATAAGGAATTTAGTATTCCATATTTTATGTCTCCGCACTGATGTTGCGTTTGTGAAATTAATAAATGAAATAAAGAAAACAACAAAACAATACAAATATTAAATAAAAACAGAAATGATGTTGAAAAAGTGTCATTCAAAAAGGCCCCTATAAGTCATTAATCGATCAGTCAATACCCCAAACAATTTCGCATCGGAACAATAGTCCATGACAATGTATACGCCTACTTCGGAACTACTATAACAATTTCTAATTTTGTAATTCATGTATGTCAGTCGGTGTAGTTATCATAAAAAACAGAATCGCTACAACGACACATTCTGTTACATAAGTATAGAGTGGGTACATTGTTGATGAATAATTAACTATACGACTACTGCATGTCTATGAATACATCAAAACCATGTATTGAATCCATAAATTACCATAGAATTCTTGGAAACCGGCTATTCTATCGACAGAAATAGAAACATTATTGAGAAGGACGGGATTGAATTAAATAAACGAGAATGTCATGATCGGTTCAGTTGCGTAGGTTGGCATGCAAGGAACTTGCAGGAGAAGATATCATAATGCGAGTTTTTTTAATTTTTACCGAGGTAATTAAACCTGTTATAGGGTGCAAAGTTTGCTTCTCTTCAGGTGAACTAGGTATGTTGTGGTAAGGACAATTGTGAAGGGATGCACGAGGGCTGTTTAAGAGGACTCAATCCCTTGCATTCGAATTGACGACTGAGGAATACCTAGGAAAGAACTTCAGTCAGGATTGCCGTTCACGACGGGATTCGAAGCCGGGACCTCCCGAATCAGAGTCGAGCCAATACTGCCGGTTTATTATGACAAGTGAGGAGTTAATGCGACCAATGAAAAATGTTATACTTTGATTTGTGTTTATAATACGTGTTGATGGAATTATCTGATGTAACGTGGCCAACCAGCTGTCCTCTTATTTGATTTGCCGATCGATGGTTGGCTATTACTCTGATCATCGATGACGACGCTCAACGGGTTGGTTGGAACTACTATCTCAATGAATCAACCTTAACTCTAGTGGTAACTCTTAAATGCAAATGGGCACCAATATCTAACTAATTTTTCAAATGTTTGTTTGATGGTTTATATTTGCAGTTAGTATAGAACAGTGAAATTTTGTTAAAATAAAAATCATAAAAAATGCAGTTTTTTTTAAACTCGTAGGTCACAGCCACAAAATAGAAATCATTGATGGCAAGAAACTAAAAGAAATACATTCAATAAATGCAATCAATGTAGAAACTAGGCATTATTAGACATATTTGCGAAAATGTGAAGAGTGTGAGAGAGTGGGGGGGGGAGAAGGGCTGAGATGGTCCTTCATCCTCCCTCCCTCCCTCCCTCCAACAACATTTGTTTTACATTTATATGCGAATAACCTTTTACAAACATTTCTTTTAAATTACGGCAGCAATTTTCGTACGAGAAGGAAATGATTGCTCACACAAACCTCACCCCCTCCCGTGCTGTAACTTTCCATTCTCAACTTATATCACCAGTCTAATCTCCGGTAGGTAATACTCCAAGCTCACGCCCCTACGTGATAGAACGGCGATACAAACCAAGGCATAGAAGCTACACGCCGGCGTAATTTGCATGCGAACCAGGCTGGGCTGGGACACCAGCCAATGGTTGGGTTACACGTAAGACCTAGCTTGCCCATCTTATACACGCAACTAACTGACTAACGTTCCCTGTTACTTTATTATGACAATATAAAAAGTTGTTCAATGCTCATGAAGAATATACCTGCCAACCTTTCACCGATCTCTAATGATAATTATTCAAATGTAATTAAATATGGTTTTTCTATCGATTTCTTTACCAATTATGTTATACATACATAATATGGTTTGGATATAATAAATTCAATTTTCTTCTAATTTGGGTTTGATTTCAATAGAAGTCTCGTCTCAAACAGCACAAAATGCATTATTACTAGTAATGAAAAGTCACTCATTCAAAGGTTACATTGTACCGAGTATACTTCTATAGTCGTCTACTTTCTTTACGACCGTATAACCTACACACACAGGGTGTTTATCCTCATTTTAGGTTACCAAATTTTCTGACGTTTCTTGGTTTTCTTGGTTGAAAACCGTATTTTCCCAGGCTGTAATTAATTTAATTAGTTGTCCTCCTTTGTAAATCAATTTTATCTAATAGGTAAAGATTGAAATAAATGGTAATAAATAAGTGGAAATAAACTAATAAGTTCATTTTATTAAATTTCCTTCAACGATGCGATAATCAAGAATGAATACAAGATTGTTTTCAGTTTTCGTTTTTCCCTGAATTTCTTCATTTTTTAGAATGTTTAGGGAAAATTAAATAAATCTCCCAAAAAATTTAACCAATTTCCCTGTCATTTACAGAGTTTTTTATTTTTCCTGCTTTTCATTTTCAAGACAGAAACCAATCTTTTTTCAAATTTGTCGAGTTGACCTTCCATCAGGCAGAAACTGGCAAATCAGTTCGATGAAAATCCGAATTCGTTGTCAGACATTAAATTTGGGTAAGCCATTGGTCATTGGGCACAAAAAACATGGTTTGGTTACGTTAAGTTTTATGGCTAAGATTGGTGGGTGGTACGAAACAAAACGGCGAAAAAGTTAAGAACCACGATATCGTTTTATACGTTGTTTTTGTACGGTATAATAACAAGCAAGGCAAAGAATTACGACCACCAACAATGCGTCAAAAGGCTTAAAAAAAGATCCCACGCAAACTAAAAACTGTGAAAAGCTCATCCATCAACGCGACGGGACTAGCGTTTTCCATAGTATCCATAGTATCAATAATATCATTGAGTAGACAAGGTTTTGTTTCGCATAGTTTGTAGTTCACAGATGGTGGGTGGGCTACGAACGATACCACCCGGCCAAGGTAAATGTATTAACCACCGCTTTGTTCTTGTTCGACTGTTTGATTTGTGTACCGTGACGTACTCCCAAGGCGGTGGCTTTGATGTCGTCGCGCCCTGAGCTAATGAGGCGACCATGCTAAAAACAACGCTACGGGATTAATTAGAAGCTGCTAAGTGCGACACGTTGTGCATGATCGAGAGCTAGACCAACACATCAGTGGCAATACACATAGTCCGGCGGCATAGCCTCACTCAGAATACTTCATTTAGTGTACTAGGCCGGTTCGCGAACGCTTTTTCCAATCGCGTTGATGGATGAGTTTTTTTTTAATATTTCTGTCCAATGATTACTACATTTTTAGTATATAGTGCTTTGTGGAATAAAAAGTTGAAAAGGTTAGCAGAATTCATAGAAATGAAGATATTTATAGAAGCCTTTTACATGTGTAATTTCAAGTAACTAGAGAAACTTGACAACAACCACCAATAAACCGACAGTGTTGGCTCGAGCGCTAAGCGCGCGACTCTGATTCGGGAGGTCCCGGTTTCAAATCCCGTCGAGACCGGCAATCCTGACTGAAGGTTTTTCCGAGGTTTTCCTCAGTCGTTAATGCAAATACAAGGGATTGAGTCTTCTTAAACAGCCCTCGGACATCCCATCATAATTTCCTACTCCAATATACGTAGTTAGTCACCGCAGAAAAGGGGCACATGAGGTAAAACTGGTGTGCACCCTAAAACGGGTTTCATACAAAAATGTATGTAACCACCTATAATGCGTACAAAAAGCATGTCTTTGGGCCTCGAGATACTTTACATTCTATTGTTAATTGGTATTACCATAGCAATTAATACAACTTAGGCCTATAACAAATATCCTAATTTAACAAAAATAATTTTGTAATGGAACTTGACAAAGTAATGAGATCCCACTTATACTAAAAACGTAGTTATCATTAAACAGTAATATTTTTTTAAAAAGCTCATCCAACAACGCGACTGGAAAAAGCGTTCGTGAAGTGGGCTAGTAATTCATATAGGTTTTAGTGCGTTTTTATATTCACATAATTGCAATTAATTTTGTACTTATTTTATATTTTTTGTAATAATTGTTTTGTATTACATATTTAGTATTGTTTTATTGATTTACATTGCTTGGTTGGCACTTGGCAGCACATGCAGTAAAACTACTTGGCACTTGTGGGTTCAAAGTTTTAAAACCCGTTGTCAAGGTAAAATAGATAAATTGAGTATTATATTATATGTTACGCCAACAGCAAGTTGGTTAGTAGTAACTTAGTATTCACACGAGCCACGCACAACTTGCCATTCTTGGTTCCAGTCATCGACCAAAACGTGTTTCTACTCCCAGTCGTTCGAGCCCAAGTGCATAGGAAATGCGGGTGACCTTCACTGTAGTCATTATGCATTCTCAGTCTAGAGGATACGGTATATAAGTTACCGTCCGGATGTCGTTTATACATTCACACACACGTGGATATTTTGAATTGAACGTTTCATGATTCTAATTTGGGGTCATAAATGCCGAAACAATACGTTCAAATTGAGTTCAAATCTATGTTCTAATATATCAATGAATTGATTTAATCAACGTATGTGTTTGCAAGAACAAATCAAACATTTATGTTGAAAAATGTTAAGGCTATTCAACTGCGTTTTTCTATTTTCCCAAATATGCTACCAAGTCAAAATATAGTGAATCGCTTCGAAACCTGGCTCTTTTAGAAATTCAAAACTATATTTTCATTTTTTTCTGTTTGGGCACAAGGGTCAAGGCAAATATCGCTTCTTCAAAATAATTTCAAACTTCAATTCGCCCAAGCACGTCATTCAACGTAGGTAGTTTTGTTTTTGTGACATTAATTTTCAACTGGTTTCCTAGAGGCTAAGAGAAAAAGTTTTTTACAATTGTCTTTCCCGCGAGTTTTTTTCTTTGGCGGTATTTTGTACCGATTTGTACCGTCGCCAAACGAAAATTTCGCAGGAAAAAAATGCTAAAAAAATCTTTTTCACTCTCAGTCAGCCTCTAGTAAACCAGTTGAAAATTAATGTAACACATGAACACACCTACCTACTTTTAATGGTGTGTTTGGGCGAATTGAAGTTTGAAATTATTTGAAGAGGTGATATTTGCCGTGTACTCGGATCAGTTTTTTTTTAGTTTTGATTTTCTAATACAGCCAGGTTTCAAAGCCATCACTATATTTTGAATTGGTAGCATATTTTGGGAAAATAGAAAAACGCGGTCGCATATAGCCGTAAATAGGCTGGGCTAGAATCAAATACTGTGCTACAAGTAAATGCATCCGATGCATGTTTCAATAATTACAATGGCATTGTTTAAAAATGTATATCAGCGAGAAGTTGGTCGTTTTGCGTCTGTACTTGATCAAACATTGCATCTGACACAGAAAGGAATTATTAATAAACCTGAGGTGGTGTGAAACGATAAGAAGAAGATACTAGTATAAATATTGTGTAGCTAGGCCTAGGCCTACATCCACTATTCATACAAGCAGGCTGAAGAGAAGTACGCAAGAGAATGGCCTACCTACGTCATACGGGTACTTAGCTCGAACAATGGAATCGTAAAATGTGAAGAAGCTTTTTAATAGAGCCCGGAAGTGAACCATTATAATGTCGCGTAAATTTAATTACTTAGCACGAGAATTAGTACATAATTACACCGGCAATGCGTGTGTTTGAAATGATCAGATGAAATAACTACGGAACCTTATATGAATACGTAAACTCAACTTATTTAGCATGAGTAGTTAACTAAAACACCAGCTAATGAATTGATGATTATATGACCTAAGAGTTTATACGTCGTTTATATAGAATTTGATTGTTATTAATTTAAGTGATCTCATGTGTAAAACCAATACATTATGAAATACAAATTATAAATATGTATAGGAAACACAAAACTTAATTTTTAATGAGTAAAACTGAAAAACGATGCAAAATTAAATAAAAATTTCAAATAAAACACAAAACTTAACTTTTAATAAGTTAAACTAAAACGAACGCTACCCTCTGAATATACGCTATTTATACTGAGCTGTCGCAGAGAATTAACATTAAGAAAACACATTGAGAATTAACTGGAAAATAAGTATATTTTCACGTTCACAACTCATCGAAAAGTAGATGCCTTATGTCTTGAGTGTATTTAAAGCTCAAAAGGCAAGGATTTTCTAGATTCGAGAGCTGATCAGTTAGGAGGAATTTTAAAAAGGAAAGTACTTCGAAAAAGGAATAAAGTAATGTTACCGCTAGGGCCTACTCGGGCCCTACAAGTTACTCCAAAGAAGAACTTAGTTCCTTTAAAATCCTCAAATGTAAATAAGATCGAATCTAAATGGGTAGGTCTAGCTTTTACGTGATACGGTGATACACTGAGAAGAGCGGGAAGTTCCGAAAGTCAGATTAATTTATTATCAGTATTATACCTACATCTTATCAGTAGTTTGATTGAAGTAGGCATGCTTAATTGTAATCTTTATTACTGAGTAGCGAGTACTGAACTTGACGGAAACTTGTAAACGGATCTTAAAAACAGTCCAAGTGCCCATAAGATAGTACTTAATTGCTATTTGTAATTGTAAGTTACAAATACAAGATGTGAGAAAAGGAATTCGTTCCTATGAACGTGTCCTAAAAAGTAGCGCGTTCATCCCCAAGACTTAATGCATGAAGTTGAAGGACAACTACTACAATTTCTGTATGTCTACCTTATGTGTGATTCAAACCCCTATTTCTTCTTTGCCTACGTAGGCTTCGCCGTACTCCCGAGACAGCAAGAACTAACTAATTAGTTTATGAAGCAAAAGTGCGCAGTGATTTCGTTTCGGTGTACAGGTACGGATTACGTAATTTCGGTCGTGGTGACAAATTTACGATCTGCTCCGCTCTTGAACAATGTCTACGTGAACTTTCCAACAAATGAAACAAAGCCATAGAGTAAACAAAATAACACGTCATGTAAAGTCTCCCCTCACAAGAAGATTAGTATGCGTGAAATGCGTTGGGCTTCACATCAAGCTCGCTCGCGTAGAGGGGGGGGGGGGGGGGGGAATTAAAATTTTGCTGCAAGGTTGATACCATCAGAGGTTGGTAGAATGAGAAACTTTAAACTTTAAAAAACTTCACGGCTGGGATTCGAACCCACATCATTCGACTCGCTCGTAATAAACTCCAGCCACGATGAGCATTTACCAACAGAGGTAACACTCTGATTCAGGTGGTCATAGAATCGAACCCAGCGCAGGCCTTATCTTGACTGAAAAGCTTTCCCAAGGATCTTCTTAGGTAAATGCTTGGATTGAGTCCTATTTCGTCAATGGACTTGTCATCCTATAACTTAACGAACACCCCAATTACTGGTACACAGTTAGTCCCCATGGTAAAACCTGTGTATAATGGGAGTTCTCTTCTACACAATAAAAGTTATTCACCAGGACCAAGACAACCTGATCAAAACTCTTACTACTGATTTTCAGCTCGAAATTCACATTCTTCTAAAAATTTGCATGCAATTTATTTCTGGAGAAATGACATTGGATTTTTTCCATTGCGTATGGAACAGACTGTCAATGAAAATTACAGCCGATTCATCACCTATTAGGATATCCTATATAGTATATACATCCAAAGCGGGGTCCGACCCGTATAGTCATCGAAGACCTCGTGCATGACGTACTAAAATGTCCGTCTCTCAATTTTATTTTTACACGCCGGTAGTGATTTTTATAGATAAAAAAGAACAGCAAAACACTTTGCACTAGAAAGAAAGAAAACAATGTATGGGCCTACACCCTGTGTAAGTTTACGAGACATACGACAAATTGCTTGGCATCTCTCTTGCACAAGACCTCTTCTAGGTTTGTGAATTCCGTTTACTTCTCTTTCTAGTTATTTATCGGGGGTAGTAAACATGCAGCTTATAAAGTGACATTTAAAAGCTATCGGTCTCCTACTATACTATGTCCGGTATTTACAACTTGGGTCACAGTCAATGGGTTCGTGTACAACAAAATAGTGTGCTAAAATCATGCAATTGCAAATGATAATCATGTTGATTTTTATACATTTTAAACCACAATTATTTTATTCAATTACAAATGGTAAGCATTTTGATTTAATACATTTTAAACCACAATTATTTTATAACATAGTATGAACACGTGTATAAAAAATAAAGACAAAGGCTTTGCTAAAAAAAAAGGAAAAATGAAAAGAAAAGATGGCGATGATGATCGATTAAAAATATATTATCAGCAGTTGTTGGAACAAATCATCAAAATCTTTTTATTTTTTGAACATTGAAATTACAACTATGTTTATTAGCCTCCAAAGAGACTAGTGTCTCGCTGGAGGGGGCTTTTGCTGTAGGATTGTACAATTTGTTTTACACAACCATTAACGCCATTTATAGAACGCAGACCGAAACAGGAGGTCTATAGCTAAAATAAAATGGATGCCATAGCAATGAAATAAAATATTCAAGCTAAAAGCGGTGAGTAAAGTGCAACAAACATAATATTATAGATGTTACACTTGGTTTAATAAGATATGTCCTAGAACACGACTATACCGGTAATAATTGTTTTTCTTAGTCGAGTTACACAAATAAAAACACACTCTTGTCGCGTGTGCTGAGCTGAAACGATAAACACCCCTCATATATGCAAATGCACATGATTATATCAACAAGCGGACGCACATGTTCGCTTATCTGGACTGGCAATGGAAAACTCGACATACACTTGCACTTATCACTACAGGGAATTGATTTATTAATTGTTATCGAATTACGCTGCAATGGCATTGCAATGCACACGAGTAATAATGGTGTACGATGTTATTGATTAATATTTAGATAGATAGTTTAGCGGTTGCCAAATGACAAGAGTGAAATTATGCATTGGTTGGAACTTAAAAAAACTGAACATAATCAGGACAGCCAAAACCTTGACGACACAGTGACTGGCATATTAATATTGAATAATGTAACGACATAGAGCTCATATGTTTCGCGCGGAATTCAGATTCGGGAGGTTACAAGTTCGATTTCCTCCATCGGCAATCCTGACCGAAAGTAGAAAATGCGAATTCTAGAGATAGAATCCCTTTAACATCCTTTGGACATTCTCTGCACAACTAAACACCCTTATATAAAAATATATACAAATATAACATATAGGCCCATGTGTAATAAGAGCCTGAACGACCACAACAGACCCTAGCAGGCGTTCGTGTGAAAAAGTAGTTTCCCCTTCATTGAAAAGTAACAGCAGATATCATTAATTATTCAAATGTATGTGACAGCAAAATGATAGCTGTGACCGGGATACAAACCCGGCTCCTAAGCAGAATGGCGATTATGATATTATTGGCCACCCATGGAAGTACGTCATGGATTAGGAGAGAAGTTGCCATTTAATTGAAAACTCGGATCGAATACGACAATTTCAGCAAATTAGTTGATAAAATGTCAAAATAATTTTAATTATTAAATTTAATACAATTCAGAAGTTAAAAAATCCAACCCGACATTCCAGATAGGCGTCAGCCAACTAGACCACCGAGACGGAAACTATTTAACTTCTGAATTGTAGTTGCATTATAGATTTGAATGGATGGAACATACAGTACTGAGATTTGTTAACTTCTGAATTGAATTAAATATTAAAAATTCCACCTAAGGCACATACAAACAGCCACATAACATACACACAGCAAGCAAGTAAAGACAAATAGATCAAATGACTACCAGGCAAAGAGTCGAGTTCGTATGGACGTATTTCTCACACGAGAGGACTAGATGTAACTACCGGTAATTTGTTCTACGATAGGACTAGTGGGTTCGTATCATTATCAACCATGTACCTGACGAAGCGGCTACGAGTTTTTCACCCAAGCTAGCATAAGACGTTGATTCTGGAGGTCGCGGGTTCGATATCCACTACTAGGAGCTGTCTGAGGGCTTTTACTATAGGTTTTCCTCAGACATGTGCACGGTGCGAGAATGCTATAGCAACAAATATGAAATAACCACGGGATAACATCTATCAAGTATAAACTATTACAACAAGAGAAAGAACAAAACTCGTAATTCGGACGGTCGCTGCTTCGATGCTCTCCGCTTGCAATGAGCATTTAAAAGTTTCTTGATTTTCGTACGTCTGTTGCTAATCATTTACGTGTTTATTCGATTCAATGGACTCGTTGTTTGAGCTATTCCGGTTTCAATGCGGAATGTCCCTGGTTCAAACACCGGTTGAGTAAGGGGTTTCTACTCATTAAATGGACTCTAATCCAACTATGATATAAAATTATGTCACTCGCTGAAAACCATTTCTTTTAACAGCTAATACAAACTTAAAGTATGAAAAAGTTATAATAAAATTTATTTTCAAAGCGTCACACTTAAAATTTCCAGTTAGCCACCTGAAGAGAGTGTCCTCTGCAGTACACTACAAATATCTCTAAGTACACTCTACAACTACATACACACTACATACATCTCGACAGTACCTACAGTAGGCCTACTGTATTATACATCTATACATGTCACTACAAAATATATAAATTATAAAGAGGTATTTTGAGAATTATAATCATAGAAATTGAAATTGTATCGCTGTTCGTCGTAGCAATTTTAAGCCACTTTTATAAAAATTTTTTTAGCAATTATACACTATATGCACGAAACTCGGGTTTTGGACTTACACCCCCCCGGCCCTTTTAGTTAGTACAGGTTAGGTCTACGCGAAGGGTGGGTAAGTTCTTATAGTTGAGTGAATAAACGATAACATATTTATTTAGATCGTGTTTTGTGTAGGCTTTACACCAAATAAATTAGTCTGGCATCACAATTGTTTTTGATAATATATTATGCCAATACAAATAAGTTAATTGAGTAAAATACATATAAATTTAAAGAACAGAAGAAGAAACATTACCTCTGTCTTTGTGATTCGATGTCTTGCCAACTTGACGACAGCAAAGTTACCCTTTCCAATCGTCCTCTCGATGTCGTAAAACCCTACCCTAATGGGTGCTTTCTGTCTATCAGCCATTACCATTCTCCTCCACCCCCACTCCTTAGAAACACATACACTTCACTGCCGGCACCACGTGGCTGTCTAGCGCGAGGCTCGAACACGCGATCCTCGATGTAAAACTTGCGTTCTTTTCGCGCACTGAACCAGTCTCAACGTGTTTTAATAGCATCGAGTTGGTTTCCAACGATGTCACAACGAATTCACCATGTTCGATTTAAAAAAAAAACAGCTGAAATGTTCGTTTTTTTAAAATTTCAAGAAAAAGATTTTTTGAAAACAATCGGGAAGAACTGTGTACACTTTACATGGACGAATATCATTTTACAATATGCCAATGAAATTACATTTATTAAATAAGAACACAGAAATTTAGTTTTGACGAAATATTTAAAAATATAAAAACATTCAACTCCTTTCAAAAGAACAGTCGGGTAATCGGAACGTTTACATTCGATGCATTATTTTGTTCACACGTGCGTCACGAAGTTCGTGTAGATGGAAGGATATCCCCCCAGTTGACCGGCTGCGTTGTTCGCGCGGTGTCTAGCCGACAACGCTGTCGTCTCCTGCCTACTCGCACTCCTCTCTCTCGATACTACCTGCGCTCGCGCCGCGGACTGACTGGCGACCACTCGGCTCCGCTCGTGTCCCCCAAAGAAGAACCCGAGGCCGACGCCGCACTGTTCCGGTGCGACAACACGCGACCTACGTCACCATTAGCACATGCCGTAGAGTAACGCCGCCTTCGATACGGACTCGGAAGATATTCAAATTAAATCACTAGATATTCACGTTTTATTCGTTTATTGCGTTTTTGTCGACATTTTAGAACATACGAAAATAATAATCATTTTTTTATTTTATTTTTAATGTATCTTTACGGTTTGTCCTACTTGTTTACAAATGTTAAGGTTTAATATTACTATTATGAACGCCCCCCCCCCCCCCCCTCCCGTTCACCAATATACTGCCAGTTTATTTAAAACGTTAGTTAAATAGCATATTTTGCAGAACTGTTTTAGTTTTAGTATTTCCCTTTAGGATTGGCAAAAGACTCGTCACACGTTTAAAAAATATTAAAGACAAAATAAAAACCAACGTCTAACACGTAATCATAAGTCATTGTCTCTTCCCAAGAATCGCCATTTTTTTTTAAATGGTTTTCAAAACTAACCAAATTTTTAAAAAAAAATTTTTTTGATTTTTTTTTTTTTTTTTTTTTGCGTTTTAAAAAAAATAAATTTTTTAAGATTTTTGGGGGAGGGTGCCGGGGTTCATCATTTTTTTAAAATTGATGTTAAAATTAGTGATTTAGTAACATCAAATAAAAGTTTTTTAAGACTTTGGTGGGGGGTGCCGGTTCATATTTTAATATTGATGTTGAAATTAGCTGATTTGAGTAACATCAAATAAAGTTTTTTAAGACTTTGGTGGAGGTGCCGGTTCATCATTTAATATGATGTTGAAAATTAGCTGATTTGAGTAAACATCAAATAAAGTTTTTAAGACTTTTGGTGGAGTGCCGGGTTCATCATTTTAATATTGATGTTGAAATTAGCTGATTTGAGTAACATCAAATAAGTTTTTAAGACTTTGGTGGAGGTGCCGGGTTCATCATTTTAATATTGATGTTAAATTAGCTGATTTGAGTAACATCAAATAAAGTTTTTAAGACTTTGGTGGAGGTGCCGGGTTCATCATTTTAATATTGATGTTGAAATTAGCTGATTTGAGTAACATCAAATAGAGTTTTTAAGACTTTGGTGGAGGTGCCGGGTTCATCATTTTACTATTGGTGTTGAAATTAGCTGATTTGAGTAACATCAAATAAAGTTTTTAAGACTTTGGTGGAGGTGCCGGGTTCACCATTTTCTATTGGTGTTGAAATTAGCTGATTTGAGTAACATCAAATAAAGTTTTTAAGACTTTGGTGGAGGTGCCGGGTTCATCATTTAATATTGATGTTGAAATTAGCTGATTTGAGTAACATCAAATAAGTTTTTAAGACTTTGGTGGAGGTGCCGGGTTCATCATTTTAATATTGATGTTGAAATTAGCTGATTTGAGTAACATCAAATAAAGTTTTTTAAGACTTTGGTGGAGGTGCCGGGTTCATCATTTTAATATTGATGTTGAAATTAGCTGATTTGAGTAACATCAAATAAAGTTTTTAAGACTTTGGTGGAGGTGCCGGGTTCATCATTTTAATATTGATGTTGAAATTAGCTGATTTGAGTAACATCAAATAAAGTTTTAAGACTTTGGTGGAGGTGCCGGGTTCATCATTTTAATATTGATGTTGAAATTAGCTGATTTGCGTAAAAAAGTAAAGTTTTTAAGACTTTGGTGGAGGTGCCGGGTTCACCATTTTCTATTGGTGTTGAAATTAGCTGATTTGAGTAACATCAAATAAAGTTTTTAAGACTTTGGTGGAGGTGCCGGGTTCATCATTTTAATATTGATGTTGAAATTAGCTGATTTGAGTAAACATCAAATAAAGTTTTTAAGACTTTGGTGGAGGTGCCGGTACGCCATTTTCTATTGGTGTTGAAATTAGCTGATTTGAGTAACATCAAATAAAGTTTTTAAGACTTTGGTGGAGGTGCCGGGTTCATCATTTTACTATTGATGTTGAAATTAGCTGATTTGGGTAACTTAGAGTTTTTAAGACTTTGGTGGAGGTGCCGGGTTCACCATTTTACTATTGATGTTGAAATTAGCTGATTTGGGTAACATAAAATAAAGTTTTTAAGATTTGGTGGAGGTGCCGGGCTCACCATTTTCTATTGCTGTAGAAATTCGTAATATCCGAGGGCGCTTCACTTCAGGAAATTGAAATTTTCGACATTCTACTTCATTTATTTCCATTTACCTATTATAAACACGTGATTTCCCGTTTTGTGGGGTTGACGCTCAAGCTAGAACAAGCATCTCCGCGGGTGTGACCGGTAGAAGTAGCTTACAAGTACACACGAGCATAACCCATTCACACGAGGCTCATTCGGAGGATTGTCGGTACGACACGACAATCTTACCAAGTTTTCCTCAGCCAAAATACAAATGATGCAAGAGGAGTCCTATAAAATTCGCATCATTACCATCCTCATACCCTACTGAGTTGACTTCTGAAGTAAAGTGGGGGAAATAATTTTATTGCCATACGTTAAAACGACATAATTGTTTTTAAGACATGTTTTGAAAATGCACACACATAATATTGTAATGTTTATTATGTTTTGAGATTGTTTTTTGTCACTGCCTATAAAATATATATTCGAGGTTTTAAATTTTGATATCAATAATAACAAAATAAGCTAGATAAAGTCAATCAAAACACAAAATGTTCACAAATATTGGGATGAGAAAGCTTTAAAAATCGTGTAAAAGAACAGTCATTACATTGAGTTTAGAACATATTGGTTCTACACAATGGCCATAAGATATAATTTTGAATGGTCACACTATAGTTTGGTAATATTCTAGAGTATGCGGTAAAACAATTTTTAAAGGGTAATGTCCCGTTTAAAAAGACAATCATGGAATAGAAAACACGTACATGGGCAAATCATGCCTCTTCAAGTAATAGTTGGAAGTTTGGTTTATTTGGGTTAAGGGCGCGTCAACCGTTAGGAAAGCGAAGTGCCCGTCAGCTACCTCGATCGGTTAACTACACATATTTAATGGGGGAAATTTAGTCGAGGTAAGACGTTAAGTCATAAACTTCAACGAACTTTTTAACGTTGAAGACTTTAGTGGCCATCATTGGTTGACGCTTAAAGTTATGTTCGGGCTTAAAAGCTATTTTATATTCAGTGCAAGTTTCTAATGGCAACGAGTTTTGAAAATAACATTTTTATATCTTAATCACTCACACCAATCGTTTTTCCAACGGTGAGTTTTGTAGCTCATACTGCGGTGCTCTCCAAAGAGTGGAACAAGGGATGTACGTTCGAATTACCACGCTCACTCACTCACATAGCAATACTGTATGGGTGTTATTTTAGTTACTCCTTTCGTACTACCTTTCGGGTCAAGTTTTTTTTAATATTTAAAAGGCGGTGGAACAATTTACTATACTAAGAAGCTTCGCAAACGCTTTTTCAGGCGCTTTGTTGGATGAGCGTAAATGTTTAAAAACGGAAAAAAGCGTAAATTGAGATTTTCATAAGAAATAATTATTCGATTACGCTCAAATTTCACACGAATATATTAATTCATAAAACTAAGGTTCTGTGAAAAAGATCATCACAATCGGATGAAGCATTTAGTTGTTATTAGTCGAAGAAATTTTTAAAAAATCGAAAAAATCGTAAAATTGCGATTTTCAAGAGAAACAATTTTTCGATTTCGCTCAACAATGTGGCAGTTCTAAGTTCAGAGATTTCGAAGGCATCCACAAAATTTCATCGCAATCGGAGTATTGGTTAAGCCGAGATCGCGTTAACAAACAGACAAAAATACAGAACAAAAACATTCCGGATTTTTTCTCCATGTAGTGAAATGGAATCCTCGCTTCGCTCATCCAAAAAAACTACATCGAAACACTTAAATGAGTGGGCAATAGACTAGGAAGCTTCGCAAACGCTTTTTCAGGCTCGTTATTGGATGAGCGTAATTGGTGTATTGAGCTGCCATGTGTTAAACGGTTTTTCTGTTGTTCTGTGGAATAATCATTACTAAGTTGAAGATTTAAAAAAAAATTTAATTAAATTAAATACAAAATTAACTTAAATCTTAATTTTTTTTAATTAATCGTAATTTTTAAAAAAGAAAAAAAATCGTAAAATTGCGTTATAAGAAATAATTATTTGATTGCGCTCAAATTTAACACGAATATATTATTCATAAAATTAAGGTTCTGTGAAAAAATAATTACAATAGGATAAAGTACGTAGGTGTTATAAGTCAAAGAATTGTTTAAAAAAAACGTGAAATTTCGATTTTCATGAGAAATAATTTTTCGATTGCGCTCAAATTTCCCACGAATAATTTAATTCATAATATTAAGGTTCTGTGAAAAAAATCATCAAAATCGGACAAAGCATGTAAGTGTTATAAGTCGAAGAATTTTTTTAAAATCGAAAAAATCGTAAAATTGCGATTTTCATGAGAAATAATTTTTCGATTGCGCTCAAAAACGTGGCAGTTCTAAGTTCAGAGATTTCGAAGGCCTCCACAAAATTTCATCGCAATTGGAGTATCGGTTTAGCCGGAATCGTGTTAACAAACAGCCAAAAATACATGAAAAAAAACATTCCGTTTTTTTTCTCCAGTGTAGTGAAATGGAATCTTCGCTTCGCTCGCTACGCTCATCCAATTAAAAAAATAAAACAATATCAAAAACATGTTTTAAATATTTTTTCAAACGTTTTCATGGGGTTGTAGCAGAGTCGATAAAGAAGTTTCCCCTTTGGGGAGGTCCCCTTACTCCCAAGTCAAAACGGAATCTAACGTCCTGCGCGCTGAGAGCGGCTCCAATGTGAAACTAATAAAAGCACTGCACGCTAAATACGGTCAGTAGATTATCGATGTGCAGTGACGCTGAAATCAACAAACAAACAGACGAAACGTCAAACTTCAATTTCATTTCAATCATATTAGCCCTGGGCCCTAGTCTTTTAAAACGATTTACTTTTGATTTATTATTGTACTATAAAGTGTTGCGCAGGCGTCACTGACATTTTCGTGCGAAATAATTTGAGATATGCCTGTTCAAGCCTAACGGACGTAAGTGTAGCCTAGGCCCAGGCCACAGTACAGTTTTTAGACGTAAGTACGCCCTAGGCACTCAAATCGAAATCTTGAACAATACATATTGTCGGCCTAGCTCCTAAGCTTAGGTCTACTCCATCAGAAATATCCTCATTAATAAAGAGAGTTTGCTTTATGCCAAAACATTCGCCAACATTCGATCGTTTTTAAATATTTTGACGTTTCCGCCATTTGTCGTCATCGACTATTAACTCTAGTAGAAAAGTGCGTATTTTTATTGAAGTATTTCCATCAATCGTCACACAGAGTCGCGCGGAACGTTAGATTCCTACGCCAAAAACCGACTTTTATTTAACCCAGGGCGTATAGGGTTGGAGGACCTCCCCAACGGGGAAACTTCTTTATCGACTCTGGTTGTAGTAATAAAGTGTGCAAAACACCCTGTCTGATCCAGTCCGACAAATGACCGATAAGGGTTAAAATCCTATATTGTTTAGTTATACTTATGGATAAATTTACTCCCATAAAAACCAAACCAAGACCGAAGGAGATATCTCCTGCGTAGTATGTGACCCTTAATTCGGGAATTCCACCACCGGCATTCCTGACTGAAACTTTAAATATAATTAGTCACCCTAAACAGAGTCGTGCACCTAGCGTAAAACTAGGCTAGATCCCCAGTCTCCAATACGTCCGCACAGGCGCGAGCGTAGCAAATTGAAGCATCAATCTGACCTATTCAAGATGGCGATTTGACGTTTCAATTTATGCTTTATTATGTTTTAAATGCGATTAAGTATTTTTCTGGATTGTTTGATGGTTTTAGCTTGTGCAGCATCGAAATGCACAAACAGAAACAATAAGAAGTTATTGCATAAGGGAATTTAGTAATCATTTGGTGTTAATGGCTATAATGCTCACCTGTCAACCTGACAGCCATCTTGAAAAATATTTGGGCTACAAATCGCTACAACCTACTTTAACACAAACTGATCTATTCAAGATGGCTTCTAATTGTCACGCCAGTGGACCAATGACTGGGGATCTAGCCTACTATTTTGGGAGATGTTAAATATCATTGGGCATCCGAATGAAAAAATGTTATATTACGCGCGCTTACCGCCATTGTTACAAGACAGGGACACCCCTACCCCAATAGCATTGGTGGTGTATGCACACGCACACTCGACAAAGGACATTATTTTGCGAGATAATGGTTAATTATAAATAGCACTTTACAAGAAATAACCAATAACTCGTAGAATATTGAAAAAAGGATGTTTTGTAAAAGTTCACGTCATAAACGCACCTGAATTCGAATTGCGCAATGTAATTAAACAAAGTTTATTACTTGCTACTACAATTTACCACAAACGTAAGCCATACCTTAAAAACAACAAACACCGCATTTGTTTAGCATTGTGTGGAGGTAATTTTCTAGTTACTATTGATGGTTTTGCAAATGATTGTTATAACGCTGTTGATATTTTTGTTGTTATCATTTTAAATATATTTATTGAATTGTTATAAGGTTGGCAGTCACCAAAAATGTTATTTGGAGCCATCCTCGCGACACATTAATTTAATGAATGCGTTGCAGAACAAATAATAAATATCTAAATAAATAAAAAACACTTTCGAAACTAACAAACAATAACGACCATTTTCATCGTTTAAAATCTATGTATTGGTTGGAATATCCATAAAGTTGTGTCTGCTTATGCAACATAACATAACTCTCTGCATAAACCCAGACTTTAGTCGGATAAGACGCGCTGATACAAAAGTACATTTTCTAAGTTTACAGAAAGTTCAATGTTTTGTACGAAAGTTTATTTTATTACTTTTGAAAACTTTGAGCATGTTCCAAAAATAAAGTCTCTTTGAAAGAGTAAAATAAGAGCAAATACAAGGCTACAAGATGTAAATGAACAAACACGGCATTTGATTAGCCTTGTTGGTGGAGGTGCCGGGTCTAGAGCTAGAGTAAAATAAATTCAAATATTAATAGTTTTATTCAACGGCAAATCTATAATAAGCTTCTAGAAAACTTTGTAACATCTGTCAGCTACATTCAAGTTACCCCGTAACTACCAGTCAACATTTTAAACCCCCTTTGAAATTGGTTTTCTCTCGAATGAACCCACACGTATGACCTACTTCTACCCTAAAGATATAGAATAACAAACTTCTGTCTCTGACAATCCTGATTGCGTGTAATCGTATTTCTTTCTCTGCCGTCATCATTATTTCTGCTCGGTTTGCCTCGGCTCCTGCTCTTACGGTCACTTGCCGACTAGCGCTATCCTTGTCGCTCTTATGACGCAGACAAGTGCAATGACGTCAGCAGTCTCTAGGCCACCCTCTCTACTTGGGGGTGGGTGGCGTGGGGTAGGGTTGTCTACCCCGTGGATATTATTGAAAAGGTAATTTAAATGTCGAGTGCGTCTAGCATAATAAACGTTTATAAAAAAAAAACATTACTTGGAATTTCTTATTTTTATAGCTTTCATTCTTATTATATAGAATTTCCTCCTACGCATTTTGCTCTATCTTCCATTGTTAGTTTACCTTAGACATCAGTCACTTTGTAGAAACGTATAACGAAATCATACACTTTTAAAGAGTTATTAAGACGTGGAGAACAACACTAAAACTAAATAGAAGGCCGCTTCATGAACGCTTTTCCCAGTTGCGTTGATGGATGAGCTTTTTTAAAAATATTTCTGTAAAATGATAACGTTTTAAAGTGGGATCTCATTACTTTTTCTATAGTTAGCCTACTTGATATTACTTGTTAATTATACACCTGTAAAAGGCTTATTTAAAACCTTTATTTCTATTAATGTTGACCAACTTTTTCTTTCAAAAGGCACATCCATCACCATAATCCAGAACCTATCTATACGGTCTACCGATCCAATTGGCATTTTTCAAGATGACTCATTTAGCGCATCGCATTATGACTTTGTCTTTCACAAAACCCATTAAGTCTACTATAATTGGATGAGCGTAGCGAGCGAAGTGAAGATTCCATTTCACTACACTGGAGAAAAAAATCCGGAATGTTTTTTTTCTTCTTTTTTTCTTGTATTTTTGTGTGTTTGTCCACACGATTCCGGCTAAACCGATACTCCAATTGCGATGAAATTTCATGGAGGCATTCGAAATCTCTGAACTTAGAACTGCCACGTTTTTGGGCGCAATCGAAAAATTATTTCTTATTAAAATCGCAATTTTACGATTTTTTTATTTTTAAAACAATCTTCGACTTATAATACCGCTTCATCCGATTTTAATCATTTTTTCACAGAATCTTAATTTTATGAATCAAAATATTCGTGTGAAATTTTAGCGCAAACAAAAAATTATTTCTCATGTAAATCGAAATTTTACGGGTTTTTTCTTTTTTAAAACAACTCTTGAGCTATAACACCTACATGCTTTATCCTATTGAAACTATTTTTCACATAATCTTAATTTTATGAATTAATATATTCGTGTGAAATTTGAGCGCAATTGAATAATTATTTCTTATGAAAATCGCAATTTTACGATTTTTTCTTTTTTTAAATTAGGATTAATTAAAAAAATTTAAAATTTAATTTAATTTTCTATTAAATTTAATTTAATTTTCTATTAAATTAAATTTAATTTTCTATTAAATTTAAGTTAATTTAATTACAAAAATTTCTTCCACTTAGTAATGATTTTTTCACAGAACAACAGAAAATCCGCATAACACATGGCAGCTCAATCGAGGCCGTCGCTAACGTACAGGCCGGAGACTGCGTTGCGAGTTGTGCTGTGACCGTCACGCTAGTGGGCCGACTTGCGTTGCTCGGTAGCGAGGCACCATACGAGACTCGTTGCACCTACCCGATCAAATAGCCATTTGACCCGGGAATAAATTGTAACAGATTTTTTTTCTTTCAGATATTGTTTGTTATGCATATCTTTATATGCCGAATGAAAGTTTACCGCTCTGCGACCCCCCCTATTACTACAATTAATTAACGATGTGTGGCTCGTTAGTCTTGTGGTTAGCGTATCTGCTTCCAATGCAGAAGGTCAAGGGTTCGATTCCCGCTACAGTCAGAAGTTTTTAACTTCTGATTTGGACTTAGGTCCATTAGTTCTTGTCTTAGGAGTTTGTAAACGGTGACTTTGGAGCCGTCCTAGCAACGATAGCACATAATAAAAAATAAAAATGTTAATAAATAAATGATAAAAATGTTGATATTTTATACTAAGCATGTTTACATGCGTGTGTATATTATGTTGATGTAATAAAATACAAAACTTATTATGTTATTCCAGTGAAATCGGAGAGGTTAACAGGAACAAGTAGATTCTTGGAAATTATTAAAATTTATTAATTAACAATGAATAAGGATACATATTACATTATAATTACCAAAGAGATAGTTCGTTTGCTGTGAATATA
Source organism: Sweltsa coloradensis (assembly GCA_024449915.1). Classification (NCBI taxonomy): domain Eukaryota; kingdom Metazoa; phylum Arthropoda; class Insecta; order Plecoptera; family Chloroperlidae; genus Sweltsa; species Sweltsa coloradensis. Next base: position 3,161 of record JAMZAV010001156.1, on the reverse strand, counting down.
AACAGGATTATGCGTTTTGTTGTGATTTCTAACTTCTAAGATAAGTGCAGTTAAAACGCTTAGAAAAAATTCCAATCCAGTTAATAATTGCTTCAAATATAGTTTAGTTTCATTGCATGAACATTTACTCACTGTATATACATCTACCACATATCCTAGTCTCAAAATTGTGGAAGGGTCTTTGAGCGCACGCCTATCTAACAACACCGGCAGCTGCTGGCGCGCTGCACAGTCGGCCCACTAGCGTGACGTCACCAAAGCCAGGCTACGGCCTGAGAACGAAGTGAGTTAGCGACGGCCTCGGCTCAATGCACCAATTACGCTCATCCAACAACGCGCCTGAAAAAGCGTTTGCGAAGCTTCCTAGTTATTATAGCATGGATCTTTCCTCCTTTGCCTATCATAGGCTAGAGTGGTGCATTATGGCCTTACAGTTGACGCGTAGGCCTACGTATACCAACTAAACTCAAAACCCTAATGAATGAACTTAACTCATTCAGTGGAGAAATAAATTGGCCAAAATTAAGTAATTTTAAGCAATACATTCAAAATTCTAATTTTTTTCTAAGATTTTTAGTGTTTTTCAAATATTTTTTTTTCGTGTTTTTTAAGGAATTTTGGGAAATTTTGGATTTTGAATTAAAGCTTCATTTTAGTAAAATGTTAATTATAAGTGCATTTCTAAAACTAGATTTTTTCTGTATTTTTTTTGCATATTTTGGATTTTGTGTACCTCAAATACCTGCAATACTAGAGATATATCAAATTTCCGGGACAAACCAAATTTTCTCGTTTTTAGCTGTTTTTTTGCAGATGTGTATTTTATTTTCTTAAAAGCACTTACTGTAAATTCTCTAGTTTTTAAATAAAGGCACTTTTTGTCCAATCGGGATGGGGAAAAAAAGTGTTTATTTTTAAAGCACTGAAAACAAATAAAAAATAGGGGTAAAATTGAAAAAACTATCTTTTACCCGGATATAAATTTTGAAAGTTGGTGTCCATTACAATGGACAATTCCACTGAATGAGTTAAATGCAAATGTTCCCGGGTACTCAACAAATTATGCACTCACTCATCTAGTAACGACTTTGGCGATTTCCTAGTCTAGTTGGCAAAGGCGCCTTTATACCCGGAATGTTGGAGGCCCAGGTTCAAACAACGGTCGGGATAGATTTTGTTATTTCTGGATTATTTATTTCTGGAAAATTATAGAACATGTTTCGAAATGCATACAATACTACGGAAAACAGCCAGTACGAAATACGAGTAATGATTGCAAGGTCCACTCAATTTCCGGGCGGAATTTTGGGTAACCTTGAGCGTGGTCTTGGTCTTGGTCACTGCCTGCAAACATGATTTGATAAAAATGAATTTTTGTTCATGAACAAAAAAAAAAATTGTTGTCAAATTAAATGTGACCACTCTCAAGACTATTTTCAATTTATCATTTACTGTGAGTTTAAATCGAAACGGATTTTGCTCAAAATGTTAACTGCACCCTGAGGACTGGTACCAGATATCTGTTTAAAATTTTAGCGCAATTTGTTTAGCCGTTCCACCATTTTGGAGACAACTCACAGACAAAAAAAACATACCTTGTACCATTTGACTTCCGTCGGAAGACTAAGTCACTTCGCTCCCTGTCTCATAATTAATCTAACACTAGCAACCAAGTACAACCTCATTGACACATGCACGCCTTACCACAAATAAAAGAAGAGAAAGTAGTAGACAGAAAAAAATTTCAAATTATATTAGGACTGCACAGTTATAACAGACCAAACTAAACTATACATCACAACAGACCAAATATAATACTCATAGACAAGAAACAAGATACTACCCTATATAATTGATGTTGCCATCCACAATCCACATGCCATAGCATCAAGACTACACAGAAGATTTTTTAAAGCATTTAGGGAACTTGCAATTATTAAGATAAAAAAAATGTTGAAACTGAATTTTTTTTAACACTATCCGATTCATTAGATCGGCAAACGGCATATTACCCAGAAAGCTACATGAATGAAAGCATGCAGCAAGTAGTTCTTTAACCCAATATGTACATAGAGACTTCAAAAGGCAATTATACTCAACACAATTATATTGTAGAATAGTTGGTAAGTTTCTAAGTTAATGATATTTCGAGATTCCGAAACAGCTTCCATCCTGACGCAGTTCCCGTAGCCCGAAGATTGGCAACAATCGTACCAGCAGAAAGAAAAACCACCTGCAAACAATATAGGCCATAATATAAATATTATACAGTTAAGATATTTTAAAATATTCTAGATGCCTTATTTTATAGACCTATATGAAGTACTTGACATAATATTATGTACATACAACATGTTAGCTCCGGTTTTAACAGAGTTGGTATATACATCCAATAAAATAATAATTGTAATTTGGAATATTGCACCAGTTCATTTTACTGACAGATAAAGATGTACATATAATGCATGTAGGTACTAAGCACAGTGGTGTATCCAGGAATTCATAAAGGGGGATTCAACCAATTAATTCATAGATGAACCAAAGGGTAGGTGGGGTGTAAGGCTTGCCCCCCGGAAAAAATTCTCCTTCGAGGTCATTTTGATGAAAATCTGTGCGTTTTTTGAAGCATCATGCATAATGATCAACTTTTATCTCCTAAAATCTTGTTTTTAATCCAAAAATTTTCATGATTCATCGACATCTGAACATTCCCAGAGTCACGCACCTGAAACCCAAACAACTTATACTATGTACAACAGCTACTACTAGTGCTACAAATAGAAATGCCACTTTTATAGCCATAGCAAAAACTGCAGTCATACAAAACCGACCTCAACCAAAGAAAGAAAAAAACAATTAGAGTAGAGCTTGCATCGCCCTACAGTACCCGGTAGCTGCATATTTTGAGGTTTGTTTTTGTCCTGTCCGAGACTGGTTATGAACAGTTCGGAACACAGCGGAAACAAAGCATAGTTCAGGAAGTTCAGGATTTAAGCCGGATAAAAACATGTGTTCTGACCTTAAGAGATGAACACGATCTGCAAAATGAACGGCTTGAAGTGTCACCACGTTTAATTGAAAACTATGTTTAACGTAAAGTGCGTATTTTGTGTAAAATTTATGACGTACAATAATTTAATTACCAATAACATGATGAAATC